>OZ010632.1:4610282-4952374 GCA_963932165.1 Pimpla rufipes
CGACTGGCAAATATTGAAGATTCACTGGGATTTTGAGGTGAAAAAGAGTGATTGCGCACGGCTGGATTGGAATATCGTGCGCTGGTGCAACAATATTTTTCTTTCGAAGTACATTTCGTAATAAAAATATTCACTGCGCAACGTGTTATCGCTGGTACTGACGACAGAACGATTATTTAATTTTTTTTCTCAAGCACACAGTTAAATTATCCGGAAAAAATTGCCGATAAAATTCAAGGTTTGTTTTGTTTTGTTAATCAGGGTTGAAGACGCAGATTTTATATGCATATATCGCAGTTACGCGTATTGCTGGAAATTCGAGGTAGAAAAATAATTGCTGCTCAAAGTATTGTCGCTCGGATCAACGAGAGAGTTGATTTAAAAAATATATATTCATACAAATATATCTTGCGAAAAATGGAATATAAAATTGGAGATCTGTTTGATTCGTGAATTAAGTGGCAGTTTTCGCTGTCAGGGACGTCACATAAAAGTGTTATCGATTTTTACGAGCTGGAAACGGGGAGAACCGAACGTATAGGCATATTCTGACTCTATTATATCTATACGGTGCAGTTGGCGTTATTTTTGCACCGTATATCACACAGAAACTAAGTGGCAAACAAGCTTGTAAACCCTCAATTAATTTATCGGTTGGAAATAAAAATGTTGTTTGCCTACAATTTCATCCACGTGGCTTACGGGACACGCGTGAATAATTGATGATAAATGTTATCGGACCTTTGTGAATTAGCGCACAGCGTTAAAAGACAGGTATTGTCATGAGCCTTCGCATGATTTGTCGACATTCCAAGAGTTACTCGCTCGATAAGCGAAAACCGCGCCTGGTTTACCGCCTCATTCATATGTATTATTATTAGCAGTGTCTCGAGGCATCGACGTACGGCGATACATCGGATCTGTACGTACAATGTGTACTTCCGAGATCGGTGAGAGCAATAGGAACACATTAAGGAAATACTTCGCATCGCACCGTAGTCAAACCAATGCGAAGTTTTTGTAATCGCTTCTGTCGAGTTTTATGCGTCAAACGACAGTAGCGATGGATCATTCATGTTATAGTATGCGGACTTAATCCAGCGGAAGTGTCATACGCAAATTGATAACCGAAGCTTTGAATCAATTAGAATTTGCGTACGTTCCGAGAGAAGAATCTGGAAACAAATCAACGTCATTGAAGAAGCTATGAATTTTGAATAATAATAGTGCCAACAAGTTATTAATAGATAGATCATGAATACAATTGAGCTACTGAATTAGCTTTTTGGAGTCTTTATGGTTTCACTTTCATGTAAATTCACTGATATTTTTTAATACGTATGATTTTTTCAAGATTTTTTCAGATGCATTGAGAAATGTTTGAAGAGTTACTTACAAGTCGCAAATTACTATCTATGCTTTTTTGTAGAAAGATTCCATGTTACCCATAAGTAGTTTCTAGGTCATTGAACCGATGTTTTCGCAGAAACAGCCGAAAAGAATTAAAAAGATCGATCATAAGTAGTCAATATAAAATCAGCAATTTAATTTTTTGACAAAAAACAAAAATCGTCTAAAAGATTATTACGCAAACCTTTTTTCACCAATTTATTAATAACATTTCGTTATTCTTATTATTATTATTATAATGATTATTAATGTTATTGTTGTTGTTATCGTTATTATTATAATAACTATTATTGTTATTATTAATCAAGAACAATTTCTTAGTATCGACAAGAACGTTGATCTCTCTCTGAGATTTTAATTTTTTCGCAGAGACAGAAATCTAGTCGAATAAAAGCTTTTGGTTAGAGTTATGTGTGTGAAGCGTCCTTAAAGTAACGAAAAGGTGGAACATCATGACGCGTAAATTTGGTGTTTAACGATCGCATAGTATTCGTCGTGCCGGAAGGCTGGGCTTTCTAGTTTTTGCGCGAGTTCTGGCGTCAGCCAGATGGCCCGTGTCTCCCGATGAACTCGTTCAGCGAGAGTAAAACTGCCATACAAAAATCGTGGGAAGAGATTCTCGCTCGATTCCATCCGGGAACAACGACGATTTGCAAACATCCGGCTGTATATATATACACAGTTTTCATTGACGTCGTCCCTGCCTCGCTGACACCCAGTTCCCTCCATCATACGGGCGCAATTGTTCAACGAGATATCGCGATTCCCCTACACGCGGGTGTACACGTGCCAATCAGCATAGCCGAACATCGTAACTCCCTTGATTTTGTTTTGCATAACTCATCAGCACAATAGCTAGTTTTTTCGCGCTAAACCAACTCCATAGAACGTGCGACATTGAGGACAAAACTTGTCTAGCGTCTGACAACGCGTCCGCTTGATTGTGCGTTTGAATATCGTTATAAGACGATCAAATTAAAAAAATCACCACATCTGCTCTTTATTGGTTTCATTGGTGCGTTCCGAGTGCTCTAAAAATGTAGGAAATCATTTTTCTGGATGCAGGTTTAAAAGGCAGTAATACAGTCGTGGGAATCTCGACGTGCAATGGTAAACGCCCATATGGTTGTCTCTCCATCTTCATTTTCGATTTTTCAATTCCTCCGAAAAAAACTGCTTCGAGTATCGAGGACCCAGAGGCTTAGCCCATTTTTAGCGTACTTCCGCGCATTCTCTCGAAGTTTGAGCTCAATGTGACAAATAGTTTAGAAAAAACCGTTTTCGAAAATGTCAGTGGTGGTAAGGGAAATGACTCGTTAAGTGATAAACGATTCGAAAAGTATCGAACAGTTTTGCATCCACAGTTGAAATATATGAAGAAAAAAAAAAGTTACATAGAACAACTTTATGGAAAATTTATTTTATTTACCGTGTATAAAAGCGACGAGAAATGGAAAATGGCTGGTTGCTGGATTACTCGATGGGGAAGAGGTCTCAGGTTTCAGACGGTGTCCGTGGAACTGGCGGGAGATTCGGACGAGCTCAGCATTCGCACGACGTAGTGAAGAACCTTCGCAAGATCCTGTCGCTGCCGCTCGTCCGGCGTATTGAGAAGCGTCAGACGGCCTAGAACCTCCTGAATGCTCTGCGGAAAACCGGCGCTTCGAATCGTCAGTTTCCCCTTTTGATTGTTGCTCACCAATGACCACAGTATTGAGCCGGCGATTCCTATCTCGCCGAACGATCCTCTCTCGAATTTCGAATGTAGGAGGTTTATAAATGCCACTTGAAAATAAATGAAATCGAATGCATTAACGAAAATGGCTGAAAAAAATGTGTGGAACCATGTCAACACTTATTGTGGCAACATTCTAATACACCAAGTTGAATTTAAAATACATCTTCCTTCGTATATCGCATTCACACCTGAGGCGAGAAGACGCGGTCTGTTAGCCGAATTGAATACCAAATTGCGTAGTGTCGAGATAGCCAGCAGACGAGTGGCGGGTGTGTTGGATCTCGCTAGCTCAATGAGAACGTCCAAACCATCGGGAGCCTTGTCGGAGAAAAACAACATCGGATGTATTAAACATTGGCCGATAGCGACGATAAATCGGTTTTGGAGGTTTCGATCGAGACTCACTTTTGGCACGGCAATCTGTCCTTCCTCGTAGAACGTAAAGTCGTTGAGAAATTCCAGACAGTAGACTTCGAGAAGCGGCCACGGTTTCACTCTTTTTGTATTCGCCGGGTGAATTTTTCCGAATAACGACAAAAGATCGCTCTGAAAAAGAAGCGGATAAGTCGCTCGTCAAAAATCAATTTTTCAGCGAATGAAAACTTTCTGTGAGATAGTTTTCAAGATGGAAGCGAATGGATCTCTCAGATCCTTTCCAATTTCGAAAAAACGAAAGAAGTTATCCATATATTTTCGCCCCATGAATCATCGATAATGTATTTCTTTTTGTCGAAGAAAAAATAAAAAATTCTATCGCTCTCGCAAAAGTTCTCAGTCGTTCGAATTAATTTCTTTTTTATACTTGACGTCGAGACGCTGCCGCGTCTCTTGATCTTTCCAGTAGGAACGCGGAGTAAAATTTCATTTGAATATTGACCATCGATATTACCTTTGTAATCGCGACACGACACTCGTGAACGTGCACAGCGTTTCGCAGAACGTGGAAGGCAAAATGCAACTTCTGATTGTCAAAATTGCGTCCGGCCTTATCGAGCTCTCGGCCGACCAAATTTATAATCGCGTGGATGAGCGACGCGTTGGTCCGAGCTCTCCTGAGTCCGGTGCCGTGCAACGCAGTTGTCAACGTCAGCGAGTGCGTGCCTGATAGGACACCGTTCGTCGGCAATTATGAAACGAAATAAAACGTTATCCGTATATACTTCTTCCTCGCGAGCGATTAACGGCTTTATTCGCGTCCGTGTCGCTCTTAGCGGACACACTGATACCAATTTTCGTCTTTGATAAGGAAATACATTATAAGAACCTTCTGTGCAGTTCGTCGTAAAAGTCGCGACAAGCTCGAGCGCTGACGTAACAGTTTTGTCGTCGAGCGATATCCAGGCCCAAAGCTTGTGCAGCACGTCCGCCAGGCCGGCTCGCGCAAATCTCTCCTTCACCTCGATGCTCTTATGCGCGAAATTCATCAGCAGACCGAGGACTCGCCTCGCGTCACCCAAAAGCGGATAAACCTGCAAAACAAAAAGTTACAGTTTTTATCGCCGCACAAAGTATTTTTCTTGCGAAGCAGGAAAATAAGTGATCAAATTAAAGAATTATTTATGCAAAGTCGTATCGATCGACAGTAGCGGAGAGCGATTTGCATCGCAAACACGTTTCCTTAATTCAGAGAAATATTAACGGCGACAAATTTAGCAAAAAAAAAGTTCCATTTTCATTTTCGACCAGTTTCTTGCTAGATAGTCCGACATTTTTACGACGATTCGGATGCATCACGGTGCATTCTCTTTTTGGTAAAAAGAAAAATGCTCTACAAGCGTACATTATGTTCGTAGCGCCGACCGTTTATTTATTAACGCCTTCACTCGAAAAAAAAGTCGTCGATACTGCACAAACCTTCTTTTCTCGGCTGCTCTTCGATTTGTAAATCTGATACGGCTGTAGGGTGAACTCAGTCTGAAGCTCTTTGAGAATCATCAGACAAGTCTCTGCAAGATTCTCGGCGAGGGCGGTTTTCTTAGCTTCCAAGGAAACGGCGAGTAAATTCGACAGAGCTCCGGTAACTATATCTTTGTCTCTGGCGAGGGTGGAACAGTCTTTTTTCGATTTGGCGTAATTGTGAGCGATGAATAGATATATAAGCGTTTTTGAGATTTCCGAGCCAAGCGGAACACGATGTTCTCCTCGATTATTCGCGTTCTTCTCGTGACCCGCGACGCTGCTGCTTTTTCCCACGGAAATTCTGTTGAGGCTCGACAAAACTTGTCGCAAATTGTAGTCGTCATCGCGCAGCCAGTCTGACGAAACAACAAGATTCGCGTCGAGAACAGACGATAGGGAATGCTCGGCTGTATCGTCGATGCCGATTTTCTTGTCGTTCTCGCGATCCTCGCTGCTTCGTTGAATCTCCTGGGACAGCAGAAACGCGAGACATCCTATTGAACTCATGCGCAACTCCAGGAGCGGATCCTTCATCGCCTGGCAGATCGATGTGAGAATGTGCTGGGCTCCGGAAGACTCGGTCGCTGTGATTATCGCATCCATGTGCTGCTGTCCGCTCTCCGTTAACGACAGAACCGATAGAAAATTGTAAACTTCCGTGCAGAGACTCCTGCGTAAGTACAGCACGCGACCTTCGTCCTCAACTACGAGACAGAAAATCGGTTTATTTCAGACGATCCCAATCAACGAGCATTTGTGTATTCAACTTTGTGCCAAATTGTTCTGGCATAGTTTTATTAACTGTAATTAGTTGCGAGTGGCTGAATTATAAAACATACATCTGAGGAAATCAGTAAGTTGAGATAATTCGTGATCGAAAAAGTGGTACTATTTGCATTGCTCGGACTATGTTTTCATAAATTGTCGACACTCGCTTAATTTGAACAGACTCTTTAAGATGTTTTCACTCCAGTATTGGAAGTTCAAACAGAATTCGTAATTGCTATTAAGATCGATATTTGCTCACAATAGTGCTCCTTGTCCAAGTATTTCAACAGCCGGTAAAGCGTTTCGGTGGAGAAGCTTGCAATCGTCGCAAATTCTTGGCAATGAGTTATGCAATTTGTCAGCAAAGTGCAGAGGCTGATGTACATCTCCAGGATGTCGCAGTACTGAGCGAGTGTCCGCCGCTCGAGCTCCTCGTACGCCGGTATTTCACCAAAACACCTGACGACGAAGCGGAGATCACGATTTTTATTAATAACATCTTTATTAATAAAATTAATAAAAAGACAGAGGTGAAAAAAAGTAAATTACTTGCCCCAGAAAGTATTTGTCCAAAGATTGCTCGTAAATGTGTTTGGCGACCTCCTCACCGCCGACGATTATCAAATTATTGAGTAAAGTACAAATTCCGCTGATCAAAGAGGGTGTAGCCACGGTGTGCCGATAATTCCCATCGTCGTCCTCCTGCTGTCGAACGATAACCACGTTTTGCACGTTTTTATTTATTCAGTAAACGTCTGCATTCAGTGCAGTTCAATTGAATTGAGAAAGAAGCTCACCAGAGATTCGCCGTCCTCCGATCGTGCACAAATGGCATCTCTCTGTTCAGACTCGAGTGTAGTGCCGAGATAGATATTCGAGCAGAGGACGCTCATCTCGTAGTAGACGTTGCTTTGTTCGATGTAAATAACGAGAGCGTGAGATTTGAGGGAATCCATCTGCAAAAGAACGAACAGAATTCGCTAGACTTTCCAGTCGCGTATCGAAGGATCGATTAAATCGCAAAACTCACGTATTGGAATGCAGATTTATTGGAATTCTTCACCAAGTTCGCCAGCGCTATGCACGCCTGCTCACGTACGATGCAACATTCCTCTCTGTTAGTAACGTAACGAAGCAACGTGTGACACAATTCGCTCGGCGCAAGACCCACGGCTTTCAACAATTGGCAAGCGGTGTGCTCGGCTTTTGTCAAAGCTGCTAACAGCTGAAACGCCGAGGCTCGCACCAGAGGATCGCGATTCCTCCAGAGCATCGGCAGCCAACTCAAGTTGCGATCATCGTCGTACCAAAAGTCGATCCATTCCTATATCAAATTTAACCGAATATCAGTTATTTTCCTTCTTTCATAGCACAAACTGATCAATTTGAAATTCTCGAAATTGGGCAAAAGATCTCGATTACTATTGTGAATTATTAGAATTATTGTTTGAACTAAAAAACCAATAAAATAAAACAAACATATGAAATAGTAGATTTCTAGAAAGTATATCAATTGACTGCGGAATTGCTGATTCCTAAAAAGAAACATAAATGATCGAAGATATTTTTGTATTATTACGTTCTTGGAAAAGTTTCGTTGCATCTCGTAGAGCAAGTGATTGAGGCATATTATCGAGTTCCGGGTTATCGAGAGTCCCATAAAGCTGACGGTTCCGGCTCCGTAAAAGGAGATTATGAGCTCGATGAGGGAATTCCCGAGAGACGTAAGGAGAGTTTTGTGGCTCCGCCATTGACACTTGCTCGTCAGATACGTCAGGCACCTTAGCAACCAATCCAGATAAGCTATTTGGAATCAGTTAAAATAAGAAAAAGAAAAAAATCAACCATAACCGATGATGTTACTTAAAAGATCGAGATATCGAGATTTTTTTACCAAGGTTGTAGAAGTGTTGTTGTTGCTGCTGCTGCTGTTTCTGTTGCTGCGGCGGCGGCGGCTGTTGATCGCCGAAGCAGAGATTCGTGACAATTAGCTCGATAAAGGCGATCCAAGAATCCTCATTATGAGAATCCTCCACGAGTTCTTCAGTCTCTTCAATCGCAGACGCCGAACGAACTAGCTTTAGAACCGCTTCGTGAATTTCCTGATTGTCTGTGTTTATCGTGCCGACCAAATCGCTCAGCGACTTAGTCACGTTTTTTCGAATGATATTGCACAGCCACCTATTGTTTTGCTCTGAAAAGCCAACGGTTAAAAATATAATATTTCACTATTTTTATCGCGGCCTCTCGAATGATTTGCGTAAGTTTCGTTGAAAATATGTAGATATTCTCGCTTTTTCATCAAAATAATCGTCTACTGTTTTTTAATTTTTCTCGGCTTACCACCCATTTCGGCGTTGATGTAAACATACAGAAAATTGAGCACATCGACAAACAACTCGCAGTCCTCCTTGTTGGTCGGTTGCGAGAGCAGGAAGCGCACGAACGACTGTTCCCACGGTAGTGTATTGAGATCCTCCATGGAATTCTCGTAGCACAACATTCTCCACAGTTTCAGGTACCTAAACAACTTTATTAGGGAATAATCGAGACTCGTTGATTCTATCGATGAACCGACGGAGACGTCGATTTTTTTCACTCACATCGAGACATAATCGAGGGCTGCGGCAACCTGAACATGTGTCGTTGAATTCTGAATGTTCATTAGCTGCTGTCGAGCACAAAAATACACGGAGGTATAGCGCAGTGTTGAAAATTCCGTTTGTGTGACTCGAAGATTTTCGGAAATCTCACGGTCGGTCAGCGACTCCCAGTTCGTGTGGAGCGTCGTTGCGTTCGCGCCATTCCACTCCCATGCCCAGAACGTCCTCACGAAGGCCAGAGCGGCCGGTTTACTGTTGTTAATGGCTATCAACAGATTATTAACACTTCGCAATTACTCAAATAAACAATTACCCCCACTGCTACTCTTACTTTTTATTTATTGTTACGAGAATAATAACGCCAACTCACACGAAAGATCCGCTCGCTTGTGAATACTGGTTTTCCAATGTGATTTACAATTCACCGGCAAGCGCATTCTCGTCGCTACAATGTGAGGCAACGAAATCACGCTGTTTTCGTTTTCTCGCGCCGTCGAAGGCATCACGATATACTCGCTATATAAGAGCAGACAGAGAAGCTGCGACGCATCGATTTTCACGCATTCGTTGTTGGGAAAAAGGAACAAGCCTAAATAAAGGCATTCATTTTTGTTTATAAGAAAAACTAGATTTGTGCGTAAAGTTATGTTAAAATGATGTCATCGTTGTGGCTCATTAAGCTTCATAATTTATAAAAAAACTAATTTTCACAACAATTTTTAACGACATTTTAAGCTTACCGCGTAAGATATTGGAGAAAACCTCTGATCGCGTCGACAAATCGTGACGCACGGAGCTCTGGGTCGAAGCTAAGATTTTCAATATCGCTAAAATGGGAATAACGGAGTCCGGGTAATTCCCGTATTCCTTCTCAATCTGAAAAGAATGTGCGTCGTGAAAGAGTTCTGCGAAAGCTGATTGAGTATGAGCCAACCGGGGAAGATACTCACCAGTGACTTGTTCATGGTATCGAGAATCAGAAGGAGGCCGTTCTCGCGAATAAAGAGTTTGTGCAGACAAACATCCGTGAGCATAACGCTTATTTGCACGAGGGCGGATTTTCGAACCTTCGGCTCGACGTCAGGCGTCTTTATCAACTCGAGTACCGAGAGTAAACTGCTCGTCTAAATACGTTTATCACAGAAAATTAAAAAGCGTTACATTTACAGGAAGCTAAATTTCGAGTGCTAAGTAAAAGCAAAAAAAAGGTGAGCTGAATATCTCACGTCTCCGAATTATTAATAAACAAAATTGAACAAATGAACTTGTTCAAAAACGTCTTTGTCGGTAGAACCAACCTGATAGCTTCCTTCGGAGCGTTTGAAACCGCACGCAGACCTCTCGATGATGCACAGAGAGCTAAGAGGAAGTCCGTGAAGGGACGAGAGACGCGGAAGCTTCTTAGACGAGTCTTTTTCCCTTCCCAGCAGGAAAATCAATCGACAGAGAGCTTCCTCTCGGAGGCCGCTGTCGGCGGCGTACAACAGTCTCGCGTTTCCCTTGAGGACCTCGACGTAAGGAAGCTTAATGCTTGTGTAAACATCCGGATCGAGCATCTTCGTGATGCACTGGCCGAGACTCGTCGTCGTATCCGCGAGACATTGCAACAGTCCTAAAACTCTGACGAGGGCTTCCTCGAGTAATTTCGACCATGCCTCCTCGCCGATGTGAATTTTTCCCTTCAATATGTACACGAGTATGTCCTCTGCGAGGCGCCTTATCTGTCAAGAGGATTTTACTATTTTTGTTTATCACTTTTTCTTGATTTTTTTCATGAGTATTTACCGTCTCATCGACTCCGGCCGCTCCGTGACAAATGATTTCTGTCAGAACATTCGCCTCAAGGAGAAACGCCACCTTCAACCACGCGTACTTGCCGATACGCTTGGCTTCCACACCTAATGTAGCAGAAACTACGTCGCGACACTCGGCGTAAGCGCTTCTTCTTATGTCCTCGTCGGCGTTCGACAAAAGATAGAGGATCAATTTGTTCGCGAGTTCTCGTTCTTCGTTCTCAAGCAAACTGCATGAAAAAAGAATATATCGATGTCTAAAAAGAACACACGGCGACTCGAAAATGCACGAAGTTTCTGAAAATTTTAGAGAAATGCATACTCACACGTTTGCTTCCTGCACGAAAGAGATGTATTTCTTGACGATGGACAGCCGTTTGTGATAAGAAAGGCTCGACCTGGAGTCCCACATAATTTTCAATATTTCTCCGTGAGATCGTGTGTCGTTTGAGTTGTCCTTCATCAGGCTAATCGCCGCCTTTAGTGATGCTGTGAGGTAACGTGTCTCGTCGAACAATTGCATTAACTCCGTTGCTTCAGGATCACTGAATAACTGCCCAAAATCCGAATGTAAATGCAATGAATTATTTATACGTGTTGCACATCGCTTGCAAAAAAATTATCAGAACCACAAAAACACCGTTGTGAACAAATAGTTACTATTAGCACTCAATAGTTCTAATTAGCAGTTACTACCAGTGACTATCAACCTTCAATATAATTTTGGCAGTTCCAATACGTCTTTTCTCCAAGGGAGGCGCTGGAAGGTAAAATCGATGCAAATTCGACGCTAAACGATATCTTACCCGAGCGTACTGTTCCAGGGTGGAGTTCATGCCTGGATACATCAGAAAAATTGGTGCATCCAGAACAGCCTCGCTTACGGCAACCTTGAGAATCTTGGGAAGGACGATGTCGGCCAATTCGAGTGGAACGATCGCACCCAAGAGTTTGCCAACGAGGCAGACTATTTGCAGATAAGTAATGCGATGATGATCGAGGCTACTGGCGTGGTAATATTGTACAAGTTCACCGAGCAGCCTCGCGAGAGACTTGAGACCGTCGTTGATGCTAAGCGAAAGAGCGTCGTTCGAAAGCCAAACGGAGGGCGTCAGGCTTGTCGTGAGAAGATGAACGAGTTCGGACGACAAGTCCAGGATGTTTTTCACGTTCTTCAGCGGCGACGTCTCGTCGACGTTGAGAGACGCGAGCAAACTCAAAACCTGCTTCAGTGTTTCCATGCAGTACGCCGGAATGAGCATCTGTTGCTGCTGCTGCAGCAGAGAATCCTCTGCGTTGCTTGCTCCGGGAATTATCGTTTGACTCTCCTGACTCGTCGCACATTGCTGCTGATACGCCTGGTAATTTGCCTCTGGCAATGCTCCCTCCGAACTCTCATGGTCCTCCGACAAAGACTCGTATGCCCAGCTACTCTCCGACTGGCTGGAGAGAACGTTTGGCCTCTTGTTTGCGATACAAGGGTCGCAGTAGTAGTAGATTCTGTATCTTAACGATCGTGTCAACTTGTACAGTGTCTTTATCACAGCTGGGACTATTTTACCACTGTCGAGTCGACTTTGCTCCAACAGTGCTTGAAGGATCTGAAAACAGTGTTTGAAAAGTTACTACCAGCGAGTAATACAAAAATTTGCTGGTTGGGTTTTGGACATTTTGTGAAGGAATTTGGAACCGTGAACAAGAGGCATTCAATGATAATGGATAAGAAATGTAAGCTGGATGTATAATATGCATTTCTGTGATGTTGAGCACTCACCATAGCAATTGCAGGCCTCTGAAGAAAGACTTCGGCTGGAAAGTCTTGCAGCATGACATTGGTGACAAACTGACAAGTGTGAACGATGAGGGTGGTGTCCAGGCTGTTTACGAGCGACTCCTCGACGGCGGCCAGAACGGCGCAGTCCGAGGCGACGAGCGGCTGCCAGGGCAACACCAGCCACTTGATTCCCGCTCCATCGCCAAATCTCTTGCTAATTCTAATTGAAATAACGAAAATCCCGGTAAAACTCGGAACATAAATTTCGCGTAATTTTGTGCTTACCTGTCCATTGGTCAATTGGAGTTTGGCCGCCACTTTTGTACGAGCTTAACCTCCATTATCGGTAAACAGACGGACCGGCTTTAAATAAACATTTGTGACTGGCATCGAAGCTACTGGTGTCAGATCTTCAGTGTGTATGTGTACATTCAAGTAGTTCAAAACGGCTGCATGGCAATGGATACCAGTGCCATCTCTTGTGCAGTTTATTTATCTCTTATACCTGCTCTCCGCATCCAAGGGCCCAATTCTCGAATTCGCTCGAGACTCGGTCGAACGCTCGAGATGTTCGAATGATTGTGTTGTGACGCAAGGTTGCGTCTATATCGAAGGGACAGTCGATAATCGAATTCGCGAACCCCGCGAAACGCGCGCAATGCAGATTAATTCAAACAGAGATGCTAGGAATAGAAACTTATAGATATTGAGGTAGAATTGGTCACACGAGAATGTAGTAAGCGCATGAGGAAGACTTTCTCTTTTACGGCTCTCGAGAAACTCTTCACGACTCGCGGACCACCGGACGAGGGTAATCAACAGCACCCTTGAGTCGACAAACAACAGCACGCGAAGACGCGCCGGCTATTGTCGTCAATAACCATGTACCACCAGCGGAGACCGTACGTGATTTCTGCCCGTTTTGCCGGCTCAGAAGAGTCGCCACTTGAGGAGACAAAAAACAGGCCCCGCGTACGTCCCGTACGCCAACACGTGGTGACCAACAGGCTCCGGCCGTCGCCGCTCCGCCGACCGACGCCGGACCCGCCAGGCCGGACGGACGCGCTTCTCCCGCTGCAGCCAGGGAGACGGGAGTGGCCAACAACCCCTGGGGAAGGAGAACCGACGCCACTACGACGACCAACGATTGGGCAGCGTTTACCCCGGAGGGACGAACCACCCCCGTCCACCGACGCATCGGAGATCTCGCTGAAACTAAACTTCCAAATATTAGACAGAATATCTTCAACTGTTGTACGGAACACTAGTTCCTCCTCTTGTATTTGTGCACTTCGAAACTTTCAATATATTTAACTAACAGTTGCTTTTACTTTCAATATTCAATTCAGTTGTATCTTTATTTCAAATTCCCTCGACATTCCCGCGCCTCCGAGCCGAACACTTCAGTGTTCCACGGGCGAAACGTTCCTTCGTGCCATCTCGCGTACGAATAAAACATTAATTCTTAAATTACCGGAATCCGGAACATTACAGTGTAATGTTCTGGTTGTCGGTAATTTAAGAACCCCCAAAAAACACCTTGGGTGTAAAAATCTGAGACAAGTAAATTTACATCGGCAAATGTACCGATTCTTACAAAAAGTTGTGAAATAATGAATTTATAAAAGTAAAACCCCATACTATGCAAAAAGTCGACAAATACTCAACCGCCTCACAACGTCAAGTAAACCCGAAAATTAATAATGATAGTTTAATTAACTCAAAGTTGCATGGGTCAATTTATAAAAATTGCTTGTCCGGCCATTGTACTTATATCAAATTAACATGACAACTGGTATATTAGCTAAATATGCAAATTAACTGTTTCGTCGACCGCCAACACCAACAGTCGATACTATAGGCCGGACAAGTAATTTTTATAAATTGACCCATGCAACTTGGAGTTAATTAAACTATCATTATTAATTTTCGGGTTTACTTGACGTTGTGAGGCGGTTGATTATTTGTCGACTTTCTGCATAGTATGGGGTTTTACTTTCATAAATTCATTACTTCACAACTTTTTGTAAGAATAGGTACATTTGCCGATGTAAATTTACTTGTTTCAGATTTTTACACCCAAGGTGTTTTTTTGGGGTATTTGTCTACTTTTTGCAAAAGTTCTCCTTGGCGATTTATACTAGATATTTTTCGATATTATCGCAAAATTGTTAATCACGAAGTACGAGTATTCATTTTCGAGGCTTTACATTTTTTATTGTTCATTAATACCAGTTCACATCATCAATACAATATTACCTAGCCCTTAATATTGATAGGTTTCCGCAAGATTAGAATTATTCTCTTGAGCGGCAAGACAAATTTCACTATCTGTGCCAAAAACACGGGAAAACCAATATTCCGATTTGAATGAAACATGCCATCTAAGAATTTTTTTGGTTGCTGATTGTGAATTTGTGGTCAAAATACAGAAATAAAAAATGGAGGTTCCAATATGGCGGATGAAAATTCAAAAGTGATTTACTTCAAATCAACACCGACACTCAGTAGTTCGGGGTCGCTCATTACAAATCTGTACTCAAAATTTAGAAATTCAAAATTGCGGATCAAATTCAAATTTGACTTTGAAATCCTCGAGTGCCAATTGTCATCCGGATGCAATCAATTCTGAATTTTGAACTGCCATATTTGATTCACCATTTTCGATTTTTTTTTAAATTTTAAGGACAGATTCGTAATCAGCGATCTCATGAACCCCCGAGTGCCGAATTTCATTCCAGTTAAATCAATTTTAAATTTCCATCCGCCATGTTGGATCCGCGACTTTGAATTTCTAAATGCGACCTCGAAAACGGGTTACAGTAAGGTCGCGGAAACGCAAACTCACGGGTTTGACATCAGAGCCCCCTGCAATCGGTATAACAATAAAAACACGATAATCCATCGCAACATTTTTCATTCACACGTGCGATGGAATACACATTTTAACCGAAACACGCAAAAGCGAATCCCCGCGGCGGTGAAATGACAAATAAAATCGGAGCCTTCGGTGAATTTCGCACTGCTCCGATCTATGAATGTTCAGTTTGCGTTTTTATCCAATGCAACAATTTGCAATCATACGGAATTCCCATCGCATCCACGATCCAAGTCACTTGAAAGCGAATGCACAGAATAACCGTAAGTGGCCGTCGGTAAGACAAATATCTGTTTATTCCATCGGTACAAGTGATTGCCGGACGATGTCGCTAAGCGTTACCTGATTATGTAGTCAGGGCCGAAATACATTTTGCAAATTACGATCCCAATGATGAAAAAAGGTCCAGTATCTTCTGTAGCGTCTCGGAAAAACAATTATATCGACAAGGATGTTCCCTCGACTGTATGACGATGACAATGAAGAAAATGCGAGGAGATACAGTCGAGGAAACATCCTTGTCGATATAATTGTTTCTCCGAGACGCTACAGAAGATACTGGACCTTTTTTCATCATTGGGATCGTAATTTGCAAAATGTATTTCGGCCCTGACTAATTCTGATTCTTCTGATTGGGTGCTGGCTCTGGTCGCTGTAGATGCGACCATACGGCCATAGACGTAAACGGCCCTGACTACATCATCAGTGTGACGAGCGCACGCTCGGCACGTATCTGCCCCCTATAACGCGTTAGCAGAAGCCAATCGAAGAGCGAATTTTAAATATTAACGCAGCAACCAATGTCTCGGACACAGCCTTTAAGCTAGCTGTAATTATAGATTATACCGATAGAGTATCACTATTTACATGTACATTTACGTTATATTCAATGTTAGATGACTAAGTCCACTTCCTCTCTCGGGTTTTCCCTGGTTTCCCTGAGAGCTTGGGCAAATGCCGGGAACAATAAATAAGCCAAGAGGCCCAGGGCGAATAAGACACATTCCTCGAACACATGGTAAAAACTGTAAATGTAAATGCGAATGTCTGCTGGACTACGTGACTCTCGAAGAGGGATTAAAAAGAAGAGACTTTTCTCGACTTTCGCGTTTGCAGAGAAAATTGGAAACCTTTAAGAGCCTCACTCATAGACCCCTCATAAAATCGCAACGCGCTGAGCACTTCACGACCACACGCTGCTAGAAGCTGGTCGCCAAATGTTTTATTGCCGCCCGCAGCTCGAGACGAGCTGCGGAGCCTAAGGACCCTTTTTTACCTCGGCTGCTTTATGTCTGGAAAGGCCCCGGTGACGGGCCTCGCGGCCCACCGACAACCAGGCCTGACCACCCCAAGATACGCGTACCACCCTACACCCTTACAGTTCCACCTCTCTGCCCGACTAGAGCCAATCAACGAAATTTCCGAAAAGAAGGAAACAGAAATGCTGTTTAGTCGCAGCGTCGAGCAGACACTCGCATCACAACCGGCAAACGTATAACATCGGCGAAGGAATCGTCCCTTCGCCACGACCCCGTAGTACTTTCTCAAGTTTTCTGTATTTTCGTTGGACTGACAAACTGCGTGCAGATTAAACTTCCGTTTAATATTAGATTTCTAATGTGTCCAATAAAGTAAAGTGTTTGTGTCAATCGAAAACTAGTGTTGGTGTATTTATTTTATCAATCGTCCATTGGAAATTTAAAAGCTCTGGATATTTCCCGGGTCCCAGGTCGCGAATTTCTATTCGCTAAGCAGCACGACGGACCCTCCAATAGGGATAAAGGAAGGCGAACCAGCAGTCAGAGAACTGCCAAGCTCGTAACATCAGGTAACGCTTAGCGACATCGTCCGGCAATCACTTGTACCGATGGAATAAACAGAAATTTGTCTTACCGACTGCCACTTACGGTTATTCTGTGCATTCGCTTTCAAGTGGCTTGGATCGTGGATGCGATGGGAATTCCGTGTGATTGCAAATTGTTGCATTGGATAAAAACGCAAACTGAACATTCATAGATCGGAGCAGTGCGAAATTCACCGAAGGCTCCGATTTTATTTGTCATTTCACCGCCGCGGGGATTCGCTTTTGCGTGTTTCGGTTAAAATGTGTATTCCATCGCACGTGTGAATGAAAAATATTGCGATGGATTATCGTGCTTTTATTGTTATACCGATTGCAGGGGGCTCTGATGTCAAACCCGTGAGTTTGCGTTTCCGCGACCTTACTGTAACCCCTCGAAAACCCCCATATACCAGTTTGTATGAGCATCAATTAGTTAATTATTGTATTTTGGTGTGCTATACTGGATTGACATTCTTAGTTTTTGAATTTTGAGGTCAGATTCTTAATCAGTGACCTCGAAAACCCTCGAGTACAAAATTTCACGACAATCGTTCGAACCAATTACAAGATAATTGATGTGCGAGAAGAGATTTGAGAGATATACATAGAGAAAGAGAGAGACAGAGATGGAGCGTGACTGCTGTGAAGTTAGATGCACGTTGTAGGGATAGTTCCGGCTATTTGATCGGAGTGTTGAGGAATAATTAAGGGCGTACACGAGAGTTATATTTTTACTCAGTTTATTATAAATTTTGCGAGCACCATGTGCATCGCGTCGAGTCTCGTATCTCACTCCTTTTTCGTTACCCGACAAGCAAACGGAAAAGACGCGCGCCTGCAACGCCACGTTATACTCGTGGCGACCGTGTGCCACGCTCGCCATTGGTCCTTACGCTTAAACCAATCAGCGTAACTTCCGTCGTTGAGACGATGGTGAGAATGAGGCATTAAATATGCCGACTCCACACTACTCCCCCCCAAGCAATCTAATTAGATTGCGAATTGAACTTTATTATTTCTTTTTCCCGCATAAACTCTGGGAGGTAAATCCGGACGCGGAGTTAAAGAAGGAGGAGCGATTGGGATTAATATTTTCTTTTTACATGTGCTCTTAGGAAGCGAGGTTACAGGTCGTGCTGAATGCACTGTTGCTGTCGCAGGTTGTACGGAATGCGCTGTTGACGCTGCTGGTTGCGCGAAATGCGCCGATGACGTTGCTGGTTGCGCGGAATGCGCCGATGACGTTGCTGGTTGCGCGGAATGCGCTGATGACGTTGCTGGTTGCGCGGAATGCGCCGATGACGTTGTTGGTTGCGCGGAATGCGCCGATGACGTTGTTGGTTGCGCGGAATGCGCCACACGAGCTGGAGGCGTTGTAGGCTGCGTCTTCTTCGAAGAAATTCGCGACTGAGCCAAGGATGATGTGCCAGGCTGGTCGAGAGTCGTCGGTAATGATTGATTTTGCTCAACCTCCGCGTGAGCTTCGATAAATGCAGGTTTCAGTCTTTCAGTTGATACGGTAACAGGCTCACCGTTGACTAGTATTTGAAAGACCACGTCAGAAATATGTCGTATTACTTTATAAGGACCTACAAACGGCTGTTCGAGTGATCTCTTCCCATCATTTTTTAGCAAAACATGAGTGCAGTCGTATAGATTTTTATGGACGAACGGTCTTCTTCTTGAATGATGCGCAGTCGGAACAGGTCGTAAAGCTCTCATAAATTCACGTAGGCGCTGGACGTAGATCTGCTGTTGATCGTTTCCCTCGTAGTCCACCACAAATTCCCCCGGGATGCGAAGAGTCGTGCCAAAAACAAGTTCGGCAGACGTTGTCTGGATATCCTCCTTGATGCACGTTCTAAGTCCAAGTAGAACGATCGGAAGAGTATCAACCCATTCGGGCGTTTCATGACACATGATCGCAGATTTCAAAGAACGATGCCACCTCTCTACCATTCCATTTGACGCGGGATGGTAAGAAGTAGTCCGAATGCGTTCGCACCCAATGAATTTGGTGAGGGCCGAGAACAGAGCAGACTCAAATTGCGAGCCACGATCCGAGGTGATGGTGATCGGCGATCCGTAGCGAGAAACCCACACCGAGAAGAAGGCGTTGACGACAGTATCGGCAGTGATATCCATGATGGGAATGGCTTCGGGCCACCTTGTAAACCGATCGATGACGGTGAGGCAATATCGGAAACCCCTCGACGGCGGTAATGGTCCCACGATGTCAATATGAACATGACCAAAACGATCATCCGGAACGGGGATGTGTTCAGGTATGTTCCGATTGTATCTGGAGACTTTACTTCGTTGACAAGGTAAGCAGGTCCGAGCCCATTCAGCGATATCCTTCTTCATCGAGGGCCAAACGAATTTTTTCTGTATGAGATTCTTTGTTGCTCGGCCGCTGGGATGTGAGAGTCCGTGTGTTGAATCGAAAACGCGTCGTCTGAGCGTCGCCGGAATGTACGGACGAACATCACCACTGGAAAGATCACAATAGATTACTACATCCGAGTTGTCGACCCGTAATGGTCGAAGAATGAGAGATGTGTTCGACTGCAGTAGATCTCGAAGTTCTTCGTCGACGGCTTGCGAAGTAGCGAGTTCCTCCGTGGAAAAGAGCGTTGGCATGTCGATCGAGTCGATTCTCGAGAGCGCGTCAGCAACGATGTTCTCCGGACCGCTCACGTGAACAATGTTGGTGGTAAACTGTCCGATAAAATCCAAATGTCGGAGTTGACGTGGAGAAGCCTTGTCGCTGCGTTGTTTGAAGGCGAAGGCGAGCGGCTTATGATCGGTTTTGATCACCAGTGAACGTGCCTCAACCATGAACTGGAAAAACTTCAGACTAGAAAATATAGCAAGCAATTCTCTATCATACGTGCTATAATTTGCTTGAGCCCGTGATAGCTTCTTCGAGTAAAACCCAAGCGGTTCCCATCTTCCTTCCACCGATTGTTCGAGAACAGCGCCCATTGCCGTGTCAGACGCGTCCGTCTGTAGACGCAATGGTGCTTTCAGAAGAGGGTGAGCCAGGAGAGATGCGTTAGCGAGTTGAGTTTTACATTGGAGAAAGGCCTCTTCGCTTTCCGGAGTCCAGATGATCGGGCGTTTGTCGTTTTTCTTCGCGCCCACGAGGTAATCGTTCAATAACGATTGAGGTCGAGCGGCGTTACGTATAAACCGACGATAAAAGTTCACGATCCCGAGAAAACGACGCAACTCTGATACGTTACTAGGTTTTTTAAATTCGAGAATAGCCGCGACTCGATCAGGGAGAGGACGAGTTCCGAACTCGTTAATTTCATACCCGAGATACTCGACAGATTTCTTCCCGAACACGCACTTCGCGACGTTTATTGCAAGTCCATAGTCTCTGAGGCGCTCGAACACACTTCGCAAGTGTCTTTCGTGTTCTTCGCGATCCCGCGATGCGACGAGGAGATCATCGATATAACAAAACGCGAAATCAAGACCACGAAGCACCGTGTCCATAAATCTTTGGAATGACTGAGCAGCGTTACAAAGTCCAAACGTCATTACATTAAATTCAAATAGTCCAAAAGGGGTTATCACAGCCGTTTTTGGTCGATCCTCAGGTGCAACGGGCACCTGATTGTACGCGCGCGTGAGATCGATTTTTGAGAAGACAGTACAACCGCGCAGTTGATGCGAAAAATCATGGAGATGAGGGATTGGATACTTGTCTGGTATGGTGATGCCGTTGAGTCGACGATAATCACCACACAATCTCCATTCTCCCGAATCTTTTTTTACCTGATGGAGAGGACTCGCCCACTGACTATCAGAACGATAGCAAATCCCCTTCGACATCATGAATTCGAAATCCGCACGGGCGGCGTCCAGCTTCTCGCCTGTCAGGCGACGAGCACGTTCAGCGATTGGAGGTCCAGTAGTGACGATATGGTGCTGAACACCATGAGAAGGCACCTCCGTGAAAACAAAGGGTCGCGTAATTGCTGCGAACTCGCTGAGTAATCCGTGGAATGGCTCGTCCCCTGAAACAGTCGAAACAGACACATGTGCCTCGCTGGAGATGACGCCGATTGAAAACAAGCCCGTTTCTCGGTCGACCAGACGTTTTCCCTGTAGATCCACGAGTAATCCAAACTGCACCAGGAAGTCGGCTCCCAGAATGCAGCGGGATACGTTGGCAACTGTAAAATTCCAAGAGAATTGTCTGCGCAATTTCAAATTCAGAGTCAATTGTTTCTGTCCATAAGTGTCTATCACAGTTCGATTCGCGGCGTATAGTTTGAAGGACGTGGACGTATCATTTATATTTCCCGCACACGCGCGAGGTATCACAGATATGTCAGCCCCAGTGTCGACGAGGAACGAAAGTCCGGATCCCTCGTCGAGAATAATGAGACGGTTTGTTTTTGTTTTTGGGGCGTCGTCGCTTACCATCTCAACGTGAGACGACGTCACTAGTTTCCCGAATCACCATCGCGGTTGACCCACGCACAGGGACGAACACAGTTACGCGCCTTGGTACCGAATCGGCGATGATAAAAACAAAGCTTGTCACTCGAGTTAGAATTGTTGTTATTCGCGTTGCCCTCGTTTCGCGCGTCACGGTTAACCGACCAAGGAGACTTCGATCTCGATCTGCCGCGGCTGTTGTTATTGTTGTTCGACGAGCTCCTTCCATCACGAATGAATTTTTCAAACCGTGTCGTTAATGCCTCGACACGTCGAATCAAATCGTCATGTGGATTATTCGGAACAGCTTTGCTGACGTCCCCGATATGAACTGGGCGCTGAAGATCCATTACTTTGTCGGCCAAGAGTGCGAGCTTATTTAAATTAGTCTCGCTCGACGCCGAGAGAATCGCACTGACTTGTTGCGGAAGCTGCTCCAGGAATAGTGACTGGAGTAGAGGATCTTCGCACTGATTCGAGGCTAGATTACGCAAACTTTGAAGAAAATGCGAGGGCTTTTGATCGCCCAGCAACTGACCTTTTATTAAGCGTCGGATCTTACTTTCTTTCGATTCCGCGAAGGAAGAGAGGATGCGTTCCTTGATTGCCTCATACTTTCCCTCAGCTGGCGGATTTTGAATGAGATCCGTGACGAAAGGGAGCACCGATGCGTCGAGATTCGAGAGCAGGTACTGGTATTTCGTCTCATCTACCGTGATGCGAGCAATTCCGAAGGCCGCTTCGACCTGGAAAAACCACACGGCCGGCTCGTGTTTCCAAAATGGCGGAAGTTTCGCGATGCGTGACATGTGCACTTCTGCGGCACCTTCGTTGGCCATTTTCACGGTACACAGGCGATAAATATCGTAAAAATATTGTACGAGGGGTGATCGGAGGAAGATTCGCGATATACCAGCCCAAGATAAAGCGATGATTGAGCGGGGATGGCGATAATATTCGCGGATGCTCGCGCGCGATCGCCAAGCGTGCTCTGAGCGTCCGATACCCACTCGAGTCAAAGTCACCAAAAGTTCAACACTTTTATCCCCACAGAAATGAGCGTGAAAACGTACGAATCAATCCGGCGGTGCCGAGAATGATCGTGTGAGCGCGATTGAAAAGAAAAAGTCAGAGTTCCGAAATATCGCGAAGAAAGCGCGTGGTAAAGATGGCTACCACTCGCGACACTCGAACACGTGGACACTTTTCAGTTTTCACTTATCACGTCGGGGTCACCAATTAATATTGTAGGGATAGTTCCGGCTATTTGATCGGAGTGTTGAGGAATAATTAAGGGCGTACACGAGAGTTATATTTTTACTCAGTTTATTATAAATTTTGCGAGCACCATGTGCATCGCGTCGAGTCTCGTATCTCACTCCTTTTTCGTTACCCGACAAGCAAACGGAAAAGACGCGCGCCTGCAACGCCACGCTATACTCGTGGCGACCGTGTGCCACGCTCGCCATTGGTCCTTACGCTTAAACCAATCAGCGTAACTTCCGTCGCTGAGACGATGGTGAGAATGAGGCATTAAATATGCCGACTCCACAACGTCATCTGTTATAGCGACGTCTGCTTACAAAATCGCACACAACATGGCGGCGTCCGCTTGTGGACGCCGCCATGTTGTGTGCGATGACGACGACCACTGAACATCAGTTCTGGGGCCCGATTCTCGAAAGTATGCGATATTTCTCGTATACGATAAATTTCGATGACCGTATATCGTATACGAGATCGAAATGCTATTCTCGACTGCCATGCGATAGGAGGGCTTCGATAATTCTCGCATACGATTTTCTTACATCGTTGCCACATGGAATCGGTGGGCTATTTCGTTAGAGAAATCTCGAGGACCAATAAATATACAGATTTCATGACTTCCAAATACCCGCGAAATTCGGTTTGGTTATTTCAAAGATATGTGTCTATAAGTATGTCAATAAATTGGAAACACCGATTTAACCGAATTGAATTACAAGCGCATACACCAAGGCTTTTTGATGAAGTAAAAGTATTAATTTTCTAGAAACATATATTGTTCATGCACAATACATGTACAAACCAAAGATATTGCATTCAACAAATCTTCGCGGAAAAAGGGTTGCCTGAAAATGGAAAAGTCTCATGGTGACCAGATGCTTTACTGCTGCTAAAGTCCGTGAGTCAATCTCTGGCGATCAAATGTTTTATTGCAGGATGGCCACTAAGGGGTTTTCTTCAGGTATGCGCAGATTCAAGAACGGCGGGAGTGAAGGATTCAAGTTTTCGATTCTTCATTATTTTCTCTCAGTTGTTAGTCAGCAGTCGTTCCGTCCACACATCGTTTTGAGTGTGGTCTAAAAATGAGTTCGCAAAACCAAATAATTTTTTTTTCGCCGGACTCTGCGAAAAACAAACGTGATACATACATAACTCAGGAACAAAAAACTATTCTGGTGGATTTTGTGGAAGCTCACCCGAAGTTGATATCAGCGAAGTTTTCGTCCGATTTCACCCTCAAAGATTCGCAGATGCTGTCGATGGAGCAAAATACTGAATAGTGTTCCAGGTGCCACGAAGTCGTGGGCAAAGTGGAGAAAGGTTTGTTTTTGAATTGTATATTAAGACTATTTAAATATCAATAATACTAGGGGGCTGAAAGTGGCGATCACGTTGGCTCCCAAACTGCAGAATGTTGTAAAAATTCATAAACGTGAAAAATGTAAAAAATGCATACATATGAGGTCGATAATATGTTGAGCTTTATTTTTTATGTTGATTTATTTTTTATGGTCTGACCTCAAATTTTTTTATTTGCCTAAAAAGAATGTCGCGAAACCCGCCAACGATCGAAAAATATGTAGAGGTCGGTCAAGGACGTCAAAAAATAAAAAACACAAAAAATCGATTTTTACAAGTAAATTCCTTACAAGTAAATTTTTCATACTTCTCACCCAAAAATTATATTTTATGTAAAAAAACTACACGAAATTTTGAAATGCTAAAGGGCGCTCATTGCATTAAAAAATGTTAGACTTGTTTAAATAAATCAATTGTTTGTTATCATGTCCCACCTGTAGAATACGGGGCATTCCACCCCATTTCAACCTCGATTGAAATAAGCCATCGATCAATGCTAGTATAAATCAATAATTTACTATTTTTTAGTGATATATTTAGTACTTACGATAATGAAAAACAAACTTTGTAAACAATCTACATGGCCGCAAGCAAAGATGTTACTGAAAAACGTATACGAGATGTAGATATCACATGCGACAACCCACTCGATACGAAGCATTCGATAATTATCGTATGCGACCGACTTATCATCGTTCGAGAATACAGTTTTGACGAAACATGCGATAATCTAGTAACTTTCACAAAATATCGCATATGATAAAACTCGAGAATAGGGCCCCTGGCGAGGCTGAGAAAATTAAGCTCGAATATCTATCTTGTGCGCCTCTCTATAAATACGATTTTGGTTGCAATCGATAGACCGTAAAAAGAACATAATTTACGTGTTGCTCTAAAACATATTCGTTTACTGAATATTAAAAAAAGAAAAGAAAAGTTTTCGAGAGTGTCCGAAAACGAGTTGTTTCGCGTATAAGAGTCTTGTCGCGTCTCGTCGTCATCGGGGTCGGTTCGGTCGGTAAATCGGTCGCCGTCGGTAATCGGCCGTAAATGTACTTGTCTCGAGACGCTACCGCGCGTCTCTTCATTTCTGCAGAACCGATTACCAAAATAACACTTACCCATAGTCACGCAAGCAGACCTGATTGCAGCAGAGATGAGTAGGGAGATTGCCAGTGAAGCGATTTCCCTGAAACCACTTTTTTTCAGCGTCCGCAGTGCCACTAGCGGAGAGTCGCCGAACTGCGTACAAATTTTTGATTGGTCGAGACATATTCCGCGGGGAATTCAAATGAACGCCCGAACTTACATCCGAGCTGGACTGTTTGCATCGGTCGCGAGGCCATCGGGACAGCGAACTTTTGTTTCAGGTGTCGCGCGAACTGAGGCGAGCCTCGGTTGACGGTATTTCGACAGTATATTCAGCAATGCGAAATACGGACGACGTATACACCAGGCTCGACGACGTATTCACCACCACTCCCACGCCAGTTGACTTTCATAAGTTTTTTTTTTGTTTTCAAAGAAGGAATTGTATCTTCTCACCAGCGATGATGAGGAGATACATATATTTTTTTTCTACATTCAAGCCGATTCGATGAACAAGTACAGGTTCGAGGCATCTCACCTCAGAAGCGCGCGGTGCGCGTCAGTTCGAGCCTACACCGCGCGGCTCGAGCCGTCGCGGTGTACGGACGCTCTGGGGCCCAATTCTCGAGTTCGCTCGAGATTCGGTCGAGCGCTTGAGATGTTCGAATGATCGACTCGAACGAAACGAAAAAAATGGTATTCACGAGTTCGATCGAAATGGCTTTCGAGCGGCATCTCGTATGAAACTTGCATGCGGTAGTGCCAAGTCGCTCAGTTCACTTATAAGCCAATGAACAGCCCAGCCTAATAGAAAATAGCTGTTTTAGAAAACGCGCAGTTTTTTAAATAATAGAATCGTATGAATTATATTAACTATTGATTTTGAGATAGGCACTTCCTGTATTATTCACGTTTTTTGTCTTCAAAGTCAATCACATTTTTTATGCATGATATTCAAAAATAATTGTATACTATAATTGTACGTTATTTACGATTTATCATTGAATCCATAAATTATTTTGATTGATTCCAGTTTGTATTTATTATTTCATGCATAACTAAAGTACATAAATTCGGGGTTTGAGATTTGTGCAAACACAAAATAGGAAAGGATTATAATACATTACAAATGAATTGTCTTTTTGTGTCTGTTTCATGCCTAGTGTTAAACAATTAATTGAATGAAGATGTCATTTATACAATTTTTAAAAGATCAAGTTTTTATCTACATTCATTTATAAATGTTCAATAATAGTTAACATTTATGTTTTCAAATGAACAAAATCTGTCAAGGGTTTGTCGAGACGTTTACCAATGCCCACAACACATGACATGCAACATATCAAGAGATGCGGTAGCGTACCGACGCCAATTTCCTCTATATAACAGCAGAAACATAACCTCAAACTGTAAAATTTTCACTTTTTACTGTGTTCTTTCCTTCGAGATTCGAATCTCGAGTGCTACAGACCACTCGTGCTTTACATTCGAAAAATCTCGAGCGTGAGATCTCGGTGAGATTTCAAGAATGTCGGTCCAGCTGTTTCGTTCGACAATCTAGGGAATCTCGAATGAAACCGAGCTCGAACGAACTCGAGAATTGAGCCCCTGGCTCCACACTCCGCTTGCCTCCCGCTGTGCACATCACACCATCTACGCACATCTCGGAGCGCCCGTGCCTACCGGGCTAAACTTTTTCTACCCGTGATTCTACCCAGTATATAAATCCGTCCTCGAGTCGAACGCGCTACGTCGCAAATTTCAACAAATCTCAAGTTCCCCCCCCCCCCCCCCCCCACGGGAATGCCACTAAAAGAAAGATCACTCAGACCGATACGATGGCTCCTAAAAAATCTAAAAATTATTCTGCGCCAACTATCAAAAAACCGCAGCCGGTGTCAAAAACTTCGCTATCCGACATCCCAAGTGACTCTGTGATCCAACCGCCAGTGACAGACGCGCCAATCAACTTGAGTTTATCCAGTGAACATTTATCCCAACATTCTGAGCATCACGACGTCATTTTGAACCCTGCAATGAAGGAATTTATTCCGTCCATCGTTCTAGCCAATTCAGCCCAGATACGGGATATCATAAACCAACTCGAAACCGTTACTTCGGATGGATTCAAAATCCACGGTAATCGCAACAACCCGGGCATCCTCCTGACGTCACGCAGGGACCACACCAAGGTCACCGAATTCCTAGATGTAAATAAAATCGCCTATCATACGTTCAGTTTCAAGAGCGACAAGCGGAAAAACTTCATTATTCACGGCCTTCCAGAGTCCTTCGAGACAGCTGAAATTTATGACGCCTTTAAGGCTCATATCAACATAATATCAGTGCGCCAATTCTCCAAGAAACTACCGGACGGACAATCCATTCTTCTACCAGTTTTCCAAATCGCCACTGCTCCTGAAGTGACTCTCGCGCACGTAAACAACGTTAAGACCATCCACCACCACACGTTCCGCGCGCAGAAATTCATATCGTCGGGTCAACCCGCCCAGTGTTTCCGTTGCCAATCTTTCGGCCACGCGAGTTTCCATTGCCGACTGCCACCACGCTGTGTTCGCTGCGCCGGTATCCATCCTGTCAACGAGTGCAACAAATCTCCAACCGTCACATAAACTTCGCATTCCGGATTACAATATCATCCGCAGCGATCGTCAAGATAGGAATGGGGGCGGCGTGGCTCTTGTTCTCCACCATTCACTAAATTACGATACACTCTCCGCTTTCTCTGATGCCTCTTTCGAATCTATCGGTGCGAGAATAACAATAGGTACAACCAAAATCAACTTATACTCCGTATACAATCCCCCGAAAAACACCCTAAACCCAAATCTCCTCCGCCCTCTCCTCAATAACAACATCTTCACAATTATTGCAGGCGATTTTAATGCCAAACATCCTGCTTGGACCTCTGCCACTGCGAATCAATCTGGGCACGCCCTAATAGACCTCATTAACTCCTCAAATGCCTCCATCTCTGCTCCTCCTGGACCCACCTTTATTCCTTCGACTGACAGCGGCTGCGGACGCATGGGGGGGGGGGGGGGGAGGATAGGAGAGTGGAATTTGAGGATAGGAGAGTGTGGAATTTGAGAGATGTGAAGAGCCGTAAAAAGCCGAGGAGGCATACGGGAGGAAGGATTGAATAACAAGAATATAGTTCCTCCGACTGACAGACCCAGAGAGAAAAATAATGACACGGTGACGGCACGGTAGCGACACGTGTCGGTACGGCGTGTCGGTACCGTGCAGTTATGTGCGACCGAATGTGACGCGTTTGTGTCGACACGCGTGGCTAGACACGTCGTAGCGACACAGTCACGGCACCATTGCAGCACTCCGTGGAGTACGTTGCCTACGCTGTGTCGCCACGATGGAGGCATCATGGCGACACGCCGTGCCTGAAAAAAAAAAAAAAGTTTGTCATGGTCAGGATTCGAACCCGGGACCTTCCGATTGTTGGTCTGCGACTTAGCCAACTCGGCTATTCTAACCTTTTATGTTATGTATTTTGATTGTCTATTTGAAGTTTGGTTTTGACGTTATAGGTACGGTGTGTTGCCATGGTGTAGGCACCATGTCACCACGGTGTAGGCACGGTGTGCTGCCACGGTGTAGGTACCGTGACGGCATACCGTGCCTACACCGTCAAAACCAAACTTCAAATAGACAATCAAAATACTTAACATAAAAGGTTAGAATAGCCGAGTTGGCTAAGTCGCAGACCAACAACCGGAAGGTCCCGGGTTCGAATCCTGCCCATGACAAACTTTTTTTTTTTTCAGGCACGGCGTGTCGCCATGATGCCTCCATCGTGGCGACACAGCGTAGGCAACGTACTCCACGGAGTGCTGCAACGGTGCCGTGACTGTGTCGCTACGACGAGTCTAGCGACGCTGTGTCGACACAAACGCGTCACATTCGGTCGCACATAACACCACAGTACCGGCACGCCGGGCTGTGCCGTGTCGCCACCGTGCCGTCACCGTGTCGTTAGGCTCGATTTTAACGGCACGATATTCTCTCTGGGGCGAGAAGCACCAAGCACCCTTGATCTTATCTTGTCCAACAGACCCCAACGCATTCTCAATCTACACGCTCTCCCGGACACTCCTTCTGACCACCTGCCCGTCTTCTTTTCTCTTTCTGGTTCTCTTGTCACCAATCAAGCTCCCCCCCCCCCCCCCGTTTTAATTTCAAAAATGCCGACTGGAAACTCTTCAAATCCACCATTGACGACTCGATCTCCCTAACAAACCTCGACATCACCACCACCTTTGACCTTAGCACCCACATAAAAAACTTCACCCTCGCCATTACCTCGGCTGCCACACTCGCCATTCCTCTTACCCAACAGAAAAACACCTATGCATCTGACACGCCTCCCCCACCCTTAGTCGCTCTTATTGAATTTAAAAACCTTTTTCGGAGACGCTGGCAGCACCTTCGTTCACCTATTCTTAAACGTATCTATAATGCGCTTGCTAAATTAGTACACACCGAAATTAATGAATGGAAAAAGTCCACCTGGGATGATTCGCTGTCGAAAATAAAAGTTGCTAATAACTCCATCTGGAGAATCACACGCGCCTTTACCAAATCAAAAAAGAGCTCGATGCCTGCTCTCAAAACCTCCACCGAATCCGCAAATTCCGATAAAGATAAAGCCAACGTTCTAGCTATGCATTACGCAAAAATTCATGAAGCGGCTCTCGACCGTGGCAATCCATCCTTTAAGGAGGCATCAGCGCTGCATGCTAGTCAAATCAGTGCTACATTTTTAAAAGCACTTTTATAATTCTCGGCTCTTTGATTAATTGTTCCGAGGTATTACGCACGTAGTAGCGTCAGTTCTTAATAGAAAAATACTTTCACAGCCGCGATTTGAATAGATAAAGACTGATATACGCGAATTTCTGATGTCATGTTTTTTCGTGCAGTTTTTTTGAAGAATAAACCGTAATAATAGTTCAATTATGACGAACAATAGCTCATTTTTATTAGCGAAAGATTCTTGATCGATTGACCGTTCAGATTTTTTGCAGTATTAGTTCTTCGAAAATTACAGCCGTTTGTGTGTCTCCTTTTAGGTTAGGGAAGGAATTTAAGCGGTCGTGTCTTTTGAGCTACTGATACTATCAAAAATCGGAACGGTCAATCGATCAAGAATCTTTCAATAATAAAAATGAGCTATTGCGCGTCATAATTCAACTATTATTACGGTTTATTCTTCAAAAAAACTGCACGAAAAAACATAACATCGGGAATTTGCATATATCAGTCGTTTTCCTATTCGTATTACGGCTGCGAATGTATTTTTCTATTAAGAACTGTCACTGCTACGTGCGTAATACCTCGGAACAATTGATCAAACAGCCGGGAATTATAAAAATGCTTTTAAAAATTTAGCACTGATTTGACTAGCATGCAGCGCTGGTGCCTCCTTAAGCAAAATATCACTGCTTCTGTAAAACGCGCCTTCACCCCAGGTGACTTCCCTCCCCAGAGAGAAAAATAACGACACGGTGACGGCACATAACACCACAGTACCGGCACGCCGGGCTGTGCCGTGTCGCCACCGTGCCGTCACCGTGTCGTTAGGCTCCATTTTAACGTCACGATATTCTCTCTGGGTCTGACGCCGTCAAATATTGTGCTCAGTCCCGTCACCCCCTCGCGGACTTCCCGACCGTAACTTATAGTTGGAATTCGATTGTTTTTTCCACAACCTACCTCAAACCAACCAGTCGATTGGTGCAATAAACCAACCAGTGTTCCAATTTTTTAAAGATTGATGTTGGGTACGTTTTTGTAGACCAACCTTAAATCAACCATTCGTTGGACACGATTAAAAATTGGTTCACGGTTGGATATTATGAACCAACCTCAATTCCGGCATCTAATCCACAATGTCGATGGTCGGTTTGTGGTTGATTTTTCAAAATCAACTATAAACTAACTATTTTGGACAACTAACTATGCAGAGGTTAGTTTACGGTTAGTTTTGAAAAACCGACCAAAAATCAACCATTACAATTCACAGTTGAAAGTCGGAATTGGGGTTGGTTTACAATATCCAACCGAGAACCAACTCTTCATCGTGTCCATGGAATGGTTGGGTTATAGTTGGTTCACAAAAATCAACCCTTAGTCAACCTTCAAAATGTTGGAATATTGGTTGGTTTGGTGCACCAAGCGTCCAGTTGGTTTTTGGGTTGGTTTCAAGTTGGACGGAACGCGAGGGCCCCCAGCAAAATCAAATCTATAATCAAAAAACTACAAACGCGATCTGCCCCTGGAATTGACACCCTGTCCAACATCCTTCTTAAAAATATCTCCGTCAAGGCGATACTATTTTTCTGCACAACACTAAACGCTATGTTTAAACTAAGCTATTTTCCCTCTGACTGGAAAATTGCTCTTGCCATCCCATTACTTAAACCTGGAAAAACGCCGTCTGCGCCCGTTAGCTATAGACCTATTAGTCTCCTCTAAACGTTTGCGAAAATTGCCGAGAAAACAATTCTCACACGCCTTGTTAAAATTAACCTCGACTTAAATGTAATTCCCGCTGAGCAGTTCGGCTTTAAAGCTAAACATGCTACTACGCATCAACTTGCTAGAGTCACTGATCATATAAAATCAAAGTCCATCGATAACCTTTCTACGGTTCTAGTTCTCCTAGACAGCGAAAAAGCCTTTGATTCAGTCTGGCCTCTGTGCCTTATTCACAAACTACTCAACTACAATTTTCCTATCTGCATCTGCGAATTAATCATGTCTTTCCTCGAAGGCAGGAAAATTAAAGTCAAGGTTGGTTCTGCAACATGAGATGAGCGTTCAATTGTGGCCGGTGTCCCACAAGGATCTGTACTTTCCCCTTTTTTATTCAATGTTTATATTGCTTCTGTTTTCTCTGTCGTTACGACCCAATCACATATTCAGATCGCTGGTTTCGCTGACGATCTAGCTCTCTACTCGTTCAGTACCTCGGTGACACGTCTAATTAACACATTACAATGTCGACATTGGTAATTTCAACACGTGAACAGAACACGAACAAAGTCAACACATGTAATTTCAACACGTCCAATCTCAATACACAACCTCAACACAATTGAAATCTCAACACATCCAATCTCAACACAAACAATCTGAACACAATTGAAATCTCAACACAAAAAGTAAAGTGTGACTTTACGGAAACGGCTTTTTTTCGCAACAAAGCGAATGGCATAGGGAAAGGAGCTGGCAAAGGTCAGGAAAGGGCCAATCTCAACAAATTCATATTTCAGATTGGATTGTTGGGAATGGATTGATGTACTGAATAAGTATATTCCGTATATACTCTTTGATTTCATGTTTTCTTGATTTTATTTATAATGTGCAAACTCATTAGTATGTAAGTGATTCGAGTAATAAATCGAGTTCAAATTTGCATGTCTCTCCTTTGCTTTTTTTACACCCTTGTTTTCTTGATATTATTTACAATAATTTTAATATTATTTAAAAAAACACGTACACACATACATACACATACATTCGTTTTTTTATGAAATATAATTTTTTTTGTTATTGCAATTGCATTTTTTCTGTATGCAATTGATTGATTGCATACAAATATTGCATGCAATATTGCCATATTACATGTTTCATCGGGTTTGCTTTTTTTCATACACTTTTTTGGCGTGATTCCATGCGTAATTCGTATGTAATTGATCGATATAATAAATAAAGTTCGAATAATGCATGTCTTTTTGTTTTTGCTTGTTTTTCCTTTTCATTAATTATATTTACAATAACTTTCCGAGAGTCTTCATTTTATTTTCTCTTATACCCTCGGATTTCTCATTTAGATTCGTACGTTATGCGCCACACCGCGTAGGTATTCTAGAAGATCACCATCGGCATCGAAAGTTTCGACCACACTGCGAAGTCTCCTGTCGTAGTCGCGGTATTTCTTTCGTTTTCGTGGTGCTACCTCTCTGCCGGCGATATGCTGCCCCCATATCGCTTCTGTCCTGCTTTGTTCTGCTTTGAGAGCATCGATAAATCGTCCTATCTGAGCATGCGTGGCTTGCACTCGACTATTAAATCCGTGATGCCACCCTTCGTCTGCGTTGTTGGTTCGCGATTCGTCGTTGAGCACGGCAACGTAGCAATTCCATAACTCAATCGGAAACAGCGGAGTGCCTCTGCCTCTGTGCTGCTTCTTTCCGATCCATGTTCTTTGATAATACTGCAGTATTTCTTTGAGGTCCTCGGCGTTGTCTTGATAATATTGTGATGCAATGAGTAGCTCGTAAGCCTTAACTACATGTTCGCACGGGACGAAAGCCAAAGCTACCAGCTGTTTTATCTTGAGGGCGAATTCCTCGTCAGTTCCGTATCGGTTTTGAAGTCCGCAGTTTTGGACGTTGCGGTAGATACATTGCCCGTAATGAAAGTGGCATCCGTGAATACATGCCGCCGGGAATTCTGTTGTCGAGGCCTTTATGAATGGTTCTTCGAAGTCGGTGATGATTGTTTCTGGATTATTCGATTCTCCCATGCCGTTGTTTATTTGTTGAAGTATTTTTTTGTACATACTCGTGGACTTGCTTGGCGAAAGTATGTACACAAATGGTATTACAATTCCGTGGATCGTATATAGTTGCAGGAACAGTGATGGGACCGAGCGAAACGTTCCATCGCAGAGCCAAGTGTTGCGTGTCGCTAGGCAATCCAGATTTTTTTGTGTTGCGAAGACCAAAAATCTTTTTTTGTCGCCTCCATTGTCGTAGTATAAAAAGTTGTCTCCTTTAATCGACTTGGTATATGATTCCGGTAGTACGAGTTCCTCACGCGTTGCCGGCGTTGGTAAAACTGGGTTTACTCGATTTCTAGTGCGCTGCACCGTACGCGCTAATAATGGCATTGTCGGTAACTCCGCTGCCGTGCTCGCCGACGCCGTGGCAAGTGTTTCGTTGATGATGACGCTCGTCGGTTCCCTCGTGCGTTCGGCCTTTTTTTCATGTTTGACAGGGCTTTTTTCACGCCAATTTCTGTCGCGTCGGGAGCATGGTTGTGCTCGCCTGTTGTAAGCAATACCCCTGGAAAATATCTCTGTCTTAGTTGTTGTTCTTATGGGGGTATATACACCTGGTAACGGGGAAAAAATCGTAATTTTCGTGATTTTTTGTCAGGGAAACTATTAGAACTATCTGATCGGAGTACTCCGTAAATTTGCAACGTTGTTGAATTTTAAAAAATTCGAAATTTTTTTGAAAGTGTATATTTTTAACTAGAAAAAACCACGATCCGATAGTTCTAACAGTTTCCCTGAAAAAAATTCGCGAAAATTTGTTTTTTTTTCGTTTCCAGGTGGATATTTCCCCTTAATAATGACTAATAGCTTATCACTTATTGTGATTAATAATGCCTGAAGTGTTTCGAGTTTCGAGATAATATAATTTAGTATATTATATAATCGTAGTAGTATTTACATACGAAAAATTTACATGATTTGTTGTGTTGTGTTGTTACTTACCAGTTTTTGTTGTGGACGTTGTTTCTGCCAATGCCTTACAGCGCTTAGCTGTTTGATATTTGATACACCTCCATATAACTTTTTCTTCGGTTTCACGATGTTTTGTGTATATAAATCCATTTTCCGTTAGTTGACGCGCGCCTCTTTGGCTCAATATGAAATGTAACGGCATCGTGGCAAGCCATACATCCGTCGCTGTCAAACGATTTCGGGAGACTGTGGATTTCTTGTATCCAGCTTACTTTGCTGTATCATCACTATTATCGACACTGAGTCGAATAAGAGTTTAGAGAGTTTAGAGTACGAAACATCTCGTGTTTACATTTTGTTCATATGTCCTTGTCGCTTGCCGCTATCGTGTGTGTGTGTGTGTGTGTGTGTGTGTGTGTATGTGTGTGTGTGTGTGTCTGTGCGTGTGTCTGTGCGTGTGCGTGTGCGTGTGCGTGTGCGTGTGCGTTTGCGTGTGCGTGTGCGTGTGTTTGTGTGGTCGTGCGTGCGTGTGTGTGTGTGTGTGTGTGTGTGTGTGTGTGTGTGTGTGTGTGTGTGTGTGTGTGGTGAGTTTGTATGTGTTGATATTGTGTGTGTTGAGATCATATGTGTTGAGATTGTGTGTGTTGAGATTGTGTGTGTTGAGATTGCATGTGTTGAGATTATTTGTGTTGAAATTGCATATGTTGAATTGACGTGTTGAGTTGACGTTGTGGTGATTAGACGTGGAACCCAGTACCTCAATCAACGCTGCACTCAACCGCACCCAAAATGCGGTTCACCTCGTCATTCATGAACTAGAGAAATGGCTAATTAAAGTAAATCCGGAGAAAACAGAGGCAATTCTCTTTACCTCTGCAAAACAATTTCCCTCTTTTATTAAAATTCGTGGCCAAGAAATGGGTGGGGACCAACTGTGCACCTCCCATTTGAGCACAAAGACAAGTCAGCACAAAAAGTAAACACGAAACGACTGTACACGCACGCAGGTCTCCTGAAAATAACTGTACACCGATAAGTGCACACCGCGCAACTGCACACGATGACAGGTTGACACAAAAGGTGTGCACGAAGCAGCTCTGCACGCGGGTAAAAAAATCTCAAAAAACTCTATTGCAGTAGCCAATTATTGCGACCGAAAGGAGTTTTCGGGAGGAGAGTTTTGACGAAGGTAGAAATGGTGGCACGTGGTGAATGTGAACAACGAATTTATTCTGTTTTAATGCACGGTGTGTCTGCTCTGCGCTACGGTTACAACCGGACTGGGGCCCTATTCTCGAGTTTTATCGTATGCGATATTTTGTGAAAGTTACTAGATTATCGCATGCTTCGTCAAAACTGTATTCTCGAACGATGATAAGTCGGTCGCATACGATAATTATCGAATGCTTCGTATCGAGTGGGTTGTCGCATGTGATATCTACATCTCGTATACGTTTTTCAGTAACATCTTTGCTTGCGGCCATGTAGATTGTTTACAAAGTTTGTTTTTCATTATCGTAAGTACTAAATATATCACTAAAAAATAGTAAATTATTGATTTATACTTGCATTGATCGACGGCTTATTTCAATCGAGGTTGAAATGGGGTGGAATGCCCCGTATTCTACAGGTGGGACATGATAACAAACAATTGATTTATTTAAACAAGTCTAACATTTTTTAATGCAATGAGCGACCTCTAGCATTTCAAAATTCCGTGTAGTTTTTTTACATAAAATATAATTTTTGGGTGGGAAGTATGAAAAATTTACTTGTAAGGAATTTACTTGTAAAAATCGATTTTTTGTTTTTTATTTTTTGACGTCCTTGACCGACCTCTACATATTTTTCGATCGTTGGCGGGTTTCGCGACATTCTTTTTAGGCAAATAAAAAAATTTGAGGTCAGACCATAAAAAATAAATCAACATAAAAAATAAAGCTCAACATATTATCGACCTCGTATGTATGCATTTTTTACATTTTTCACGTTTATGAATTTTTACAACATTCTGCAGTTTGGTGGCCAATGTGATCGCCACTTTCAGCCCCCTAGTATTATTGATATTTAAATAGTCTTAATATACAATTCAAAAACAAACCTTTCTCCACTTTGCCCACGACTTCGTGGGACCTGGAACACTATTCACTATTTTGCTCCATCGACAGCATCTGCGAATCTTTGAGGGTGAAATCGGACGAAAACTTCGCCGATATCAACTTCGGGTGAGCTTCCACAAAATCCACCAGAACAGTTTTTTGTTCCTGAGTAATGTATGTATCACGTTTATTTTTCGCAGAGTTCGGCGAAAAAAAAAATTATTTGGTTTTGCGAACTCATTTTTAGACTACACTCAAAACGATGTGTGGACGGAACGACTGCTGACTAACAACTGAGAGAAAATAATGAAGAATCGAAAACTTGAATCCTTCACACCCGCCGTTCTTGAATCCGCGCATACCTGAAGAAAACCCCTTAGTGGGCATCCTGCAATAAAACATTTGACCGCCAGAAATTGACTCACGGACTTTAGCAGCAGTAAAGCATCTGGTCACCATGAGACTTTTCCATTTTCAGGCAACCCTTTTTCCGCGAAGATTTGTTGAATGCAATATCCTTGGTTTGTACATGTATTGTGCATGAACAATATATGTTTCTAGAAAATTAATAGTTTTACTTCATCAAAAAGCCTTGGTGTATGCGCTTGTAATTCAATTCGGTTAAATCGGTGTTTCCAATTTATTGACATACTTATAGACACATATCTTTGAAATAACCAAACCGAATTTCGCGGGTATTTGGAAGTCATGAAATCTGTATATTATTATTGGTCCTCGAGATTTCTCTAACGATTTCTCTAACGATTTCTCTAACCCACCGATTCCATGTGGCAACGATGTAAGAAAATCGTATGCGAGAATTATCGAAGCCCTCCTATCGCATGGCAGTCGAGAATAGCATTTCGATCTCGTATACGATATACGGTCATCGAAATTTATCGTATACGAGAAATATCGCATACTTTCGAGAATCGGGCCCCTGCTCGTGCGCAGCGCGAGCTTCTTTCTCGTCGCGTCGACGCTCGACGCGCCCTCTCTTCTTCTCGGCGCGCGGTGGTAACTAACTGAATAAAGGCAGACGCGCAACAAACTACTCCAATAAACTCCACACAGAAAACTGTGCACTGAGTAGCTCCGCACGGCGACAACTGTACGCAAAGGTGTGCACCGAACGACTGTACACGGGGGCAACTGTACACCACATAACTCTGTACCGAAAACTGTACACCGCGAAATGAACAGTAGTGAACTGTGCCGCAATGAAATGTTGGCACTAAAAACTAAAAACCTCTGAATAAAAACTCAGCACGACGAAAAGTCGTCGCCAAAAACTAGGCACGGCGAAAAGTCGACGCCAAAAACTCGGCACGACGAAAAGTCGAAGCCAAAAACTCGGCACGCCGAAAAGTCGGCACCGAAAACTCGGCACGCCGAAAAGTCGGCACCGAAAACTCGGCACGCCGAAAAGTCGGTGCCGAAAACTCGGCACGCCGAAAAGTCGGCACCGAAAACTCGGCACGCCGAAAAGTCGGCACCGAAAACTCGGCACGCCGAAAAGTCGGCACCGAAAACTCGGCACGCCGAAATTTAAATTTAGTCGTTCATTACCCCTCAAGTAAACGGGTCTTATAGCCCTAGGGCAGGTACCCGCATTGTAACCCCTCGTGCATACACCGTGTAAACAACTTAAGAAAAATAAAAATCTGTTAATCATTCGTCGTTAATCGCGGTGCGCGTGACGGTAGCGTCACGGTCTGTTTTTTTTAAATGATGTTTATTTCGAAAATATTGAACAATTTTTGGGTGCGAGGTAGAAACGATACATAAAAAATACCTTAAGATTAGCGGGAGGGAGTTGGCTCTTGCCCTGTGAGGAAGGGACTCGCAGCCATACAATTTTTCGGTGGTGATTAAACCGGGGTACGTCGTACAATTTTTCGGGGATACTTGATGTTGGATCCGGAAATATTTCCACAATGGCGGGTCGTGTTACGGGGAAAAATAAGTTTAAAAAAACCCTCTACAAAATTGCGTAGTATACTTAACTAAACTTACATACTAACTTATTATTTAAGGTTATTTACATATGTACAGTGGAGTACTGTTCTCGGAATTATGTCTGACGTTCGAAGAATTGCTTTTTTCGGAGTGATAATGCGCGTATTGTTGGGGAGTCACTCGAGAGCCACCAGTATTTTTGCGTGTTGGTGCGATGGAAATCCAGAAAGTCTCTCTCAGGTAATTGCATGGAACTAGCGAACTTTTCTGGGTGATTTTGGAAGTCGTCGGCTGTGTACGATATCCGTTTATCCGCTTTATTTCTGCGCCAATGATAAATTAGAGGTACATTATTTTCGTCTTGGATTAGCCCTTTTGCATGGCAGTGCAAGAACGCTTGTGGTGGTAAATATTAGGGCTCTCACATGAAACCGGATTAGATGGGTATCCGAACGTGTTCGAATATCCGTGTAGTAAAATTTGATACTTCAAATCCGGATATACGAACGGCTCGAACTATCCGAATACCCGAACGGCTCGAACTATTCGAGTACCCGAACGGTCGAACTATCCGAGTATCCGTACGCTTCGAACTATCCGAGTACTCAAACTATACAGGCTATCCGAATACCTGAATGTTTTGAACTATACTTGGGTCCTCGTACATACGACTCGAACCCACCGGATACCATTTTTTTAGACACCAACTCATACGCGCGCTTCGTGCGCGTGCCCAGTTGATGTAAACAAAATACTTAAAAAATCGAAAATAATGAATTTTTGTTTTTCGTGACAACTATTGCGTGTAAATAAAAACTTACGGCGAATTCGTTGTGTACGGGCAAAAAAACACCGAACTAAGGCGTTAAAAGAGTAAAAAAGCAAAGTATTTTCGCACTTTTTTTATATTTCGTTACTTCACTAAAATCGAGTTTACAATTTTTTGGATCGGTTGAATCTGGATTTTCTGCTTTCGTTCGAGAGAAAATTCAAGAACGAAGAGAATGACGGAAGAAGGAACACGATATCTTGATTTCCGAATTTTCCACAGAATTTAAAAGCCGAACCCTCAAAAATCATAGAAATATGTTCATAATCCCATACGAATATTTAGAAACAAATCAATCTCGTAAAGTTAAAAACTCCTATCCGATTGGCAAATTTTCCACTTTTTCCGAAAATCACAATTTTTTGCCTGAAAATAGAAAATTCGATGAGAAAAACGCGAAAAATATTTGTTTCTGGGTAAAACCTATATAATAAATTGATAGAATTATCGCACCTTCCTGATCACGCTCAATTTCGAAAGTCAATTGTTTTTCATTCCTCATATGTTTTAGTAAAGTGCACCCGTGCAAATATTCTGTCGTTCAGGTATACTTCAATGTTCCAACGTGATTAATTCGTTTCGACGTCATCAACTGTAGCCATCTTGATTAAAATCTTCGATGCACCGACAGCCAGTTACGCATCAGTCGGTGACGTAGGTTACCGGCTAACATTGTTAGGGACGAAAATGCCAGGTTGCACGTGAAATTGTCAAAGAGACAAGAAAATAGAAACCTGCATCGGGCGTATCTGGAATTGCGACCCTTGGACAGTCCAGGTATTTGTAATTAAACGCTCGAGTGGGGCTACTTGACCAGTCTTAATCAAGGGCTCGGAGGCGATGAAACTCGCTCTCTTTTTCGCGCGCACGCACCTCGAGCGAACTCGTTTTTTTGGTGTTTAACAATTACCCTAGTAGATCGGTCCACTCGTAATGTTTTATTGTCGAGATCTCACCGAATCCGATTACAGCTCTTACTATTCGTTATGTCCTTCCCTTTTCTCGGTCCTTGAACGTTTATATTGTTTCGATCCGGGAATCGGAAAATCCATTGAGCCTCGACAAAGTTACATACTTGCAATTAACTTTTTCTAGGCTCACCGGATTTTCCGATTCCGAGATCGAGGCAATATACACTCGATTCATTGCTATTAACATTTTTACATTATTATGCAAAATCAATCTTTGCAGCACATTCGACATGTCTAATTTTTTCAGATTTTTATGTTATTGAGAAGTTTTGAAATTATCTTAGAATCCCACCGTTAACCGAGCTACCTTAAGGATGTGGTCGCGCGAACACTTTGGAAACACTTCTCGTTGGACTGAAAATCTGAAAAAATTCATGCACGCTAAAGGTACTGAAAAGATTAGTTTTGCATAATAATAATTCCAAAATGTTATTAACAAATTTATTTTAAAAAATTTGTTTAACATATATTTCGGTACCCAAGTTTCTTTTTGCATGAAAATGATTCCTTCATTTTTCTGTATACGTATGCATTTTTTCAGCTTTTTATCTAATCTTTGAAATTTGTGAATATTTTCCATACAAAAAGCACAATCTACGCGAATCTACTTGATCAATCGTCCGGACACTTCTTGGTCGTAATGGGTGGATTTGTGACTGACACATATCTCAAATTTGTGGCAATCCACACATTAAAAGAATTATTCGGATAGCTCGAGTATCCGAATAGCCCGAATAGTTCAAGTATCCGGATAGTTCGAATAGTTCGAGTATCCGGACAATCCGGACAGTCCGAATATTTCAAGTATCCCGGTAATCCGGGTAGTCCGAATATTTCGGATAATCCGGATAACCCGGGTATCTGGGTACTCGGGTAGCTCGGGTATTCGGATAGGCTCGCTTTGACTTAATGTTCGGATTTGAAGTGTCGGATCCGTCAAGTCCGGGTAGTTCGGGTTATTCGAGCATTGGATAAAATGCAAGCACTAGTAAATATCCGTTTGACATTTGTCTGGCGAAGTTTTCGCTTGTTTCGAACAGTTTTCGAGTAATGCTGTTTTCAATGGCTATAATGTTAGCGTAATAGTTGCGTATGAGCTTAATCCAGAAACTGTCAATTCGTGGGATACTAGCTGCTGCGTATAGCGTTGCATTACTCGTTCGTCGCTGATATTCAGAGTGTTCGGATACATGGCCAGACACGCGCGTAAACATTTTCTTTCAAAAAGTCGTAGTTTTTCGGCCATGGTATGATTCGTATTCCACCAAATTGGAGCAGCATAAGTGATGATTGGTCTGATTAGCATTAGATACATTATGGTTTTCGCTTTTTTCGATAGGTGACGATTATGGTAAAGCTTACTATTAATTCTAAACGCAGCAGTCGCTTTTTCGATTTGTTTGTCGATGTGTAAGTTTCCGCGGAGAAGATGGTCGAGGTGGACGCCAAGGTATTTTACACTTTTCTTACGGGGTATCTCGGTTCTAGTTTGAGTGTTCGGACAGATCGACGTTATTTTGAAGTTGTTTATCAATGGCCTATGCGCGTTTGCCATGTTTTTCACCGTTTTCCTGAATAATATTGTTACGCATTTTGACGGATTTATACGAAGGTTCCAGTTGATATAATATTTGTTCCCTTTGTCGATCGCTTCTTCAAGGTCGTGCTGAATTTTTGCGGGATTGGTTCCGGTGACGTAAATAATATAATCATCGGCAAACGCGAGCGATGAGACCCTGTCCGAGTTATTAATATTTAATACGCCGCTTGTGAAAATATTAAATAAAATCGGAGAATTGACGGTTCCTTGTTGGAGGCCTTCTCTGATATTAAATAATTCTGTCGATAGTGTTGTGCCGTCCCATGTGCGAAATGTTTTGTTCGTAATCATGTCCCATATAATTTGCAGGAGCCATTTCGGAAAAAATTTTCTTGTGCAACGTACATAATAAGCCTTTTAGCCAGACCGAATCGAAGGCTTTCTCAAGGTCAATGAGGCACGCTTCGACTTTGATACCAACGTCTAGCTTATTGTTGATATCTGCAACCAGTTTGTGTATCGCGTGTGTTGTCGAAAGGCTGTAGGTGAAGCCAAATTGAGGGTCGGGAATAATATTATGTACGTTGCAGAAGAGTGTTATTTTGTTGTTGAGTACCGACTCGTAGACTTTACTGATGTTAGGCGTGAGGCTGATCGGTCGATAGCTTGCTGGATCAGTGGGGTCTTTGCCTTTTTTAATTATAGGAAGAACTTTCGCACATTTCCAGATCGATGGGAAGTAGTGATTGTTGATGCAATTGTTGAATAGAATTGTCACGTCGCGTATAAGTCTGGGAGGTAGGTGTTTCAGGACGATAGCCAGGATGTTGTCAAGACCACTAGACGTTTTGTTGGGCAGAGCCGTGAGAATGTTGGTAACTTGGGCTACCGTGCAAAAGATGTTGATTTCTTGCGGCTCGAGAATTGGGGCACTGGCTCTTTGAGTATCCGAAAACAGTGATGGTGTTATTCGTTTGCCGGGATGCCGTAAATTCGGTTATTAGGTTATCCGTGGTCTTGTCAACTATCTCCTTCAGACGTGTTCCTATATTTAAATGTCTGGGCGAGTTTATAGCTTTATAGTGGTCTCCTATTATGCTTAATTTGTCCTGTGGTGTTGTAAAAATGTAGTTTCCGTTGTGAATTTGTATGTCGTTGAGAGCGCAATTACTTCTGAGTAGAAGATCGCGTCTCTCTTCGTGCACGTGTATGTTGTCAATGTTTAGTCGGTTTTTTGGGCGGAGAAGTGCGCTGACTTTACGAAAGATGTTAGCTTTTCTATAGTTGATTTTTTTCAGCTGACTGACCCAATAGCTGTCGGTTGCTTTTCTAAATTCTTGTTGTAGTTCAGTTTTTATTATAGTGAGAAGTGCTTTTACGTGTTTTGATCTGGATTGTTTAGTTAAAGGATCTGCTTTGTGTAGTCAGTGTATTAGTGTGACTAAATCTGTTTTATTTTTTGTAGACGACGTATTCTGGTAGGTAGATATTTGTGCATGCTGTTGCATCTTTTTATTGTCGGAACTGAGTTGTTAATTGTTTCTAATAGATGGTCGTTAATGTTTGTGAAGTGTTTGTCTATCTCTGTTGTCGAGAGATTTTTATTGTCCGGTATTCTAAGCTGATATTTACGTTCAAGATTTTTGTTAAATTTTTTCCAGTTAGTCGCTTTGTAGTTAAAGTGTTTGGCGTTTCTACTCGGGTCTGCTTCGGTAATATGGTCGTTAGATAGACTTACTGCGATTAATATAGCGTTGTGGTCAATGTCGTACGGCACAATCGGTAGTTTGTTTCCGAAACTATGGGATATGTTTAATCTGGAATCCGCTAAACATATGTCTAAGTACGTTGCCGCCGGTTTGTATGTTGGCTCCGCCGGTGTGTATATTTTAATTTTTAATTTCATTGCCGTGGCTTGCTCCCAGTGAGATATATATCTTCCTCTCTCGTTATCTGCGTGATCTCCCCAACTTATACGTCCAGCATTAAGATCGCCGGCCATAATATCATAGGTATTATTTCGTTGCAGGTTAAGTTTCGTAAATAAATTGTCTAGCTCTTCTATACCCAGAGAGAATATCGTGCCGTTAAAATGGAGCCTAACGACACGGTGACGGCACGGTGGCGACACGGCACAGCCCGGCGTGCCGGTACTGTGGTGTTATGTGCGACCGAATGTGACGCGTTTGTGTCGACACAGCGTCGCTAGACTCGTCGTAGCGACACAGTCACGGCACCGTTGCAGCACTCCGTGGAGTACGGTGCCTACGCTGTGTCGCCACGATGGAGGCATCATGGCGACACGCCGTGCCTGAAAAAAAAAAAAGTTTGTCATGGTCAGGTTTCGAACCTGGGACCTTCCGATTGTTGCTCTGCGACTTAGCCAACTCGGCTATTCTAACCTTTTATGTTATGTATTTTGATTGTGTATTTGAAGTTTGGTTTTGACGGTGTAGGAACGGTGTGTTGCCACGGTGTAGGTACCGTGGCGGCATACCGTGCCTACACCGTCAAAACCAAACTTCAAATACACAATCAAAATACATAACATAAAAGGTTAGAATAGCCGAGTTGGCTAAGTCGCAGAGCAACAATCGGAAGGTCCCAGGTTCGAAACCTGACCATGACAAACTTTTTTTTTTTTCAGGCACGGCGTGTCGCCATGATGCCTCCATCGTGGCGACACAGCGTAGGCAACGTACTCCACGGAGTGCTGCAACGGTGCCGTGACTGTGTCGCTACGACGAGTCTAGCGACGCTGTGTCGACACAAACGCGTCACATTCGGTCGCACATAACACCACAGTACCGGCACGCCGGGCTGTGCCGTGTCGCCACCGTGCCGTCACCGTGTCGTTAGGCTCGATTTTAACGGCACGATATTCTCTCTGGGCAACAGCAATTTGAAACTACCAGCATACCAATTGTTTTTTTTTACGCATTCGATCCGTTTATGGGGAAAGGTTTCTACACAATGAATCAAACTGTAAGAGTTTTGGAATCGTTTTATTAACATGATGATTTTTAGCGGAGAACCGTCGCAAATCTGTCATTTCCAGTCTCCCGTCTTTTCCCTTATACTGGCCACGTTATCGCTCGCGTATTGCAGTACTCTAGGTGATCTGATGAATAGGATAAATAAATATGAAATTTCGGTGTCTTCAGAATTAGTTTTCTTGTCCTGCCTCTTTCATTTACTTGGACAGTGAACTTACGACTTACATGCATTTTTTGAAAGGCAACGACCGGGTTGTCGCATATTCGACAGCACACTTGGGCGTTTTGTAGAGCCGCTACATAAATTATTTGTTGAGTGCAGTTGCGGCAAGCAGCCCAATGCCTACAGGGCAAGCAAATTATGTCAGCCATCGATCTGTTGCACGCAGGACATCTGGATGCATGGTGTAGGCACCATGTCACCACGGTGTAGGCACGGTGTGCCCCCACGGTGTAGGTGCCGTGGCGGCATACCGTGCCTACACCGTCAAAACCAAACTTCAAATAGACAATCAAAATATATAACATAAAAGGTTAGAATAGCCGAGTTGGCTAAGTCGCAGAGCAACAATTGGAAGGTCCCAGATTCGAATCCTGACCAGGACAAACTTTTTTTTTCAGGCACGGCGTGTCGCCATGATGCCTCCATCGTGGCGACACAGCGTAGGCAACGTACTCCACGGAGTGCTGCAACGGTGCCGTGACTGTGTCGCTACGACGTGTCTAGCCACGCGTGTCGACACAAACGCGTCACATTCGGTCGCACATAACTGCACGGTACCGACACGCCGTACCGACACGTGTCGCTACCGTGCCGTCACCGTGTCGTTATTTTTCTATTTGGGTACAACATTGCGTTCCTGTCACGAAAGTGATGTCCCAATTGTTACTTGCACATTGCGTTGCGGTTTCATAACTTTTGTTATGCAACTGCAACGAAAATATGTCACATAACGGTAACATTACCTGCACATAACAAATGCAACATCACAAGTTACTCCTATGTTACATATCCTGGACATATCACAAGGGTAACATTGTTACAATCACATGTAACTTCCAGGTTACATTGCTGTTCAGAAACGTGTTTACTGGGAATATAACGTTTGTACGGAACTCGTCTAATAGAATTTCCCATCGTCAATGACCTGTGTTCAATGCGCGTTGCATTTTGCAGAATTCGAATATGATCTGAAAAAAAAACGATATAATAAAAGTTTCACGGAAACAATCAATATTTGTTAACTAATAAACAACAAAAATTTTGATTTTGCAATCGTTTTTACCTGTGAATGTCCATATAGATGGATGATCACCTATTCTTTGATGCAAGCCCCGGTGATATGCCGCGATTACGTTATTCGTGCGATGTGTTATGGAATAGATGCTGAACTTCGCTGGTGTCACTCTAGTCAACCATCACGTCGAGAAATATTCCATTAGATTTGCAAAATAATCGCGAACATCCGGCATCGCTTGAGCTTCGAGCCATCGAAACGCATCCACAATATCTTCAGCCGGCAAAAGAGCGAGAGCAATCAACTTGCGAAAAAAAATTTTTAGTTGATTTGTCTCGTTTATGCGAGGAACGTGCGCCTGCCCGTAACTTTTTAATTTCTTCATTAAAGCCTTGAATCAACATATTAATTTTGAATATGTGTCATGTATTTGGAATCTATATACGCATGAGTGATGTATGTATACCTGGTAGTAGTGGAAAAAGCAATGGATAATCGTAGCATTTGGGTACACTGTTGAAAGCGCTAACCTCAAAGCCAACTCGAAATCAACCATGATGACCGTCGGTGCCAGTGTTGGTCCAATTCTCATCGAGAAGTAGCGGAGGAGGTCCAAGTACGCTTGCATCGATTTTGACGTCATTAACGCCCACGCGATCGGTATTACCTGGAATAGAGCCAAAATATATTAATAATGATTAAAGCAAAACATTGTACAGCGTTAGGTCGGGTAATCAAAGAAAGCACACCGTATCATGAATTCGTGCCATTATTGTGAGAAATTGACGGATACTAGGACGTCGAGGATAAACTTTGAACGTTGCATTGATGTAAAATTCAACCACTCAACAACCGCAGGAATTCGACATCTGCAAAAATCGTGATGTTCGAGCCGTCTTGGGCACGAATACAAGTAATTGTAAGACTTCCTCCGCTGTATTCTCTGAAACCTCGCCATTTTTCTTGGTTCATGATGTTTGTATAGTCGACCAATGTTTGCGGAACTGAGGGACAATATTTTCGGCGCCATCGTAACATCGATCTTTCGATGGATTGAAACGGCACGAGAGCAGCCCCCTGAGGATGCCTGAAAAAATGCATGTTTCCATTCATATTTGTTATTAGATGTCACAAGATTTTTGAGAATTTACGACGACAGAATTTAAAAACGCTTATCAATGTAACGTACACGAGGCATGTTTCATCGTAGACGCGCCTAAAATCTTGGAACGTCAATATCACTGCAGCATATAGATCGTTCTTGAAAATTTGAATAATTAATAGATTTGGATCGGGAGGGTGATTGTGCCCTGTCGTTAGGGTAAATCGATGTTCTCTTTTTCCCTTTCCTGGGCACTGTTTCGCACGATCTTCTTTGCACTTCAGATAACTGGAAAAATTACGAAAATATTATTATTATTACTTGTGAGTCATAAACTTTACTATAGTTCATGTATATAATTATTGTTTCCTTCGTATGCTTTAATTTCCTAAGGTAAGTTAAACCCAGTAATGCGCACTTAGGTGTACGAAATTGGGACGGCGCACTTATCTTCGTCCCAGTCTTCGTAAACCTAAGTGCGCGGTCCCGCGGTCTCCGCACGGCCATGGAAATCGTATATGAAACAAATTTTATATGCATTCAATTACTCGTTAACGTACGGAAGCGTCACATCGAATGCAACTACGTAGACCCAGGGGCCGCGAGACCGTATTATCGTCGCTTCACGGTAAAAGTTACAAAAGTATTGAATTGCACGTTCGAAAAATACGATTCCATGCTTATTTTGGAATGCGACATAAAATTGGAATGCCAATAAAAAAAACAATCATTTTATATGAGCATTTCTCTTCGATGGGTTATTTTTTTTATTTTCTATATTATCAATATATTTTTATGATATAGCGATTTTCATACTGACTGATATGAGTTCTCCGAGAGGGAGCGAGAATGCCGGCCGAGTCGTTCGTAAACGAGGTCTCTGTTCATAAGCGAGATAAAACACCTTCCCGCGCACCGGCCGTCCCCAATTTATAGCAATTATAATTATAAATAAATTTATAATAATTATAATTGTCAAATAAATACACCAATCGTAAACTTACGCTGTATTTCTGTACACCGAACTGCACCAGTACGAATACCCATCGTATTCTTGAAATTCAAAGTCGGCGACGTTGTCGTAATCTTCCAACCCAGCCATTGTTTTCGTATTTCATGTAAACTTCTGCCGCGAGAGGGCCGGCCGGGAGCGGGCATCGAAACCGCGTGAGAGACGATCGAGGCATTCGGCGTCGGAACGGTACTGCTGCTTATTTGTTCAAATCGAGCAATTCAAGGACAGTATACAGAGCTTAATGGTGGAAACTCGTATTCTTGTATAAATTGTGAATATGGTGTATCGCGGTTCGTACCTTCTCGGTATCCCGCATCTAGGCGATCGAATCGTCGATGGGTACGGCTGGACAGTCAACAAGCAAGTTAACGGAATAACGTAAGTGTTTTTTTATTTAAGCCAAGTAATTAAACATTTATCTTTGTAGTTCGTAAAGATAGAATAGTATTTTCATTGTCAATCTCCTATTTGTTCCGGCGACCCCTGAAAATACGTTTCCATCTGCCAATGTCATGCGTGTTTACATTGTCTGCCCCCCCCCCCCCCCCCCCGCCTGTTTCTCGCGTTCGCGACTTTCTTCGTATTTAAGTCGCTGTCTCAGTTGAAAATTATCGTTTCTCACGCTACATATTCTGGATTCTACATTATTTTATTGTGAGGCTCGAAATATTGTCGAGTTTCACGCCGTGAAACTGGACAGTTTCACTGTGTATACAGTGAGGAGTTTCGCGGCGAACTCTGGACTCGGCATCCTCGCTGTATATGTACATGTCCATAATGGAAAAAAATCGACACACTCCGGTGTAAACATGTATCTCTTCAACCACGGCACGCAAAATATACGATGTTCTGAATCTCTCTCTCCGTCTCTACATTGTTTTCATTTCATTGTAGGTACCTTGTTTGCAAGGACCGAAGACGAAAGCAATGCAGGGCAACCCTAGCAATCTTGACGACCGTCGTTTTCGGCTGATTTACCGTAAAAACTACCGTCAAACCACCGGGTAGTTTTTTGCAAAAAAAAAACCGAAAATTGGTCGAAACCACCGTAAAAACGACCGCCTTTCGAATGTTTTGCTCGGTCGTTTTCGCGGTAGTCGATGACGCGAAACCACCGTGAACACGACCGTCTGTCGAATGTTTAGCTCGGTCGTTTTCGCGGTAGTCGACCGGGAAAACGACTATCGAAACGACCAACTACATAATCAAACTTCAAATAGACAATCAAAAAATATACCTTTAAAGGTTTGAATAGCCGAGTGGTCTAAGGCGCAACGCAACAGTCGGAAGGTCCCAGGTTCGAGTCCGAGCCGTGACAAATTTTTTTTTTTTTTTTGAAATTCGATAAAAAAGGGGTTGTTTCCACAGTTGTTTCTCGGTCTTCACGGAAAAAACGACCGGTTAGAAGTTTTTGAATTGGTCATTTCGACGGTCGTTTTCACGGTGGTTTCTCGTTATCGACTACCGCGAAAACGACCTAGCTAAACATTCGAAAGACGGTCGTTTTCACGGTGGTTTCGCGTCATCGACTACCGCGAAAACGACCGAGCAAAACGTTCGAAAGGCGGTCGTTTTTACGGTGGTTTCGACCAATTTTCGGTTTTTTTTGCAAAAAACTACCCTGTGGTTTTTACGGTGAATTGGCGGTGGTTAAGATTGCTAGGGACGACTTAAAAACAAACCTTTCTCCACTTTGCCCACGACTTCGTGGCACCTGGAACACTATTCAGTATTTTGGTGACCTCCATCCACAGCATCTGCGAATCTTTGAGGGTGAAATCCGACGAAAACTTCGCCGATATCAACTTCGGGTGAGCTTCCACAAAATCCACCAGAATAGTTTTTTGTTTCTGTGCAATGTATATATCGCGTTTGTTTTTTGCAGTCAGGCTAAAAAAAAAAAATTATTTGCTTTTGCGAACTCATTTTTAGACTACACTCAAAACGATGTGTGGACGGAACGACTCCTGACTAACAACTGAGAGAAACTAAGGAAGAATCGAAAACTTGCATTTTTCACTCCCGCCGTTCTTGAATCCGCGCATACTCGAAGAAAACCCCTTAGTGGGCAACCTGCAATCAAACATTTGGTCGCCAGAGATTGACTCACGGACTTTAGCAGTTCAATAACTCATAGTGCATGAACAATATATATTTCCAGAAAATTAATAGTTTAACCTCATCAAAAAGCTTTCGTGTATGCGCGTTGTACATAGTACGTGACTATCATAGTGTCACGTATCATACTCCACTTGTAATTCAATTCGGTTAAATCGGTGTCTCCAATTTATTAACATTTACTTTGTGACGAGGCGCTGGAACGCGCTCGTCGCAACGCGCGGGGCCTTCGCTGTGCGCGGCGAAATACGCTTCACGACACCGCTCGAGCCGCCGCCTCGCACCTAGCGACAACGCGTTAGACAAAGGCGAGACTGTCTCGAGACGTTGCGCGGCGACCGCGGGGCGGGGAGCGGGAGACGGCCGAGCGAGATCTAGCCGATATTCGGTCGATATTCGGCGTTTTCCTCACCACGTCACGAAGGGACTCGCGTAACGCGCCCGAGCCGACAATCAGTCTGGATCCGAGTTGAAGACGAGACACGTCGGGATGTAATTAGTAAAGAGCGTTATAAGAGAGAGAGAATCGCCGAGCATTTTATTTGCGTGACTCGTGGCACAGAAAGTTGGTCGAGAGAGTAGCGAGTAAGGAATTGTAGCTGCGGTTCTCGGGCATACTGTGCGCACGAGGGAGAGGTGACGACCTCCACAGTTTGGGGAAAAGGCGAGTCTGAGATGAACGTCGCGAGGAAACTGCAGCGTGCGTACGGCGAAGGAAAACAGAGGTAGGCGAGCGGAGTCCCGCATATCGTATTCTTTTGTATTGCGCGCCCGAGGGCGGAGTTTCCTCGACGATCTACGGTTTTCTGCGCGTTCGACCCGACCAGGCCGGCTTCACCGGGCGATATTGCTTCGCGCGAACGAGTGATTGTAAAATCCCTGTGCATGGCTCGAGCCTTCCCGAATTGTAATCCGCTTTTGTAAAGTTAATTATCAGGGAGAAAATATTACAAATTAAAGCCCGTAATTATTTTTATTGTGTTAAAGAACTCGTGTCGTTATTATTACGGCACATCCATTTTTCTTCGTGGTTGTCTAATTTTATTCCAAACGTCAACTTAAAACTGCACCCCCACGACCCGAGAAAAAGACGGACACGGTAGGAGAGAGGCTCCCCCCCCCCCGTGGTAATTGGGGCACGAAAAATAAATTACCTGGCGCTCAACGACGGGTAAGTCAGATTTAAATAGTATTTGAGCGTCAGTGTTGTACGCGGCGGTCGGCGACGGTTTCCCGCGTCGTACCGGCGGCCCGTCACAACTTATAGACCCATCTTTGAAATAACCAAACCGAATCTCACGGGTATTTGGAAGTCATGAAATCTGTATACTTATTCGTCCTCGAGGTTTCTCTAATGGGGTAGCCTACCGATTCCATGTGGCAACGATGTAAGAAAAACGTATGCGAGAATTATCGAAGCCTTCCTATCGCATGGCAGTCGAGAATAGCATTTCGATCTCGTGTATGATATACGGCCATCGAAATTTATCCTATACGAAAAAAATCGCATACTTTCGAGAATCGGGCTCCAGAAGATGTGGTTTAAATCCTCAGATGCAAAGCCGCATGGGCAGTCCGGCAGCTTAACTATGTTCTTTCGAAATAGGCTAGCAGCTAGGTTGTAATGATTGGAGCGCATTCAAGAGAGTGTAACTATGGAGTGCTTGACTCTTGCACTGGTTGGTGACATGGTTGAATATGAAGCAGTTGAAGCATATGATGACGGGAGAGTACCAGGCGTCCACGGGGTGGCGGCACTGGAAGAGGAGCACGTAGTCGGTTCGGATTCTTCCTTTGAATCTAAGTCGGATGGATTGAGTTGGGATTGGTTGGGAGTCGCTGCTTTTGGAGGCTTTCCGGGTTTGTCTCTGAGCGCCAAGGATTTTAACGCCAGCGTCAGCGTTGAGGAGGATTACTTCTATGGAGATATCTGTGGGTACTCCTCTGATTATGCCATCCTACGAGAGTAGAGTACCCGGCGTTTGTGCCAAACTCCCGTGGGTCATTTTGCCGCTAGGCGGCGCTGCTCCGGTGGCTCGTCGCGTTTGTGCCAAGAGAGAGACAGACGACCCGTCGCCGCCTGGCGTTTGTGCCAAACTCTGGAGGGGGCATTTTGCCGCTAGGAGGCGCTGCTCCGTTCGCTCGGGGCGTTTGTGCCAAAGAGAGAGACAGACGATCGTTCGCTCCGTCTCTCCCCTCTCTCTATCGGGGTATGGGGGCACGTGAGGCCCGTATAGCTTCGTACCCCCGCTCCTCAGGCGATCCACCCCAACGGCGCGCTATCACCGACCGCCCACCCACCATTCACCACCCACCCCCACCCACCACCCACCCAACTTAATTTTTTTGTATTTATTTATTTATTTTTAATGAGTAACTAGAAAAAAATTGTTGCCGCGCAAATAGGTTGGGAGTGTTTCTACACAGGGTTAAGGATTGGAAATAATGTTGAAATGTTTAAATCGAAATATGCATTTTTATTCTTAAATCTAAGTGTACATATTAATTATTATTTAAACCTAGGGTTACAATATTGAATATACTTGTGGCCACCAAGCATATTTTCCTTATAATTATTTTCAATTTTCTTATTTCTAGGTAATCGCCTTATTAATCGTTTGTAGAATTTTTCTGCAGTTCGATCGTTTTGTTTAAGATCGTCGACAAAAATTGATTCGAATCGGAGAAGGCTTCTGAAGCTATCAGCCTTATCGGTACATATATGGTACAAAAACATAAGACAGAAATGACCACACACAGCTGATGATAAGTTTTGCATTCGTTTGGTGTTCCATCTGTAGCTCGAACAATTTTTACGAAGTCGCTGAATATGATTCGGAATAAGCGGCGGCATGCCATAGCTGTCGAAATACACGCCATTTCCTCGTTCGTCAATGTGGATTGCGACCCAGTGTCTCCCGCCCCGTGAGTGGTCATCGGAGTTGACAACTATTGCTGTCGGTCTCGTCAAATGAAGCGGGATACGGTCTGCTGCGAATACCCCTCGTGACACGTCTCGAGGAAGACCCTGCAAGGCTCGAGCAATCTGGCTGGTGTTCATCGGTTCCCGGTGATGCTGGTGAATGTATCTCTCCCATAGAATTGAGCGATGTGATCAGCCCGGGTGATGGAATGCGACTGGCTGTTGGTGGCACGTCTTGAAGAATCCATTCCTTAGCCCTTGCAGCCAGGTTATAACTGCATTGCAAACCTGGTCTTTTCAGAAGACCGTGTTGCAAACAGCGTTGTGATTTTGCAGGTAGATAATTTATTGGTGGACAGCCGTACAGCCCAATATCCTCTACCTCACGAGTAGTTACACACCGGAGATACAGAGCCACGTGCTTTCCGTGAGTATAAATTCTTCCTGCGTAGCGAGCAATGTCTCTGAGGTTACTGTGCAGTTGATGCAAAGTAATATCTCCTTCGAACCATTCGAAACCGTGAATGAGTCTAGTCAGCATGTTATTTTTGTAACGTGCGACAGTTGGGAGATCGGTGAAGAGACACGGTGGAGCTATTGTCCAGTGAGCTGTATAATCTGCATCCACAGCTACGACTGATACTTCTTTTGGGATAAACTCGTCATCCTTGTCGACGAAGCCTTGAATTGTGATTACGAAATCCATGTTACTGGTATTTTACTGAGGACACTGACGGTTAAACTGCGTTCGAAGCTACTTCTCTCGTAGACTCGTCGATGTTAACTAGTGTAGTCTGTTCTATCTGTGCCGTTCTTAAAGGAAAATCTGTACTGGTGTTAAATGGAAGGGGGTTGCTAGGAGTGGCAGGGGTAGAGGTGTGAAGCAATGTTTTTTCACTTTACGACAGGAAAATTCCTATTTCGGCTCCCTTTATACGAGGCCGGATGACCCTCTCTGTAGTTCAGAAAAACGTCCAGCGATTTTCAGAAAATGTCCTGCTGTGAAAGCGTCCGAGTGCCACCAAGAGTCAGAAAAAAGGGTAAAAGGGAAAGCAGAAGCAAAAAAAAGGTCCATCAGGTACGTCTTCAAGGTTTACACCCCCCATCGTTGACGGTAGTAAATATAAAGGCTGCACAAGACATTTCAGCAGTTCGACAACGATCTTCCAAGCGCTAACAGTTAGGATGAAAAAATCTACAGCGGAAAGGAAAGTTTGTGCCACCACCGTGTGTGCAAAAGTGATGCGACAAACGCTCCCAACGAGGTCGCAACGCAAACGTCGACAACGACGCCGACGTCAACAAATTAAAAGGCACGAAAAAAGGCGTCTACGCGACAAGGTATGTATAATTAGTTGATCTTCGTGTTGTAAACAATCTTGTGTAAATATTAAAACCATTGACATTTCGCAGGCAACAATACAGCATTTATACGTGCTACTTCGTTTGAGGAACACTTCATGCGAATGCGTTCCTGTGGATGAAGATGTATCGCTGGAAGTATTCGATGAGACGGACGTGGATGCTCTTGCAGAGAGTCTCGGGGACAAGCTTGTAATTCGTTGAATAAATAAATACAAATCAACAAAATAATCTTGTGTTTACATTTTTTATTTATTCATCATATACCATACAAACATTCTTAAAATATATTTGCTACGTTTACCCTGAGAAATCTACCATCACCTGCCTTGAAGAATCTATTTCTATTACATTATCAAATTCATTGTAAACGATACAGTTTATAGCCTGAGTGAGAGCTTCTTTGAATCTTACTTCTAGCCTAACACTGCCGTGTCGTACAAGGTTCCAATGGCCAGCTCTTCCGGCTGAGAGATCGGGTGTCAAGTCGAAACAAAATAAGCAGTGGCCCAGAGGGTATTCGGATCTTTTAATGCCGCAACTGTCGTCATCCCAGCAAACACCCGTACCAGAAACTAGCGTGTGAAAGGAGTCAACGTAGAGTCCTTCATCAAAATTCGGTTGTAAAGGCTTGCTAGGTATCTGCACTCCATCCACGTAAAGCGACAAATAATGAATTCCAAAATGTTGGAAATTGAAAGGATTCATACTTTTATCTCCATAGAACGCCTTATTATCTACAAAACCAAGAACAATTCTTTTCGGCAGTTCACCAAGAATAACGTTATCTAGCGTCTCACCGTGAACGCCGCTGTGGATGGTGAATGGTTTCGCCTCTACGCGTGTAAAGGGGTACTTTGCACTCCCTTTGCTCAGAGCTCTCGCATGAGCTAATAATACACCAGGTGCAATTTTGACACGTCGGACAATAAGGCTTGCATCAGTGATGTGAACAGAATACATTTTTCCGGATGCATCTAGCAGGCAGACGGCATTTCTCGAGCGTACGAGACGCAACCGAAGCACAACGCCGTTCTGTAAAAATTTCTCTTGATTGAATATATCAGAATGTAAGTATCCAAGAAGGTCTACTGTTTTGCCAGGCCGCATCATCATCTGCCGTGCAGTTAGTCCCTTATTATCCACCACTGCCACCACTGCCTCTCAACCCGCAAGGGCTCCAAGTGCAATGGGGGCCCTGTCAAATTGACCTGGCTCGTCGTTCACCCACATGCTAGACGCCAGATGACTATCCTTTGTCGAGGCCTTATAAGTTAATAATGTTTCTATATATACTCGGTATGCATATGCGTTATTCGATGGAGATACAAGTTTTTGGTTGAATGACACATCTAATTGATTGAAAAGTGAGTGAAGCTGAGTGTTAACAAGTCCTACTTTGTCGTTTTCCGATGCATCTCCAGACGCAGGTTTTAATACTACACGTAGGCTGAGCATAGTATGCGCTAGATCAATATATTCATCACCGTATCCAGGGGCAACAAATTCAAGGGGAGCAGAATCAGTGATAGATGAGATGGGCTTATAATGATTCTTTAGCTTATATCCCGAACCACTCATAAGGTTATCGAGCGACTCTTCGGCCTTGCGTTTTAATTTTCGACCGCTTTCGGTAACACGATTTTTCAACGCTTCTTTGAACGGTGTGTTATGAGCGACGTCGCCCAATATATTCCACTCTGTATGAAGGGCCTCCTTACCAACCGCGCGTGCACCCCGTGTTAATAATGGGAGTGCACGGCGAAATAAACCGCTCAAAAAACTACCAAGCCCGTGCCCTCGTTGATAGGCGCTACCGACAAACACCCGATTAACCCCACCACCAACCTGACTGTCGTAATGATCAACGTAACGATTCATTTTTGTCAGATTTATTGAGCGTATACGCTTAAAGTGTAACGTAACGGTCAAAGTTCCACTCTCGAATGGCACTGACGCGCCTGTGTGTGTTCTTATATCCATGTCGATCGTGTCAAATTCTGTTCGTAATAAGGGTATATAGTTTGGTGGTGAAAAAGTTTTTATCTGTAGGCCGCCGTACGTATAATTTATATTGTCTATCGGTACAATTCGTAGAAGAGGAGTTTGAACATCACCAGTGATGTAATTTTCACATATATCAGTATACACAAATAATTTATCGGCGATAGTTTCGGACAAAGATGCGGGAAAGTTGGCCTGAAAATCTTCTGTTTCCGCACGCAGCGTTATGGGTTGGTTAGATTCAAAACCAAGTACTCGGAATAATTTCTCACTGAGATGAGCCTCGTGTGTTTGAAGGCATCCTATGGATACACAATTGCCGATATCACGGCCTATGCTTACAATGCCTCCGGCGTCGTTGTTATACTTGATTTTAATGTGATCGTCAAACGCAGCATCTGTTACGTCAGGCCGTAACTTCGCGCTATTCGCACAAACGAACTCTTAGTTCAGTCATGGGTTTCGAGACTTCTGGCGAAAGGGGGCATTCGGTAAACAATTATACGAGCAACGGTCCCTGCAGGCCCCGGAAACTACAATATCTGTTAACAGATACCGATGGGTCAGTCGAGGTAAAGGAGTGCGGATGATGGTACAACAGGGCCCGATTTTTCAAAACACTAAGCTCTCTAGAAAATGTCACCTACGCCACTTGAGCGAGCGGCGATAGACGAAACTAGAGGCAACCGGGCGGGTCGGTTATCGACCGTCAGCCGCTGGCCTTGCGTTACCACGCCTCTTAACGATCCTCGATCACTCGTTGCAGCCGAACCCGCCTGTGGTCACAAAAAAGGGAAATAAAAGAAATCTACTTAGCCATGAGAGCTAGAAGATTACGAGAACACCGGGTGAATGCCCTACGTTCCACCAAAATCGTCGTTTCATTTTTCGTCTCGGAAATCATGATTTGTGCGTGATGAAGTTATAGTCTGGCCAGATAACTAAACCCATTCTTCCGCTTTTCTTGAAGACCCCTGTAAATGCACAGATTAAAGAATAGGAGAATGCAACAAGACGAAATAATCAATGTCTCAAGGAACCTTTGGAACTCAAAAGACGGGGCCCCGTAAGATAAGGAGGCAAAAACGACTAAATTGTCCTTGAACAACTGTTAAGAATTATATAACTCACCATGATAATTTGTTAACATAAGAAAATGGTAAAAGGATTAATAGTTTATAAAATCGGGATTCATACATTTAAATACGGATAACTTTTAAAACTTATAACATTCGGTAGGACAATTTGTTAACATAAGAAAATGGTAAAAGGATTAGTAGCTTATAAAATCGGGATTCGTACACCTAGATATGAATAACTTTTGAAAATTATAACATTCGGTAGGATACTTGTTAATATAAACTGTTGGCTAGCAACACAGTCGATTTAGTAATAGTGCTGACTACACAGACACAGTGACACAGTCAAGTCCATAGTGGGGATAAACAATATCGATTTCTGGCGCATGTGCTCTCGCCGTATCGATAGCGTTGGGCCCGGCGCTGTCGGTGGTGGGGAGAGTGCTAGAGTCGAAACGAGAAGAAACAAAAGGGTTTCTTTTTTAGAAGCGTTTAAGATCTCGAGCTGTTCGGACGTACTAGTGAGTGTTGTGAGCAGAGCGGGTCAAAGGGTTAAGAAAGTGTTTGGTGTTTGACGAAAAGAGTACCCTTGACGTGGACACGGATCCAGTAAGGGCGAAATCCTCTAAGGGGAGGAAATTCGCAAAAGGAGGGCCCCAAGACACGAGCCTGGTCTCGTCGAGGGTGTGCGAAAGGAGGGCCCCAAGACACGAGCCTGGTCTCGTCGAGGGTGAGCGTAAGGAGGGCCCCAAGACACGGGCCTGGTCCCGTCGAGGGTGAGAGCGATCGGAGGAAGATTACACGGGCCTGGTCCCGGGCGAGGGCGAATCCCTCGTTGCGAGCGTTTGGGAGGAATCGGAGGACCCTCATTGTTACGGGCCTGGTCCCGGTGAGGTCGAAAAAACCTCCAAGTGAAGTGTAAAACAGTGTAACAAATTGTGTGGGTTTTTTTTATGCCAATGGCTTTTTCCCCAGAATTGAGCCAATAAACGTAACGATCGTAAGGCTCAATTGAGCATTTTTCATTTTTGTGTGTTTACACCTGTGTACCTCGACATCCTATCCAACTATATCGGGACGACTTCGCGTTGAAGGAGTTTCGACGATACATAAATAAAATGGTGAAAGGTTTAACAATTTATAAAATTGGGATTCACACAGTTAAGATACACATGACGTTGTATAATCTTTGATAATTAAGAAAGTTAAGATACGTCCCCGCGAGAATATGGAGCTGTAATTTTATACAAAATTTATAACAACGCGTATTAGCAACAACAAGCGAGGATGAACTTTCAACAACAAATTCGAGAATTACAGTCTGTACGATCTCCTATGTAAATTCAAAATCTTGGTCAAAGCGATCTTGTTAAGAAGCTATTCTTGTCGCCCGGCGAAACCACTTAAAAAACACGGCAGGGAATCAGATAATGTATTCTATAACAAACCTACAAAACTTATAAGCGAAGAGGTCCAAATAAGGCAGAAACTAAATCGCACCAACGAAGAGCGTGAACACCTGGTCGAAACATCGAGAAGACATTGACGAAAGAGGAAGTCGTAAATGTGGAGCCAGGGCAAGGGACAGGCGCGGGGGCCGCGAGCCACGCGCGAGCCACGCGCGACCTGCAAGGCGCGGTGTCCTCCTCTAGCTCATGAGATAGAGAGTTGAAAATCACGTAGGCACTACCCCTACCATCGCTCAATCAAACGATAGACAAAGGACCCAATCATATAAAAAGACAAAAAGGTATCGACAAGAAACAGTGCGCCCCGAAAATTAGATCTGCCCACATCGAATCTCTGCCCGAGCATAGACTGAAACTTTAAAATCGAATTAACGACGAATTTCTGTCCGACCGCGGACTTAGAAAAAAATCATTTAAATCGTACCGCGGACTTAGAAAAAATCATTTAAATCGTACCGCGGACTTAGAAAAAATCACCTCCGAATTTAAATCGTATCGCGGACTTAGGAAAAATCAGCTCCGAATTTAAAATCGTATCACGGACTTAGAAAATTTCGAGTTCCAATCGTCATCGACTTTTAATCCGTCTGCGGAGTTAGATCCATTCCGTTCTTCGCTAAGATTTTCATTTCTCGTAATTCGAACCTTTGGCCTAAACGGGGACTTAGGAGTTTATAGAATTGAATAAGACTACAGTTTTTGTATTTTCGGGCTTCGACTAATTTTGTATTTTATTTTATAATTTCGCACGCTTCGTATTTTGAGAAACTTGTACATCCGAACTCTGAATTTTGTTACACCACGAGGTGCCGATATTTGTGAACATCATCACGATTAATTACATGTTACCATTCTTTGTTGAGAAAAATCGGTTTTCTCCCGACTTCGCTAAAATAACCCCATTTCGTGTCCGCAACTCGGGCGGAAAATCCCTCATTTTTGACGCGTGACTTACGCATGCGCAGTCCGCTTTCATTACCTCCCTAGGGAGGTAATCAGCTCATTCCTGCCCGCGCGGGAGTAATGGGAAGCGTACTACGCATGCGTGTCGTCACTTGTCAAAAATGAGGTTATTTTCCGTCCGCGTTGCACACACGAAATGTGGTTATTTTTTAGCGAAATCGGGAGAAAAGTATAGTACGTTACATGGGAGGAGTGCAACTTTTCACCTCGTGTGAATTTCTGCCCTCGCTTCGCTCGGGCATCAAACTTCACACTCGGTGAAAAGTTGCACTTTCCTCCCTTGTAACGTAATGTACTATTATTTAATTTCCTCGTTTTACGAATAAAATTCGACGGTCGCATTCTTAAATTCAGTGTCACAGTTTCTTTACGATCGTGTCCTTCCCATCTGCAGCATCAGCATCCAGTTCAACACAAAAAGGGTAAGTGACATTTTTAATTATATCGGTGAAATTTAGTACGCGCATTGTCTCGAGCCATCATCACATCATCATCATCTCAGACCTCAGTCAAATTCCCTTCAGAGAAGCATTCGCAGCTCGTCCCCGAGTAATTTTCCGAAAGGTTAGACTCGAAACAGAGCTTGCGCGTTTAGTGTACTTCGTCAGATGTGGTATAGGAAGGAGCCTTCCTTCTTGACCAGAGCACGGGTAAATCACGCTGAACCGCACTAATACGTGTAAAATTGTCGCTCGAGTAAAATCTATGACACTTTTGACGTAACACATCTTCGTAAATCGTATTAATTAAGACATTTATCGAAGTGTTACTATATCACAGTGTATCACCCTGTGATATAGTAACTTTAGTACCGCGCTTGTAGGCTGAATTAGATAAAGACATGAGTCCTTTTAAGACATTTTCTGAAGTTGGTAAAGGCAAGATACCCTGTACTAAACCTGCATTCAGATCGTGTTTAATACTGTCTGCATCCGGTGTCGTTGGAGAATGTCGAGCTACTTTTATTTCTGTGTCTTTACCGGAAAATTGCATGAAATTGCATGGAAATTGAATCTCTGTTAAAGCGACAGCCCATTCTCCTGGTAATGTTATTGAATGCGGTACAGTGGAACCTCTCATAGCGTACACTCTCATAGCGTACGAGGGCGGAGCGTGTAGGTTGGTTGGGTGGGATTATTCAGGACCGTAACACGTGCACGTTAGACGGGCGCTTAAGAGAGGGCGACCATCTAACGAACAAAATCTAGTCACGGCACTGCACGAGGTGTCAGGGAAGAGGAAGCTAGAACCGGTTTTGGCTCGTGATTGGTTCTTCACATAGCGTACATTGTCTCCCTATTTCGTACGCTATGAGAGGTTCCACTGTAATTGTGTTACAAAGTGAGTTACTGTGTTGTCGGGGTAATATTTCATACTACTATTATTAGGTAAAATTAGATAAAACTGATCGCGCATTTTCAATAATATTTCAATCTAGCGCAATTCGCTTTTTTAAGATATTTGATGCTGGGATCCAAGAGTTAAATTTTTCGGGGTAGCCACGCCAACTAATGAATATTTGTTTATTGCGACCTCGACCCTTTGTCCGTAAAATTTGATCAATTATAAACTCCTCTTCGTCAATATTCATTTTCACCACATTGATCTCCTCTTCGTAGAAGAAACCGTCAATCACTTCACCCTCCAAGTCTGACAACTCATACACCGGAGGCTGTCTACTCGTGAGAATTCGATGTATCTTGAATATTTCCTCGCTCCAACGTTCGTCATAACCTTTCTTGAACGCGGTCTTGGCTTTACTGATGCGTACAAACTCACCGACTTTGTATTTAGCTTGGCGGTTGCAGCTTTTGTATCTTTTCTCCATATTTGAGCGTCCTATTGTAGCGTTATGCAGAGTCACAGCAGCATGTTGCATTTTTATGGTAGAATGTTTCGTGTTGTTGTAAGCCTCAACGATTGATTGTAATACATCTGTGTAGCGGCGTGTATTTTTATGTGTAAAGTATCGCCACATGCGTTCTTTTAATGTTCTATTAAAACGTTCAACGATAGCAGCCTTTACGTCTGGACTGCGGGCTACGCGAAAGTGTATACCTCGACTTTTTAAAAATTGTTGTAAAACGTTACCGACAAATTCCTTGCCTCGATCAGTTTGTAACCATACGGGTGCGCGTCCGTTGCTTCTATCTAGTAATCGTTTGAACGCTTCCGTAACTGCAGAACACGTTTTATCGCGTAGTAACTCAGCCCAAGCATATTTACTGAGGACATCTATTACAACAAGTATGTAAACATATCCATCGTTATGCTCTTTAAGAGCTCGAAGATCCACGAGATCAGCCTCCCACACATCATCGATGTTATTTACCACATAGTGACGTCTTGGAAATCTTCGACGTATCGGTTTGTGCAGAGTGTAAGCATTCTGTGCTTGTAACCATTCAACAACGTTGTCACTCGGAATGGACTCTTTTTTAGCAGCACGAATTAAGTTTGTGGCCCGGCATAGCCAGCTGTGTGTGAAGGGTCGTAATAGAACGTTTCTAGTGACGCCATTAAATATTCAAAGTTTTCCACGATATATGCCCTAAAGGCATTCGCTGTTTCGGTGAAGACCCGCGGCTACTGTTCGGTGTACTCTCAGTAAAACTTGTTGGTGGGGTATCCTCTAGCAGTGATTGTTGCACAGGCGATAGTGATATATTCTCATACAACAAGCTATGATTTCCAATAAATTCGCGAGGGACACCGATTCGTCGGAGTTCAGCACCAAACTGTGCGCGTCCTATCGCTTTCACAGTTTTTCTAGACCGCATAGCGTCGTTGACAAGGTCTATGATATTGGCGTCTCTTATACGTTCGCCGTTTACACTAACAGCGCCAGCTTTATCCCACACTATGCGGTTTCTGACTGCACTGCTGTTAAGAAATTGCATCAATTGCTCGGCTTATTTTCGATATTTACCAGGAACACTAGATATAATAGTTTTATCAGCCATTCGTTCGTCTTCTTTTTCTGCTTCTTCGTCAACGTTATCTTTAACGTCATTTGACACGGCAGCACCTCGGTTTTGATTAGTGAAAAATTGATAACGCTGCAAGACTTGTTGGTAGAGTTTCCATTTTTCACGGTCATTCGCGGGAGTTACCGAACGCAGTATCTCGTCCATTTCGGCGTCCAGTCTGCTGAGAATGGTACCAGGCGTTTGAACGGTTGTAGGTTGGGCGAGAGGAAATCCCGTAGAACGTTGCAATTGTTCGACAGCATCTTGCTGCATTAAAACCATTTTCTTGGCGTGTTGCATTTTGTCCTCCGTTATTTACTCGTGAAATAATTTGATAAAACGCTGCCAATGATGGGTAAAAGAAGTGGCAACAAGAAGCCTCCGCCCTTTTGCACAATTGCACGTTTTTTCGTTTCCCAACCTCCTTTACTCTGACCAAGACGACGCAACACGTTCTTATGTTTCGACAAGCGCAGCTTCTCGTTCTTTTTTAAAGGAACAGCTCCGTGAAGAGTATTCAAAGCACATTCACAGATACATCTAACTGCACTTTTATCAATGGAATGCAGCAGCAGCGCCGTACGTTGTTGTTTGTCTAAATGGCACAAAGCTTGTAGCAAAATTATATTTTTCTTCCCGATTGAAGCTGAGGCTGATGTTGACGGTGACATAGCACAAATGCAAATGATAAATGCGCGTTTCGTAAACTGATATTTATACTCACTCTGTTAGCGTGCACCGCTGCCTCGCTTTGGAATGTAAACGTAATTGTACGGATCGTCAGGGAATATGCACGTGCGAAAGCGAAAATTATCGGGTGTCGACTGTTTAAGGTCCAACAGTAAGTACCCGTGAGGTTTTGACGTTGCATCGGAGTACGCTTCTTGTAAAAACTTTGGATCCTCGGGATACACTTGACGCGCAAGATGGGAGATTTGTGCCCGGTTGCGTGGATTTTTGAAAGCTACAATATAATTTGTATTGAGAGAAATATCGCGTTGCCCGTGACCCTGATGGATTATATTTTGTGAAATAAAAATGACGCTGATATTCTTATGATGACTACCCTTTGTAAACAAGTCAACGATTGTATTATTTGAAGACTCTCGCATTAAGTCATCAATTATTAAAAGCTTAGGTCGTGGGTCACTAGCAAAATCTGAATTTTGTGGCAATCCCTCCAAGAATTCTACATTTTTGCCGTACTCTTTATACCCATCTTGCCACTCTGAATAATAAAATAGAATGCGCGCAAACTCTACATCAGCCATATGAGATAAATATTTTAAAAACTTTTTTACAAAACATATTTTTCCACAACCGGTTGGGCCACCGATCATCGAAGTCCATGGATGTTTCCACCGTGGATCCATCTTGAATAATGAGTACAAAAATGTGTAAACTTACTAATATACGCTGATGAAGCGTGCTTTGATACAGCACCATAAGCCTGCCCCTCCGCCGCCGCCGCCGCCGCCGCCGCCGCGTGCCGGGTCGCGGGAGTACGTACCAAGAAGCTTCTTCGGTATGTACTGTTGGGTCTACACTGTGAATAAGCTTTTTTTTTCACAGTGTAGAAACTAAGCTAATAACCGCGGGTATACATGCAAATAAGCTTATTGCATGTAGAGTGGAAAGGTAAGGTTTTTTTTTCAAGAAATAGAAACAGTATTTACGGAATAACAAAAATATCTTTATTACAAAAACAATGAATCATTTTTATACAGGCTTTCCCAGGAGCATATATATTTACTTTTTATTCAAAGATTACAAATAAATTCTATAATACAATTTTGTATTGCGCGTGTGGAAAGCCTCTACGCAGTCGAGGGAGTGAAGCTTTCCGTTTTTTCCCCTCAGCTAGACTCGTCCTAAAACCACACGGAAGTTATCATTATTCTAACATATATATTACAACGGAAGGACTTAAACACTACAACTTAAATTACGCTCGAAAGCCATATGGCAGTGAATCGTATTCACCGTCTTTGCGTCTTTTCACGAGTACGGGCTTGCACGTCTTGCTCTCTGGTCGCGTAATTACCTGATGCAATGCTGTTCGGCGAATCGCTCGGTACGTTACATTAAAAGATGTTTCAGGTTCCTTAATCAACTTACAAATTGATTCGAAGTTTATTATTTGACTGTTTTTCCAGTTCAAAGTAATACCTTTAACTTTGCACTCGCTAACATCTTCGCCTTCGGGGCGCGCTACTATAAAACCATAAAATTTCGGTCCACCTGATACAAATCTCTTGATGTAACTTCGCCATATTTTGCTAGTTCATCAGTCATCTCACCCAGGAGACTGCCCAGAGCCGGATGGTACTCGCCCTCGATGCCGCTACTTAAATAAATACACGAGTCTGTGTCGTAGTAAAGTACGCGTCTACCTAAGCGCTCAAGATGCGAATACAATTTCAATCGTGCCTGTGCAGTCGTATAAGCTGCGATTACTACATTCGTATTCGGGTTTACCTCTACACTCTCGGAAGTTTTGTCCCAGGAGACTGCCCAGAGCCGGATGGTACTCGCCCTCGATGCCGCTACTTAAATAAATACACGAGTCTGTGTCGTAGTAAAGTACGCGTCTATCTAAGCGCTCAAGATGCGAATACAATTTCAATCGTGCCTGTGCCGTCGTATAAGCTGCGATTACTACATTCGTATTCGGGTTTACCTCTACACTCTCGGAAGTTTTGTCCCAACATACGTACATCGCATTGTCATTCACGTGAATTATTTTGTGGACCTCGCAAGTGTTGTCATTCAACAACTCTAAAAGCCGCTGCCGCGATACAACTACTTCAGTTTGTGGCAAATTTTCCCTCTGTCCGAATTTACCCCAAAATGAATTTAAACAAAGTTTTGCTACCGAACGTAAACCTGGATTGGCGACGATTTTTTCTTTTTCCAATAAAATGCCCTCGCTCTCAAAATATCGCGAAATGTACGCGTCCTGCTGCTAGGTAGTCATGTCGGTTGCAGGCCAACCGCTAGCCTCCTGTTTAATCTTCAACCAAAGATTTATATAGTCACCGAATAGGCCGCCCGTTTTTGTCGTTCGGTTGTACTGCTCAACGCTGTATTGCCAGATTTCGTCGATTTTTAAAACTTTGTACCCCATTTCTACGGCTTTTACTAACTCACAAGAAACCCACGTTCCCTCGAAAGCTCTATCATCCTCGTTTTCGTGACAGCACTGTGTCTGCGCCATTTCTTCGCTGCACTTTCGACACAACGCAAACATAAGTCTATTGTGCAAGCGAACAGGCAGTACGGGGTGATAGAGATCTCGAGGGGGCAATACTTTGCAACGAACCAGCCCTTCGACTCTACTTAAATCGTTGTTTGAACCAGTCAATCTCTCACATGTATCTGCAGTATATATCTGAGGCGCTCCTGTTGCGAATTTTCCCACTTTACAAATATATGGGTACAGTGAAGTCACGTCACAGTAACCAATTTTTTCTGGGCCTTGGACTTCACAATACGTACGCGTGTTGCCCGTACGGCCCCCGAAAAACGCGTCGCGTGGGTCGAGTGGCTTTGACGGGAGGATCGGATGACCCTGCAGGTGTTCCCTAATAGACGCGTCGCTTATTTTCAAATGTTTAAACTCACACTCCCACATCTCGTGGAGTGTGTAACCGCAAGCCTTAATTCGCTCGGAAATTTTTAGGGTTTGAATATAGCGTTCGGTCATCGTAGCACCAAAATATTCTTTTTTCCGCTCCTCAATATTTTTGTAGCATTTATCACACCCGTGGAAAAAGCAACCGTGGAACTGCAACACTACTTTTCCAAGCTCCGGTGTTTCAAAAAAACCATCAACTCGCGCCCCGTTAATAGTACGGTACTCCCTACCGCGACCCGCGTGCATGATTTCCGTTTCGAATATTTTTTCGCACCAGAGAAGCCACTCTATTGCTATTTCCGATTGCTTATCCGCAAGCCTGTAACCATTTCTCGGCAGTACACTTATTGTGTCAGGTTTCAAAAATTTCCTGCGATAGACCTTGTTACAAGCTGAGGCTATCGTTGTTGCTTCCGCGAAGGGGCACACCTCACCGGCTTCTATAAAAATTTTGCGAAATGCAGCGCATGCTCTCCGGAGTATATTGACGTTACTTTTGCAATATTCTACTATTTCCTTTTCAAAATTAAACTGCTGGCCCGCGCGATTTGCAGTATTATACCACTTCATGAACTCAGCGCGATTCTTCGACGTCATTGCATCTACATCGTAAGTCGCAACATCAGGCAGCGGCCCGATGTAGTGACGGTTCGCTTCTTTATTAAACAAGTGAGGGAACGTGCCTTTGAAGACATCTGTTCCCAAGTCGAAAGCCCGCGGTAGAGCACTAAGTGGCATATGAAAATAGTTAAGACTATCGATGAATCTCACCGAGCCTGTCTTCATTGACATGATACTCGTCCCGTTCATAATAAGTTTGGGCGGCCCTCGACATTTTTTTCGATCAGGTGACGAAGAATAAATTGAGCGTCGAACCCTTTCGCGTTGTGAGCTATGCAAACTATTTGACTTACGTCTTTGCTTTCGAGGCCCATAACGTAGTCTACAAATTCTACAACCGGATTTCTCTTAAAAACTTTTTCGCTCTCTTCTTCACCACAGACAGCACACGCTACTCATCCTTATGGCCTCCCCCTATGCACTGTTACCGCGCTCGCGAGTTACGAGCCTCAAAACCCGAGCTGGCGACAAAAATCCCCGTCAGCTGGTTTTTCCTATGTCCGGGGCGCCATCCACGCTCTTAGCGTGGCCCAGCTGCGAAGTGGTGGAAATAAAAACGGGGACGAGTTGGTTGGCCGACTAGCCACAGCCTGCACAATGGTAGAGGGGGCGGTTCGGGAACACGGGGGCGAAATATTCGGTCTGGCTCGATTTTACAAAAAAAAACAATTCGCGACTCAAAAATATTCACCAGTTCGGGCACACCAAAAACAATTTATTGTCCAAAATGATACTCTCAATTTGTCGCGATACAAAAAAAAACGGCGCCCTACTAAAATCGGGGAACGGTTACTTAATTCGCCGTTCCCGATTTCCTACCCGGCACGAGCAAATAAAAATATTACACAACAAAAAAAACTTTAACCGCGAACGCGAGCTAAATTCCGTGACCGGGGACGAAGCCCCGCGCGACAAAGGCCCTACTACGGTCGACCGCTCGACCGACGCAATTCACAATAAAAAACAACACGCAACACGACAAAAATCAAAACCAAAAATTGCAACGCTTGCAATCCGCACGCACCCGGGATGGCCGCGCACAAGCCGGCAGCCTCGTGCGCGTGCGACCGATCGCCGGTCGTATCACGAGGCGGCGACAGAAGGTCGCCCGCGAAACTCTCCAACGCCCCCGCGATCGCTCACACGCACCCTTTTCCCGGGGATTGTTCCGCCCCGGTACGCTTACCAAAACGGCGACGAACGTCCGCCCTTGAGACCGACCGCTCGCGAGCCGAGGGCACTCTCACCGCGATCTCGAGAATAATATTACGCGCACTATACGGGTCCTACCGCGATTATTCCCGCACACGACGGATACCCCACGGTCGTCGGGCGGTCGCGAAAAACCAACACCCGCGCACCCGGAGACTGTCACCAAATCCAAGAGGAAACCTCCGAGAGGGACCCTACCTCCAAATTCCTCGTTCCGTAATCCAAAGTCCCGGAAAAGCGTTGGCCTCTGTCCCCGCGACGTCGACGCCAACCTCGCGTTACACCGGCCGGACGAACAATGACGAGTCTCGACGCGCTCGTCTCCCCGTACCCTCCTCTCGTCGCCCGAAATTCCGCAAATTCGCGCGAACTACCGGTCACGTAGCGCGACACGCGGAATGACGACGCTGTTGACGCGCGGCGGGGGCGGTTTCGCGCGCGAAACTCGAATCGGCAACGCGAGGCGCCGGCGCCGCTGACCCGATTTTTTTACAAGGGATCGAATAAAGAAGAACAAGGCGCTCGTTCGCAATCGCCGGAGATCCCCGGGAAACAACAGAGACCCTCGAATAATTCGGCGACGCATGGATTGTTGAATTTCACGCAAAGCGCCAAGCAGCACGCGGCCGAGCAGCAGTAGCCCGCCGCGGTGGGGGAAAGGACGACGGCGGCGAGACGCGAAGTCTCGCGCGACAGCAGCTGATCGGCGGCTGTTCGCAGGCGGTCGTAGGGCTCCCCGCTCTCCGTCTCCCTCCCAGCAGCGGCTCGTCGCTGGCTCTTCGCGGGCGGCAGGGTCTCTCCGTCCTTCTCTCTCGCGTAGCAACGGCGGAACCCGGGAATTATCAACTCCCGGGGAATCGGTGAGGGTAACCAACGGCGCTCTCCCGCTCGTCGCGGTGCATCTCGTCAGCGTCGGGTGCATTAAAAAAAACAATAAAAAAAAACAGTCGTATCAGTTAGTCCTTCGTACTTCGGTGAGAGTGCCCCGGGGAGGATTGTTCGCCGGGTGGCCCTCGAGGTCGGCAATCGACGCAAAGAAGGCCGTACTATAGTGCCCTTTTTGTAACGCCCTCAAAAAGCGCGTTACAGCACACCATGCAGCGCTGCTGGGAAACGCACAAATTTACCTCGTGCACGGAGAAAAAGGTGTAGTTGAGAGAACCACGGAATTGGTGAGTGCCAACCAACCGGCATGCTAGTATATGGTACTAGCAAGTTATTGCGTGTCAGAACCAAGCGTCGTTAGTTGGATCCGCAATAGTTGTGTGATCCAACCAATCGCAAGCATCTACCACCTCGGTTGGTTAGTACGACCAATCGATGTTGCGTACATTTACCATTGAATAAGTTGGTATTACCATATATGGCAAGTGTTTAATAAGTCGTAAATAAATCAATTTGTTCAATCTTAATAAATATAGTTTGTGCATATATTGGCAGCGTTTTTTTATTGTTGATATTAACAGTAGTTATATACGTAATCTAAGCAATCCTTCCTTCATTTCGTTTTTCAGTATTTTGGAAAATACCAGCTACGCACTGAAATGAGTCCATTCAGTGCGTACTCAGTATTTTCCAAAATACTGAAAAATGAAACAAAAATCATTTCAGTGTGCACAATAAAAATACTGTGTATGCACTGAATGAGCTCATTCTAGTGCGCAGCTGGTATTTTTCAAAATACTGACAGCGCAGTACGCACTGAATGGTCTCATTTCAGTGCATAGCTGGTATTTTTCAAAATACTGACAGCGCAGGATGCAGTGAATGGTCTCATTTCAGTGCGTAGCTAGTATATTTCAAAATACTGACAGTGCAGTGCACACTGAATGGTCTCATTTCAGTGCGTAGCTCATATTTTTCAAAACACTGACAGTGCACTGGAATGGGCACATTCAGTGCGTACTTAGTATTTTTCAAAATACTGAGCAACGAAACAAAAATCATTTCAGTGCTCACTACAAAAATACTAAGTACGCACTGAATGGTTTCATTTCAGTACGTAGCTGGTAATTTTTAAAATATTCAATAATGAAACGAACCAAGGATTACTTCAAAATAAGGATAGGTTATGTACATAACCTAACTAATGACATTAACCTCTGTTAATGTCAAGAATAAGAAAAACGCTGCTGGCATATGCACAAACTACGTTTATTCAGATTGAACAAACTCTTTATATTGAACACCACACGGCATAAACCCGCTTCACTCGGAAATGTTCGCAAATGTGTACGGTCTCGTATCCGCGTCGCCTCAGAGTCGGTTTATATCTCCGACTAATCAATTGGTAGCGCCATCCAACAGAAAAATCAACCAATAACATGGAACATTATTTCGAGTGGTAATCTTAACCATTGAAGTTATTTACACGTACTATCTTCTCAACTAACTAAAAATGGTTGAAGCAAGCAATGGGATGTAATTGCCGCAAATAATTTCGTCTTTCTAGCCACCAACAGACTCCAAGCATTAAAAAGATTGTTCTCCCAACTAATCATTTTTCTCCGTGTGAAGATACTCCCCATCTACCCCCTCACGTTGTCTCTCCTGCCGGGTTTCAAAATCGTAAAAAACGAAAATCTCGCGAGAGTTACTCTGAGCACGCGGGCCTATCGGTGCTATATAAAGCATTGGTGGTTGTCGGGGCGTTTTTTCTTGCAAATTTTACAATAAAATGTAACGCATACGTGCTCGTGTTCGTACTGCCTGTAAACTTGCTTAAAGCAAGTTGCGCAAACCCGGAGGTTGTCACACAGAGACGATCGGGGTCCGTGAGAACCGAGAGTCTTGTGATACGCAAAACACTCCGCTCCTCTGAAAAAGCGGCCGCAGTCGCTGCACTTGACTTTTTCCAAAACCTCATCACACGGCGAGGTCTTCGAACAGTAAGGACAGATCTCGGAGCACGTATGGGCAACGGTGTCATTATAGGCTTTACCACACGGGGCGCAAAAGAATTTAAAGCCTGCCGCGGCTGTGAGCTCTTTTATTAAATTGAAATGTTTCGTGTCCCGATAATGCATTAAGTTAATGCGATGCTTAATTTGAAAACCCGCGTTAATCAAAATATCTTTACCATCGAAAATGGCAGGCACGCCAGTACCGAACGTCTCAAATTCGTAAACGCCTAGACAAATACCAGCGCTAGCGAGGTGATGCTGAATCACTTGAAGTTCGGTTATCCCGCAACCTTCTCGCGGAATACACTCGCCGCTAGCGGCTTTCAAGCGCCTAGCTGACTCCGACTGGGTGGCCGAATTACGCCGCGAAGTATTACGCCATCGCGTTTGAAGCTCCCCCTTTCGCAATTCACCACGTTCCGCGTGAGCTACTCCTACAACTATTGCTCGCAAAAGACATAAATTGTCGTGGTTTTCTATATAACAAATCGATTTTTTTCGATAAATCCTCTCTCGTCAAAGCCGTCGCACCGCCTCTGCCCCCGACAGGCATCTCAACAATTGTCACCACGATGCTGAAGGAATCGTCGATTCGAAAACCCTCTGAACTCTGCGAAACGGAGCCTATCAGTGTAAAAAGGTCGTGCACCTTTAACTGATGGATAAATCTGAAGGACAATCCTGCAGGCCCTCTGTTGAACGCACCGGGGCGAAACTCTAAACCTATCTTGTCGTTCTGATCGCACGCGCTGACAACGACGACATATAACTCATCCAGAGCTGCCTCGAGCCATTGCACGGGATCAGCTCCTTCGGATGGTTCGCAAAACTTAATATTTAATTCTACGCCGGAACATCTAAACCTCGGGAAGTACCGGCGACTCTCGCTTATTATATGGAGTTTTGAAGTACCTTTTCGTAGAGGTCCTTCCGTGTCACCCTCTGCCGGTTCCGAAGCTGGGCGTTTCCTCGAACCGCCAACTTGAATGGTCTGAGTCGATGGTCCCGGAACCGCGTTCTGCGTCGATGGCCCCGGAACCGCTTCTTCGCACATCACCGAGTCTTCACGAATCACTTCACTGGCCTTCACTTCACTAATTGTTTTCTCCGCATCGGCCTCATCAGCATCGACCTCCGCCGCATGCCTTCTCGCAGGCTGCACCGTCACTTCATCCATGGAACCCCAGGAGTCCTCGATTGACAAGTTTGTCACAGACTCCATGGTCACCTCCAGTAACTCCTCGATGACGTCGTCCCACGGTTTGATTCCTGAAACTATAAAATTTGAATTAGAAATTTTGTTCAATAAATACCGCTAGATAAAGTGGGGGGTGAAAATAAAAATACGTACTGTCTATGGAGCTTAAGTCGAAGCCGGGCGAACCTTCGATGAGCGTACTATGCCGATTCTCTGTTATAACGTCCGACGGTGGCATGTGGAGCGAGGAATCTGAAATAAAAATAAAAACATGATTTGAAAAATATATTTTTAGAAAATATGCATATGTACATATAGTTGCTTATAATACATACCACTGGATAAATCCGTGTTTACAACAGCGTCAAACTGCGTGAGCGCTGTTGCTTTAGCTGCACGGCGTGGTACAGCCTGTTCCGCATTCGTTGCGAAGCCTCCGTGCGTTTCGCGTGGAGTAGCCCATAAAGATGCATCCACAGTTCTGAGAGCTGCTGAATGCGTTAAAACTGTTAACAAAAAAATTAATAAAAAAAATCAGGTTGTACATCAGGAGACACACATTTTAAATAAATTTTTCTTACACTCAGCCTTGTCAAGGAGTTCCTTCACGACGGCTTCAGCCGGTGTATACACCAACTCTCTTGATTCTGTATCGAAGGCTGCAGCTTCGTCCGCAGCGTGTTTCGCTTCTGCTGCCCGTTGCAGAATTCCCCACGCCACATCCAAAAAATCGCAATTATTTGCGAATGACTCTCGCTTCACGAAAGTGTGGATGGCTTCGGTAGGAAAACCTTCCAGCACATACCTCACGCATTTTAGTAGATTAGCGTGCGGTAAATTTTCGATTTTTGCGTAAGTACATGTACGCAAACGCACTTCGCTTTCGGCACTTCACCCGTACACCGTCACACCTTCGAACAGCATAAGCTGGACGAGTTCACGAACGTCGAAACTTTTCACACTCTGAGCCATTTTCACTTTTACCGTGACACACGAAAAAATCGAACTTGACTCTCAGTTTCGTTAACACGAAATATGGATTTTTCAGTGAAACCTTAAGATATATATAAGAACTCCCCGTACCTTCACCCCTACCTCTTCATATTTACTGTCCAATCGTGTTTCTTCTTGCTTCTTAATGTTTGGAAATTCCAAATAACTGTACCGCGTAGTGAGACAACGACATCCCTACGGGCGCGTTGGAAAAAAATGGTCACGTTCACCCTTAGTTTTATTACCTGGCCCCGACGCTTTACCGTGCCAGACGCTTAATCTCTTTGGCGACGTACTATGATAGCACCCGCCGCGGTGCGTGGAAGGATTATACTGGAAAGTTTATTGCACGTTTTCCAGACTCGAATCTATGCGGCACTCTCTGAACCTTTAAATTACTGGCATGCTTTGTTAGAATGAGCTATTGTCAGTCTCAGCAAAAAAAAAGTGTTCGGACTAAATTCTTGGTTCTTGAATATTGCACAGCTGACTCATTTTATTTTGTAGCACTTTCTTAACCTTTGGAAAAAATTCCAACGTTATTTACGACCAAGGTGTTGTAAACATGAAGAAGATATTTTCACTTACAGAAAAAATTCTTTGTCGCCGGAAAATCTTTAGACCCCCTAAACCCTGTGCGACGGTACCTTTGTTCTTTTTTTTTTTTGCAATGGCTGACCTTACCCTTTTTTTCTGCATTCCTAACAGTTACACATGTATTGGACAGTCTCGGACAGGGTCCGTGACGACGCTTAACGACACGGGCGTCCGAACGGAACATTCCACATTTTTTTCGCTCATTTTTTTTGCTTTCTTCGAACACCCTTTCCATAACAGGACTTCCGAGTTTCTCTTTTACCTCCCACGCTACTAACGGCCACGCCTTCATCCCTTCTTATTTTTCCAGAATCGTACGAAGTGAAATGAATATAAGTAATCGATGGGAGCTCAAACGAGCATTCCACCAGAACTACTCCAAGAGTTCGTGCAGCTTCAGTAAACCGAAATAAACATGGTGTACAAGACCAACGACTTCGCTGCTTCGTCATCAACCAAGGGCCCCGCGAGCAGGAGGAGGGCGTAAATCCAAACGACTCGACCTCTCAAACACCTACATTGCTGGACAGCACAACATACGATCTCAATAATTCGCAAAGTAAAAAAATTACTATTGGATTGAGACTCACGGACGACCGGGATTACGCTGTCCCTGTAATAAAGTTCCATGGACGGGACTCCACGGGGATCATCATGACGGAAGACGAGTGGAGCGCTTTCAAATACGAAATGCTCACCATCGATGCCTGGTTTGACGAAGGATTAAATCTCCTCGACATGACGGTGAAATCATTCGGTCGTCAAAAAATAAAATGTACAACGGCGTACAAGAAGAGAGCAATTATGCTGGAGTATAATTCACAAAACGAGAGTCAACGAAGTGGATGTCTCAACGCGTCCAAGAAACCAAGGAAATCGTACTCTCCAGCGATTACAATGCAGAAGTCAACCTACGAGGGACTTAAAAATCTCGTACCATGCATCGATCTTCACTTGGAGAACATCAGATTTCACACAAATTTTATCGGCATGTGTATGACTACGCTTGAAGATATAGCACGCACTGCTGCTCAAGAAGAATCCTGGGATCTTTCGAAATGCGTCAGGAATAACTTTCGTGCCGCAGTGCTTCGATACGGAAACTTCGGTCCAACACCTGAACAAATGGAGGGTGGCGGTTGGATGACGTGGGAATTGGAGGAAGGGGAAAGCACTAGAAAAAGGAGTGCAATTCTCAAAGAATTAATCTGTCAGCAATAACTGTGTAAAATTGTTTATTCTACAATATTCAATACGTCGCCTTCGTCTAGAATAAAATACTTGAAATATATGCATGCAAAATATGTAAGCTTAGATTTAAGAATAAATGGAAACATTAATTTGAAAAACAAAAAAATTATTTTCTCCTACCTGCGATCCTAACACATAATAAACGCGACGGACGAGTGTTGAACGAAAAACCGTTCCTCAGTGCTGTGCACTTTCTACCTAGCTTCAGCTACGCGGCGGGGTGATTAGTGTGAAAAAGGGGGCTTGCGTCCAACTTAACTAGCCTGATTCCATAAAAGTACACGTAGTTTTCCTTAAAATAAAAAAACATTGACTCACTACTATCCACGTACCATCCACCTTCCACCTTCTCCCACCACCCACCACCACTCACCACCCACCCAACTTAATTTTTTTTCCCGCTATCTTATTACTCATTAAAGAAAATAAAACAAAAATGTAAGTTGGGTAGGTGGTGGGTGGTGGTGGGTGGGGGTGGGTGGTGGGTGGGCGGTGGGTGATGGCGCGCCGCTGGGGTGGATTGCCTGAGGAGCGGGGGTACGAAGCTATACGGGCCTCACGTGCCCCCACACCCTGATAGAGAGAGAGAGAGAGGGGAGAGACGGAGCGATCGATCGTCTGTCTCTCTCTTTGGTACAAACGCCCCGAGCGAACGGAGCAGCGCCTCCTAGCAGCAAAATGCCCCCTCCAGAGTTTGGCACAAACGCCAGGCGGCGACGGGTCGTCTGTCTCTCTCTTGGCACAAACGCCACGAGCCACCGGAGCAGCGCCGCCTAGCGGCAAAATGACCCACGGGAGTTTGGCACAAACGCCGGGTACTCTACTTACGAGAGGAGCAAATCGGGGACAAATGCCAAGAGTTTTTCTCAGCTAGGCCGGGGAACGATAGAAGATCGTTGGCCGCTTTGGGGGTAGCCAGGTCGACTGTGACCTGGTGTTTGCCCGAACTGAAGAAGTGGAGGATTAGGTTTTTAGAGAACTTGGTGAGGAGGACTTTGCCGACGTTGGTGGCGTTCAGCCTGGATGAACTAATAGGGTCAATGGTCTCGGAGCGGATCAGGACCGAATAGGGCCCGCAGCTATTGAGAGGATACCTGTTTTTGAGGAGGCGAGCAGGGACTGACTTTGTACCATTGAGAGTAGGAGTCATCTTGGGAGGAGCGGAGATGATGGGCGTCTTGGGGATTGCGCCCTTTGATTGAGAGGGAAGATCTGCGGCTGAGCCAACAGGTGTAACATCGCTGTCGTTGGCGATGACGATGGACTGCCCACGGTGCTTTTTAGGCCGGGGATCTGACGGGAATGCCTCTTGTTGGAGGTCCCTGATGCGCTTCAATACATCAGTGTCGTCGAGACTCATACTCTCGATATCGTCAGGATATTCCGGGGGCTTGCCCCCGTTTCTACCCGAGGAGCCCTGCGAGGCCATGCTCGCAGTCTCCGGCGGCCTAGATTTAGCGAGAAAAAGAGGTTAGAGACAGTACAACGGAAATAAGACAGGTTAACAGGAATAAAAGAGAATAAAAAGCGCGAGACCGCAAGCCTGAGGCTTGACGACACTCGTGGGACACTTTTTAGCACACAGACTGAAAGGATATGAGACTTTTGAAGAAAAAAGGGAAGCTTTCACTTGAGGCGCGTTCGCACTCGACCACGTAAACTTTCCGACCACTACGAAATCTACAACATGTGTTTTGTCTGCGCAGACGTGCACTTGTTCCAGGTCCTCTCGAGCATGATCCTTTATTTCTCCATATCTTGTGTCCACCGTCAGGTATTCCATAGGATCAGGATCACGTGGCACGGTATTACCGTATTTACTAACCTGCACTAACAATGGCTCTGTCGGTACGTCACGTTGAATATGTTGTTTAATTCGATTTTTGTATTCGGGGGTCGACTTTCCAGAATAGAGATATTAAATCATTTTTCTCATTCGAACAAAATCTCTGTGATAATATTAAGAGTCAGTGATACTCCCCCCCACCCCCCGCGACCCCCGCGCCCGCGCCACCCTCATCGCTTCAGAACTTTGAAACGTGTTTTCTCCGAAACGGTGCGTCGGATCGCGATGAAATTTGAAACACAAATAGACAATGATGGCAAAAAGGGCATAAGCTTTTGGCGTTTCGAAATTTAAAAAAAAATTCATTTTAACTAGGATTACAGAACCCTACATTACCGACGTCGTCGAAGTTCCCACCGGTGTATCACTGCCTCTTAACGAAAGCACGGGGTGGAGTTCCGTCAAGACTTAGGGAATTAGCGAAGCGGAAGTTAGCGATGCGGATTAGTCAGGCGATGTGAGGGTGAATGCGTCGAAGAAGGAAAGGATTCGACGCTGTACCATCGTTGTTAAAGGGGGGGGGGGGGGGGGTAGAGTATACAGAAATAAAGTGATAGAGCGATTGGTTAGATTAAATTATAATAGGAGTGAGTATTTATTAAATGAGTTTGATTTTAAGTAGGGTTTGATTCTAAAATAGTTCGGCCAGGGCCTGTCGCGCACGCCTTGAGCGTGGCTTCGGTGACGAGACCGCGATCGGAGTCTTAGGGCTAGTGCTCGAGGTAGTCGACTGAGGAGAGATATCCTGGTTCTCTTTCTCTGGGGAGCCTCGGAGGCAGTTGCGTCCTCTCGGCGGTGCGCTGGGTCGTGCCGGTCTCGTGGCCTTCCTTGTGGGCACGTACTCCGCGGTCCTTCCCTGCGTCGCCTCTAGTTCGCGTGCTAGGCGAGCGTAGCACTCCTCGAAAGCCTCATTATTGGTGATCGGATCCTCTAAGACGTGGGCCCAATCTTCCTCCTCTTCTGGTGGCTCGGGAGCTTCCGTCTGCGAGGCGTGATCTGGTAGAGGTGTCGGGGGGGCGTGTGGGGGCGCAGTAGGCGTAGATGTATGAGTTGTTGTTGTAGAGATAGAATGCATAGCTGGTGTGATTGTAGTGGTGAGAGCTGATTTGGGTATGTGGGGGAGCGAAAGCGGTGTGAAAGATTGAAAGCTATTTTGACCGAGTCTGTCTGTGTTGGTGTGGTATGACGTGTAGGGGGCAGTAAAGGGATGAGCGCGAACCCTTGTAGGCGGAGGTAAATCCACGGGGATGAGATGATATGGCCGCGAGTCGAAATAGGGGGACGGCCGAAAACCGCGAGAATCGGGGGCGGTTTGTCGCGTGACGCCTGTGATCGGCCCCGCGAATCGGGTTTGGGCGCGTCGAATCTGACGGCGAAAATAACTCGCGCTGCGTTCCTGAGGCATCTACAACATGGGTTAATCCGACGACTCTCTTTATCAGAAAGGTTTTTTTTTCTTTGGTGTGAGCGGCTTTATCAGCACACCCGGGGGAGGAAAATAGTGAATATTTGGTGTTATTAATTATTGAAGGAGAAAAGGAAATGTATATCTTATTAATGAAGAAAAAGAAATATTAATTAGTAAAAATATGAATGCAGAAAAAGAAATATTAATTAGTAAAAATACTAATGCAGAAAATAAAATGTTAATAGAGAAAAAATGTTAATGGAGAAAAAATTTTAAGGGAGAAAAAATGTTAATTTTACCTTTGCGGAAATTTTCTAGGTTTTTGACGAGGGCTCGCATCTTTGCAGAAGTTCGGGATGAGGAACGAGACTTTTCAGGCTCGGTTTGTTCGTCGGTCTCGGGTTCTCACTCGAGTTGCCTATTCGGCGCGACTTCCCACCTGAGACGTTTCACCTCGCCTCTTATATCCCCGGGCGGGGGAGTTTTAGTTTGCGAGAAGCGCTCCGCGCCGTGGCCATCTATCGGCCGCGGCGGAACTAAGTGGGACTTCGCACGCGGCGGTACCCAGTCAGGCGCGGTAGCCGGGCGGGGCGGCTTGGGTCGGGCGCTCGGGCGCGGCGCGACCCGCTTGGTTTTGCGCGGATATTCCTCACGAGCGTAATTATTAACGGATTTAATTTCTTTTATGCTCAAATATTCGCGGACAAACGGGGTTAATATCGGGGGGTAAAAACCGCGATGGGGGGAGTTTTTTTGTTTGAGTTCAGCGTGCGTGTAACAATATGATGACGATATCCAATGACGCCATGGCCACGTTCAAGTCAGATTAACCGGTGTTAAGAGAATCTGTTGAAGCGCGCTATGGGTATCAAACATCAGTCACTTCTACCATCACGGGTGTTGGATTCATTTTCTTTACAATTTCGTTTTATATGTCCGAATTTATTACAACCAAAACATATTACAGGTGTCCTTTCGTCATTTCGTGAATTTAAATACTTCGTGTGAAATACGCGAGCGGTCTGGGAGTTTTCGCGGGAGCTGCCGACTTTTGCGTATGTCGAGTCAGCCTGCTTGTCGTCTCGATTAATTATACGCAACTGGAGCTTGTAGTAGTGCTCTTCTTCGCTTATGGCGAGGTCTATAGCATTACGGAGATCCTGCGGATTTTTCTGCCTAACTTTGGGCTTAATTTCGCGCACTATCTCTGGCCCTAATTTTGATACTGTCAAGAGACGCGGTAGCGTCTCGACGCCAAGTATAAAAAAAATTAATAATGCCTCTCGACCTCTCGTCACGATCGAGACGAGGCGCTACCGCTACTCTTATTATCCCGAAGTCGGGGCCTTTTCCGTTACTTTCAAATGTAAATCGTTACATCTCTGTCGACGCCTCACGGACGAAAAATGTATCAGGCCCAATATTTTTTTTCTTTTTCGAATGAGACCTATGGGGACGAAATCGTTTACTGCAACAATGATATCTGATCGATTGAGATGTTTGGCGGAATAACATTTTTCATTTTGTCCGACGCACACTTTTCGACGCACGCTTGTCGGTGTGACGTCGAGCACACGCACAAAGAGGCGACGCCCGGGGAGTCGACTCGCGCATGTGCGGACTCGATCCCTTCCTTCCCGAGACTGGCGCGGCGCATGACGTAGGCTGCCTTCATATCATTATTATGATATTATTAAGATAATTAAGAATAACAATAATTATCTTAATATTATTTCAATAATTATATAATAATAAATTAATATCTTTTTTCGCCATTCCAACAGATCTGCTAGCAGAAAGCAAACTCAAAAATGTTTGTTAACTTCAAATGTTTGTTAACTTCAAATGTTTGTTAACTTCAAATGTTTGTTAATTCAATTTGTGATTTTGAGCATTTGATTGTGAGCACGGAAATTAATTCCGCGCCACCTTCGTGTGCGCTCCTCGCCTGTCGCCAAATGCCGGTGGGCGCCAGCCAATTTTTATTTTATTATACGGGCGGAATCGGCAAACCGCCCTAACTCAAACGTAAACGGAACCAAAACGTAACCGGCGACGGACTCGGAGAAGCGATTCACGGAACCTCGGGGTCGCTCAGTGTGCTAGGTTGTGGAGAGAGCGTGGATCCTTAGTGACACTAAATAACTGCGAAAACGCAACGCAATTACATCGGATAAATTCGGTCGGTTTATTAATTAAATACTTGAAATTCTTACACTAATCCACTGTAGTAGAGAGCGACAAAACCGAGAGAACGCAGACACTAAAAAAATGCAAAAACGGAAATACAAAAAAAAAGAGATAATCCTATAATAGAAACAGACAGGGAGGCTAGACAGAAGGAGACCGAACACCAGCTACGATGTCGTCAGGATAACCGCGTCAAGATCTTTAGTTTATTTTTCATCCGTACGCGGCGGTGCGAACGGTAGTAGGCAACTCGTTGATTGGTCGAGATATTTAGAGGTAAATATTCCGCGGGAGATTCGAACGCTCCACACAGCTCACATTACGATTGCGTCCACCGGGAGGCTATTAGGACTGCGCTTTTTAGTTCCAGTCATCGTGTGGCCTTTGGCGTACCACCTTTAAGCCTTACTTGACGTACTTCAGCTGTAACAAAATAATTTGAAATACTCAAGCAGGCTCGACAAACGTACGCCAGGTCATAGATTAGCACATGCGCCTGATGACTCTTATCCGTTTTGTTTATGCAATGTAAAAATGTGTCTTCTCACCATTCGTTGGTGGGATGATACATTTTTTTTTTTTAAGTTCGAAGGATACAATAAACGTATTGAGGTAACGGGTAAGATACTTCGATAGCGGACGGTGGCCATGCGGATACCGTCGTGGCTTCGCAGTCCGACGGCTCGTGATCGCGCCCAACACATTTTTTTTATCAATTTTTTTTCTGCGAGCGCAAGGTCTGATTATTCAATAACGTGTGACGTGATTTTTCAGAATCACGGTCACAAGATTTAAGTACCGGTGAGTTCGAGCATTTTTATCGTATTGCTAAGTTCCGTGGCTGTCGCTCCTCGTATCGCCACGTTCCCTTCGTTTGTCGATCCCGTCAGTTTCGCGATATGTTGGAGTTGCGGGTCGGTCGCTCGACTCTGTTGCGGGGACGAGAGCTCAACGAACCGAGCATCCCAACAGAGAAGAGCGTACCGACGACTGTTCACGCGGTGCAGCGAGAGTCCGGTGTAAATCCGGCGCCCTGAGAGGCGAAAAATGCACTGCGCTGGAGAGCGGGTAGTTTTGTGTTTGGGCAGAGGGCGGAGTAGCCCTCGTGCCCTTCGTTGAGCAGGAATGCGCTCTCGTACGATTATTCGGCGATAAGAGTGAGGGCAGTAGCTCCCGGGCAAGGGAATCGGGAAATAATGATAATTGCGCGGTCAAGGCGATCACGTATATTAGGCAGTCGATCGCGGGCCACCGCCGAGGTGTCTCGCGGTATTAACGCGCGCTCCCGTGTTGACAGTTTTTCTGTCTGTCTCGTTCGCTCGCGTACGGTACTCGGGCCACGCGCTCGCCCGTACGCCCGTTCTCGCGTGTGATTTTGCGTTCGCGATCTCGTGCTCGATTTCGCAAGAGAAATCGTTGTGTTCTCGCGCCGTCTCTACGGCCAACTAAATGCAGTTCGGTGCATCGTATTCCGTGCATCGTGAAGATGCAGTTCCCGCCATTTCGAAAAATTCGAAAAATTCGAAAATTCGAAAACTAGTGAGTGATTTTTTCGTTCGAGCCCTATCTCGAACGAGCAGAGTTCGCGCGCAGTGATGCCGTGCGGCGCAGCCGTGCGCCGCGTTCCGTGCACCCGCCGCTCCGCCCTGGGATATCATTCGTGTCGCCGTCGCCGTCCAGGGTCAGCTGGTGAGTCGTTCCCGATTGTTTTTCTTCGGCGATCGAATTATTTTCGATCGCCGTTCTCGCTAGGTGTTCGATCCTCGCGACCCCGATCACGATTTTTCGCGTTTTCCGTGAGTTTTCGCCGCGATAATAATAATCGAAGATTATTATTTGTCCGGTTTACGGAATTTCACTCAATGATTAGAGTTCGCGTTTGATTATGTTTTCGCGTTAGGCTATTTATTAGGCCATTACCTCGACCCTCTCTACCACAACCTAGCAGCCTGAGCGGCCGTGCAATTCCGCAACCGTTCGCTCTCGCGAGTGCATCCAGTTGCGTTTGTTAATTTTACGCGTCCACAAAAATTAACTAAGTTACCGGTTTCGTTAATGATTGTTCTCGATCGTTAGTTTTGCTCCAAACTTTCGATTTATTTCTATTTTGTTTGGAATCGAGTCTGCTCACCTCGATTCCTCGGACATACCGGTTTGTTAATTCCGGTGAAACAAAAATTGACTGGCGCCACCGGGTTTGCGGATGCGCAAGCGAGGGCGGACGGCCGAAGGTGACGTTTCGGTTTTTTTGGTTTTTTGATTATGGCGTTCGCGCTTCCGCTCACGAAAAATACGTCACAAATGGCGCCCAACGTGGGGCTCGAACCCACGACCCTGAGATTAAGAGTCTCATGCTCTACCGACTGAGCTAGCCGGGCCCGAAAACTAGTCCGGCCGGCCGGGCCTGAGGCCTGGGGCCTGTTTTACGGTAGCTGGGTCTTTCGACCCACGTTGCGAGAACTGAGGCCTGGGGCCTGTTTTACGGTAGCTGGGTCTTTCGACCTACGTTGCGAGAACTGAGGCCTAGGACCCATTCACGGGAGCTGGGCTTCTCTGCCTACGTTGCGAGAGCTGGGGCTTAGGGCCTGTTTACGGGAGCTTGAGGTCTATTGGGCCTCCATCGGGAACCGGGGAACGCTCGGCTTACTGGGCCGAGTCGTCCGTGGCTTCACTCGGGGCCGCCGAGTCGTCCATGGCCTCTGGTGGGGCCACTGGGTCGCCCGCGGCCCCTTGTGGGGCCGTCGCGGGAGCTGGCGGGGTGGCAACCTCCCCTGAGACGGCCGTCCTCGGGCCTCGCGGTCTTCGAGACCTGGGTCTCTCGGCCCGCATGGCCCTCAGCTCGTCCCGCGGGACGTTGCGTCCTAGCAGCGGGACGTAGGGGCCCTCCCGCTTCCAGCCCTGGCTGCACGCCGGGCAGGTGCGGAGGGTCTTCCCCTTTCGTCCACACCGGCGGCAGAAGACCGCGGTGGGTGGGCCCAGGGGGCACTGCGAGTAGCAGTGTCCCACTTCCCCGCAACTATAGCAAGCCCTCTCCAGGACTCGTCTGCGGGCGGCGGGAGGCCCCGTCGGTGGCTGGGGTTCGGTAGCGGCCGGCGATCGCGAGGTCACCCTCGCGGATGGCCGTTCCGTGACGGGAGCTGGTGGGTCCGGCAGACCGCGAGGCGGCTGCGGCCTTGGCGGAGCCGAGGTTGGGCCCCGTCTCGGGATGCGGGGGATCGCGCCTTTCGACGACCCCGCCGCTGCGGTAGCGTACGTAGTTGGCCTCGCGGGGGCCTTAAGACCCCTCGCTTGACCAGACCGCGCGGGATCTTCAAGGCGGATTAACCGCCATGCCGGGCGCGGGTCGACCGGGGCATTGGTCCCGGTGGTGACCGGCTCGGTCGGGATCACCCGGGGCAGGCCCGAGGGGCCCGGTACGGCGGGATCCATGACCATTGGGTCGGGAGACCCGGGAGACTGGTCCAGGGCTTCCTGGGCCAGGTCCCCGATCACCGCCACCAAGGCGTTGGCCGCCGCGGGATCTCGCTCGCCGAGGCTCCCCAGGGTGGCTGCGCACGCCTGGATCATCGCCGCATCGGTGGTGACGGGTTCGGGAGCCGGCGAGAGTATTGCGGTCGCCCGCAACATCTCGTCGAACCAGGCAACCTCATCCGAGGAGCCTACCATCTCTTGGTCGGAGCTGGACATGGTCGGCAACCTGTAATGAGAAGAAGCGTTAGGCCGGTACCTCCGGCGGTCGATAAGGTTTAATGTCCTGTACAGAAATCTTCCCTTTGGATCGCCCATCGAGATCGGTGAGTTCGTAAACTACTCGGGAAAGTTGTTTCGAGATCATAAACGGCCCCTCAAAAGGGGGCGCCAACGCCGCTGACACGTGGCGGGCAGCTGACGATAGCACGTGCGATCGGCGCAAGACGAGATCGCCTACCTCGAACGTTCGGTCTCGATGACGAAGGTTGTAAGGGCCGGCTGGCCGACGGAAAGCCTCATCGAGAGCATGCGTAAAAGCTTTCCGCAGCGTGTCCAGGCGAGCCATGCGCCTCACCCACTCCTCTGGGGGACGGGGCACAATTTCGGGATCTCCCTCCGCCTCTCGACGTAGCGATGACGTTGGGGACGGTTCGCGGCCAAAGTTTGCGAACGCGGGGGTAGCTTGGAGGGAGCTATGATGCGCTGTGTTGTACGCAAAGCGGAATTCGTGCAGGTGACGGTCCCACTCTCGATGGTTTCCATCAAGAAACGCGCGGATCATGGTTTTGATCACGCGGTTTACCCGCTCGGTAGGGTTAGCCTGTGGGTGATACGGCGGCGTCGTGCTGTGACGTATCCCCACGCGCTCGGTAAATTGGCGAATCGTTCGATTGACGAACTCGGTGCCATTGTCCGTGAGCAAAACCCGAGGCGCGCCCCAGCGAGTCACGACAAGGTCATCGAGAGCTTTCGTTATCGAGGCACCTGTGGCCTTTCGAAGGGAGCAGATCTCCACCCATTTGGTGTAGAGATCCTGAATGACGAGAACGTAGGAACTCCCTGAGGTTCCACGTGTGACGGGACCCATGATGTCTGCCGCGATAACTGTCCAGGGTTGCTCGACAACGCGGTGACCCATCAGTCCTGCGGGAGCTTGCTGCTCAACCTTACACCGTTGGCAGGTGTCGCACTGCCTTACGTGAGCAACGATGTCCTTAAACATCCCCGGCCAGTAATAATTATTCGCTACACGTCGATAAGTTTTATCGACGCCTAGGTGGCCGGCTTGCGGGAGCGCGTGGCACTCTGTCAGCGCCGCTTGCCGGGACTCCCGAGGGAGGACCAGCTTCCACGCGTCGAGATCCTCGAACTCTAACTCTGCGAGGTCGGCAGGTCGGTGGAAGTAAAGTCGGTCGTCGACGATCTTCCAGTCTGGGAACTTGTCGGGAGCCAGCGAGACGTCGCGAAATCTATGGCGGTACCAGATGTCCTGAGTCACCCGGGCGCATGCTAAGGTGGCCGGTTGGCCTTCGGGAGTTCTCGAGAGCGCGTCGGGAACGTGGTGCAGCGCGCCCTTGCGGTGGACGATGACGAAGCTGTATTCCAGCAACTCCAGGGCCCACCGAGCTAGCCGACCAGTCGGGTTCTTCAGGTTGTGTAACCACCGTAGACTACTGTGGTCAGTGACTACCGTGAAGGAATAACCCTCAAGGTAACAACGGAACTTCCGTATCGACCAGAGCACGGCAAGGCACTCCTGCTCCGTCACCGTGTATTTCTTCTCGGCTTCGGTTAAGGAACGGCTTGCGTAAGCGATAACTCGTTCGTGCCCGTCAATGACTTGCGTGAGCACGGCACCGAGACCGACTCCGCTGGCGTCTGTCTGCAGTGTGAACGGTAGCGTAAAGTCGGGGCAGGCGAGCGTGGGGGCGCTCGTCAGCCTCCGCTTCAACTCGTTGAGAGCGTTTTGTTGGTCGGTATCCCAGGTCCAGGCTTGGTCCTTCTTCGTGAGTCGCGTTAGCGGTTCAGCAATCGTCGCAAACTCTGGTATAAATCGGCGATACCAAGACGCCATACCGAGGAAGCGTCGTAATTGCCGAATGTTATGCGGTGCCGGGAAATCGCGAACAGGGGCTGTCTTTTCGGGATCCACCCGCAGCCCCTCGCTGTCAACGAGAAACCCGAGGTAGCGAACCTGTGAGCGGCAGAACGCACTCTTCTCACGGTTTATAGCTAAGCCCGCTTGCGAAATCTTGTCGAGAACCTTTCCGAGCCATCTCAGATGGTCCTCGAAAGTTTCGGTGACGACAATGATATCGTCCAGGTAGACGAAGACATGCGGGTACATGTCCGCCCCGATAAGCCGATCCAGCATGCGCTGGAACGTGGCGGGAGCGTTCGTGAGCCCGTACGGCATCCGTTTGAATTGAAATAGGCCTCGGCCTGGCACGACGAAAGCCGTGATTTCCCGGGAACTCGGCTCCATTGGAACCTGCCAATACGCCTGACTCAAATCAAGAGTCGAGATGTAATGGGCTTGCCGTAGCTCGTCGAGTATCGCTGTCATATTCGGGATGGGATAGGCATCCTTCTTCGTGACAGCGTTAACCTTCCTGTAGTCGATACAGAAGCGGTATTTGCCGGTCGGTTTCTTGACCATGACAACGGGACTAGCCCAATCGCTTTTTGAGGGCTCGATAACGTCGGTTGCGAGCATGTGGTCGACTTCCGACCACATTATATCGCGGATCACCGGAGTGACGGTGTAAGGCCGCTGCTTTATCGGCCGACTGTCCCCCACCTCGATGTGGTGAGCAACGAGATTGGTGACCGCCGACTCGGCAGAGGTCTGCGGTACGTGAGCGTCGAGAAACTCGCGTAAGCGGTTTGCCTCGTCGGTAGTCGGGGTGCGTAGCCCACAACACATCGCTAGATGCGGGATGTTGTCTTCGGGAACGAAGGGAAACTTTTCCTCTGGTGCGTCGCGGAAATACCACTGTGCAGCGAAGAAGTCTACGACCATCTTCGCCTCACGCAGGTAGTCCAAACCGAGGATCAGGTCTTCCGAGAGCGACGGTAGATGATGGGCGAGAGCGTTCGTACGCCGGTCCCGCAGGAGCGTCGGCAGGTCGGTAGCCGTCCGTATCGTCTCCACCTGGCTGTTGGCGACGACTACGGGTTGTGGTGGTATCTGCACGTTCTCGATGCCGAGATCCGCCAACCTCTGGATGAGGTTGGGGCCCATAAATGTCCGGGTGGCTCCGGAATCAACGAGAGCGTTCACGGTTTGCCCATAGGCCACAACCTCGACTCTGAAGGCGAACATGCTGAGTCCGGGATCGCGTTGATCGTGATTCCCTCCAGTGGCGAGGCGTCTCCCTGCGCTGGGGGTGCGAGAGCTTTCGCTTGGTACGTGAACCGCCTTCGTCTTTTCTTACCCTAGCAATCTTGACGACCGTCGTTTTCGGCTGATTTACCGTAAAAACTACCGTCAAACCACCGGGTAGTTTTTTGCAAAAAAAAAACCGAAAATTGGTCGAAACCACCGTAAAAACGACCGCCTTTCGAATGTTTTGCTCGGTCGTTTTCGCGGTAGTCGATGACGCGAAACCACCGTGAAAACGACCGTCTTTCGAATGTTTAGCTCGGTCGTTTTCGCGGTAGTCGATGACGAGAAACCACCGTGAACACGACCGTCTGTCGAATGTTTAGCTCGGTCGTTTTCGCGGTAGTCGACCGGGAAAACGACTATCGAAACGACCAACTACATAATCAAACTTCAAATAGACAATCAAAAAGTATACCTTTAAAGGTTTGAATGGCCGAGTGGTCTAAGGCGCAACGCAACAGTCGGAAGGTCCCAGGTTCGAATCCGAGTCGTGACAATTTTTTTTTTTTTTTTTTTTTTTTTTTTTTCGAAATTCGATAAAAAAAGGGGTTGTTTCGACAGTTGTTTCTCGGTCTTCACGGAAAAAACGACCGGTTAGAAGTTTTTGAATTGGTCATTTCGACGGTCGTTTTCACGGTGGTTTCTCGTTATCGAATACCGCGAAAACGACCGAGCTAAACATTCGAAAGACGGTCGTTTTCACGGTGGTTTCTCGTTATCGACTACCGCGAAAACGACCGCGCAAAACATTCGAAAGACGGTCGTTTTTACGGTGGTTTCGACCAATTTTCGGTTTTTTTTTGCAAAAAACTACCCGGTGGTTTTTACGGTGAATTGGCGGTGGTTGAGATTGCTAGGGTACGACCGGGAACGAGTTGACGGGGCACCGGTACACGGGAGCTTTCCGGGAATGAAACGTTGGGCGCCATTTGTGACGTATTTTTCGTGAGCGGAAGCGCGAACGCCATAATCAAAAAACCAAAAAAATCGAAACGTCACCTTCGGCCGTCCGCCCTCGCTTGCGCATCCGCAAACCCGGTGGCGCCAGTCAATTTTTGTTTCACCGGAATTAACAAACCGGTATGTCCGAGGAATCGAGGTGAGCAGACTCGATTCCAAACAAAATAGAAATAAATCGAAAGTTTGGAGCAAAACTAACGATCGAGAACAATCATTAACGAAACCGGTAACTTAGTTAATTTTTGTGGACGCGTAAAATTAACAAACGCAACTGGATGCACTCGCGAGAGCGAACGGTTGCGGAATTGCACGGCCGCTCAGGCTGCTAGGTTGTGGTAGAGAGGGTCGAGGTAATGGCCTAATAAATAGCCTAACGCGAAAACATAATCAAACGCGAACTCTAATCATTGAGTGAAATTCCGTAAACCGGACAAATAATAATCTTCGATTATTATTATCGCGGCGAAAACTCACGGAAAACGCGAAAAATCGTGATCGGGGTCGCGAGGATCGAACACCTAGCGAGAACGGCGATCGAAAATAATTCGATCGCCGAAGAAAAACAATCGGGAACGACTCACCAGCTGACCCTGGACGGCGACGGCGACACGAACGATATCCCAGGGCGGAGCGGCGGGTGCACGGAACGCGGCGCACGGCTGCGCCGCACGGCATCACTGCGCGCGAACTCTGCTCGTTCGAGATAGGGCTCGAACGAAAAAATCACTCACTAGTTTTCGAATTTTCGAATTTTTCGAATTTTTCGAAATGGCGGGAACTGCATCTTCACGATGCACGGAATACGATGCACCGAACTGCATTTAGTTGGCCGTAGAGACGGCGCGAGAACACAACGATTTCTCTTGCGAAATCGAGCACGAGATCGCGAACGCAAAATCACACGCGAGAACGGGCGTACGGGCGAGCGCGTGGCCCGAGTACCGTACGCGAGCGAACGAGACAGAAAAACTGTCAACACGGGAGCGCGCGTTAATACCGCGAGACACCTCGGCGGTGGCCCGCGATCGACTGCCTAATATACGTGATCGCCTTGACCGCGCAATTATCATTATTTCCCGATTCCCTTGCCCGGGAGCTACTGCCCTCACTCTTATCGCCGAATAATCGTACGAGAGCGCATTCCTGCCGGTAACTCGTGACGTATCCGCGCGAGCGCTTCCCTCAACGCTTAGCGCGAGAGCGGGCGATTACGCTACTCTCAACGAAGGGCACGACGGCTACTCCGCCCTCTGCCCAAACACAAAACTACCCGCTCTCCAGCGCAGTGCATTTTTCGCCTCTCAGGGCGCCGGATTTACACCGGACTCTCGCTGCACCGCGCGAACAGTCGTCGGTACGCTCTTCTCTGTTGGGATGCTCGGTTCGTTGAGCTCTCGTCCCCGCAACAGAGTCGAGCGACCGACCCGCAACTCCAACATATCGCGAAACTGACGGGATCGACAAACGAAGGGAACGTGGCGATACGAGGAGCGACAGCCACGGAACTTAGCAATACGATAAAAATGCTCGAACTCACCGGTACTTAAATCTTGTGACCGTGATTCTGAAAAATCACGTCACAAACGATATTTCATTTTTTTGCATGGAAAAATGTTCCTTGTCACCTTTCGCTGGTGAGAAGACACTTTTCTTGTTTGAAAGTCCGAGGGATACGATGATGATATTGCGGTAACGGGTAAGGTACTTCGATAGCGCACGGTGGCCGTGCGGATAACGTCGTGGCTTCGCAGTCCGATGGCTCGTGTTCACGCCCAGCACATGTTTTTTTTACGATCCGACCTTGCATTGCTTGCATTGGGGTGCAAACGATGCAAAACCCAATTGCGCTCTCAATTGTAACTTTTTAAAGTATCAAAATATTTTTATCTCTGAAAAACAAAGAAAAAAAACGCGTGTAAAAAGATTCGAACCGGGAAATCCAAGAATCTCACGCATACGAACAGTCCTATTTATGAGCATGTGAAATACATGCTCTTAACACGCACTGCTATCGCACCTTTTTTTTAAAGCATGCATACTCATCACCTGTGTAAATATAGAAAGGATGTCGTATGGGTAAATTCCAATTTCCTCGTAGGAATAAAATAAATTCAAGCTTACATTTCCGTAGCGATTTAATTTGATTAAAATTAGCGAATTATACATTCGTTTATGCGTTTAAAATGCGCAGGACTCGTAAAACGACGGACAATTTACAATTTCGCGGTTTTTCGCAGTGGTTTCGTATTTTTTGCTCTTTCGCTGTGAGCTGTATTGAAGGTACGGCCAGCAAAGTGACCCATCGACAGAACACATAGATTTAAAATTTTCTTCGTGACACTCTCACAATGTGCAACACATCCCAGTAGAGGTACTTTGTCGTTCCTTTTCAGCTTGTCGAGAACATCAAACAAGCTGTCGCTGTGAATTTGCAGATCGGGACCAAGGACGTCGAGAAATGTGAATTCGACCAGTTGCAACAGCTGGAAGAGTGCCTCACTGGGAAAAATGAGCTCGCCTTTGCTCATGAGGGATACCATTTTGTCCCTTTCCTTTGGCGTGTCACTACTGAGAGTCGATATGCAGTCGGAACAAGGTACTGTCGTTCTCATTTTACGCGCGATATATCCTGCCATATACGCCTCGGCGTACGTATGCAGATCTTCGCACAGGGTCAAAGCGTTCGAAGTACTGCCTGCTGCCAATTCGTCCGTTTCTCGTTCGTCCACGATGCACGCGTTCTCGACAATTTCGTCCAACAGGTCAACCCACTTCTCTTTGCCTTCGTTTCTTCCCGTCACATCTTGCAGGCGGATTAATGTCTGCAGAACTTGGGGACCTGTGACGTTGCTTCCTCGCGGCGGCTTTACAAGGGAGTACATGCAGAGCAGTCTGAAGACGCGACCACACATCGTCACATCAGGGTGGTCGTTGCTACCGCAGGCGCTTCTCATCGTGCCGTTGAATCTCTGTAGAGACAGTACAATGAACCGAATAAAGTTATACAATACAAAACAATAGATACAAATGAAAACGAGAAACTATAATATTCTCTTGCAAATCAAAATACGTAAAATGCAGTCATGTCATTTACATGAACTAAAATAAAACAAAGAAACTTGCACCAGAGTTAATATAATCGGTCCGCAGATTAAAGAGGCCACTTTTTAGTGGCCTCTACAATGTGGTATTAAAATATGGTATAAAATAAAATATTTTATGTGAGGAATTTCCCTGTGAGGGGACTCACAACCCCGGCTCTTACCCGCCGGGTGACTCGGATCGCACAATAACTCGAAAAAGGCAGCGTCACAAAAAAAGGTAGCTCGAAGCTCGATAAAAGAAATCACGGCAACATACTCCTGACCCGAGTATCCACTGCAGGCGGATGGGACGGTAGGGACCGAACACACCGACGACTGAGCGCCAGATACCGAGGTATCGCCGGGGAATCCCGGCTTAAATTCGTCGTCGGTACGGTCGACCCGATCCGAATCACCGGCGGGAGCGGTGAGAGCCTTAAGAGACCCCGACTGGCTCAGGCTCCGCGAGCTGGATGTGGTAGAGGGGTGGTTCGATCTAGGGAGCAACAACAACGCGAAGCTTCGGGAAAAATCAGGGCTTTATTAAGCAATTCCCGGGCTGCACTCGGTCGTTAGCCGAGGCGCAATTACGGTCACAATTTCGGTTGACAAACGATCTGGTCGATAGGGCTCGAAACAAAATTAACAAGAAAATAACTAATAATAAATAATCAATTTGAAAATAAGGGGCTCGATATAAAAATAATACAAGGAAATAAATAATAATAAATAATCAATTGTAACTAAGGGAGCTCGATATAAAAGTACTGCCAGAAAATAACTAGTAATAGATAATCAAGTTGTAAATAAGGGAGCTCGATATAAAAAAAATAATGCAAGAGAATAAATAGTAATAAATAATCGATTTGGAAATAGGGAGCTCGATATAAAAATAAGGCAAGAGAATAAATAATAATAATAAATCAATTTGAGAATAAGGGGCTCGATACAAAAACAACAAGAAAATAAATCATAATAAATAAGCAATTTGACATTAAGGGGGGCTGGATATAAAACTAATACGAGGAAATAAATAATAATAAATAATCAATTAGGGAATAAGGGAGCTCGATATAAAATAATACAAATAACTAATAATAACTATTCCATTTGGAAATGCGGGGCTCGATAAAACATAAAAGGATTGTATGTAATGTAACATTTCCGAGCGCTCAGTCCTATACGGACCATTGTGCTCGTGTCCATTCACGGGAGGGTATCCGATTATGTAGGATAGTCGGTTAGGCGAGCCTCCTTTGCAAAGTGCAGGAGGGCGCGCACCCCAACCTCCTCAAGGTCCAGAGATTCGAGTACAGGCGCCCCAAGTACATTCCTGCGAATGTCCTCCAGCGCCCTGCATCTCGTAATCACGTGGAGGGGTGTTTTTTCCTCCTCCTTACATCTCGGACAGAATGGTTCTTCACTTAGCCTCAGTCGTCTTAGATGCTTTCCTGTGTGCCAATGTCCAGTGACAAGGCCCACTACAGCCTTGAGCTGATATCTGTCTAGGCCAGTTAATACAGAGCCTAGCTTGCCCGAGGGACCTTTAAACAAGGCCCTCGAGTGTCCCATGCCTTCTGTCCGTAGCCAGAGGTCCGCAAATCGTCCCTCCACCCACTGTTTCGACAGGGTCTTAATATGATCCATGGCAATTGGGACATGGCAAATCCTTGCCGGATCAGTAACCGTAGCCCCGGCCCTGGCAAGAATATTCGCCTCTTCGTTTCCCTGGATGCCCGCGTGTTCAGGCACCCACAGAACTTTTACTTTGTTGCTGCAGGCAACCTGCGACAACAGCGCATTGCAGTCAAGCACCAATCCGGACTTCTTCACCACATGGTGGAGTGCCCCGATCGCCGCCCGACTGTCACTACATATATATATGTGCTTGCCACTGTATCCCTTGTCCAGGATGAGCCTGGCACAGGTCCAGATGGCGTACACCTCTGCTTGGAGCACCGAGGCAGTGTCTCCCAGCGCCAAGGATATTGTAACAAGTCCCTGTCCACTACCTATTTTTTCCCTTTTCCACCGACTCTCCGTACCTCTGGCCCACGGGCCTGCATTCCTAATTTATCTCTTCCTGACCTGCGGCCCGGCTCGACGCGACGCACTACGTCTCCATAGGTTCCCTAAACGCAGCTATTATCGCCTGCATCATAATACCGCCACTCGCGTGGCCTACGTGACTTTTCCCGAATCCCTTTTTATCGCTAGTTTCCCATGCACGCTGCACCTATCTAAACAACCGCCTTTTCCCGGAATCCAATCACACAAGTGTCCGTCTCCCGCCGAAGCTTCCAGACTCCTCTCAAATTCTTATCCACGTCCCTTTTTATCGCCTGTTTCCCACGCACGCCTCGCCTAATCAGCTATGCGTCTTTCCAGGAAACCAGCCACACGTGCGCCCTTTTCCGCCGAACTTTCTGGACTCTTCTCCCAAAATTCCTCCCCACCAACACCATTTTCTCACAGTTCGATCCTTTATAAACGCCTCCCGCGATGCGCTCTAGGTTCATTAACTCCGTCACTCTGCCCGAGTACAGTACGTAAGTCGCAGTTGCTTTTGCTCCGATTTGTGTCTACCGCGTCATAAGATCCATTACCGCGCTTCGTAGCCGGGTTGGTACCTCGTGTAATCTTCAAGAACATTTATAAACTCTGTAAAATCGTGAAGTGTGTGCAATAAAAGCTATTTGAAACAAACCTGACTTCACAATATCCTTGTTTTGGGTCCACTGCTCCATATTCCCGCTCCTGATCCTGTTCCTGTTTTGGATCCATCTGTGTACCAGACGAGCCCATCAGGAGACAGAAGTTTGTCTTGTTCCCCCATCCATTCCTGCCTACTGGGATAGAGGACTTGGTAATTGTGGTCGAATTGGTGGAAGCGGTCACAGCAATCCCCTCCTCGCGCTAGGATCCCTTCAAGGTCCCCATCGCGCTGCAGTAGTGACGCGTGGCCCGCCTCTGCCCTCTTCCACTTACCACTGAAGTGTAGGCGTAACGCAGCATTTTTGGCGTTAGCCTCGACTAAGATGTGAGGGGGCGCCATGTTCAAAAGGGCCCCCATGGCCAAGGTCGGGGTCGTTCTCATCGCCCCCGTGATTCGTAGGCCCACTAATCTATAAATTTTATCCAGTATCTTCCTGTTGGTGGCCTTCTGCAAAGCGGGCCACCAAACCAGGGAAGCGTACATTATTTGGGGAACCAGGATGGCCGTGTATATCCACTTGACCATTTCCGGTTTTAAGCCCCATGTTTGTCCGAACATTCGCCTACAGGCCCAGAAAGTGGCAGTGGCTTTCGTAGCCTGTCTGGCGATGTGGCTTTTCCAGCTGAGCTTGCTATCCAGGGTGATGCCTAGGTAGCGTACCTCCGAGGAGTATCGCAGCTCAGTTCCAAATATGTAGGGGGGTTTTGGTTGAAAACCCCTCCTCCGTGTAAATAGCATCATCTCCGTCTTGCTCGGGTTAACCCTCAGCGACTTGGAGGTGCACCATTGTTGCATGAGGTGGAGTGCGCGCTGCATTCTCCACGTTATCTCTGCTGAGTGGGAGCCTCTGACCATTATCATAATGTCATCAGCATAACCCACCACGTTTACCCTGAGCCCATCGAGCGCCGCCAGTAGCCCGTCAACGACCATTGTCCACAGGAGAGGGGATAGCACCCCCCCCTGCGGACAGCCCCGCTTAACGTGCGCCCTCGCGGTTGACCCTCTGAGCCCTGCGGTAACCGTTCTTGTGCGAAGCATTAGGTGTATCCATTCGATGATAGACTCATCTACCCTGAATTCCCTTGCAGCCTCGCATATGGCGTCGAAGGAGGTGTTGTCAAACGCTCCTTCGACGTCCAAGAACACGCATAGGGCCGACTCCTTCCTGCCGAGCGTCCTCTCTATATCTTTGACAATACAGTGGAGAGCGGTCTCGACAGACTTGCCGGCCTGGTAGGCGTGCTGTGAGGTTTGCACCGTTTTCTCAACCAGTGCTCCCTCTCTAATGTACCTATCAACCAGTCTCTCCAGCGTTTTAAGGAGGAAAGACGTCAGGCTGATCGGTCTGAACGACTTGGCCTGGTCATAGCTGCTTTTACCCGGCTTTGGGATAAAAACTACCCTGACCTCACGCCAAGCTTTAGGCACGTATCTTAGTGCCAAACAGGCCCGAAAGATACGGTTCAGGCGCTTGATGAGAGGCTCCCCTCCCTCTTGTAGGAGGGCGTTGAAAATCCCATCCACCCCTGGACTTTTGTACCGGTCAAAAGTCTTAATCGCCCAGTCTATCCTGCTCGGTGTGACAACCTTGGCTGCCGTCACCCAATCACCCGGTTTTTTGATTGAGGGCGCCTCCTCTTGAGGCTGTCCCCGGTCCGTAAGTTCCGAACCCGGGAAATGTACCTCAAAAAGGTGCGCCTGTACTTCCTCGTGGTTCTCAGTTGTCCCGCCATCAGGCAGTGTGAGTCCCTCGAGTTTGTTTTGCGGGCCTGATGCAAACACTTTGCGGAGCCTGGCCACTACAGGTAGGGCCTCGATCTCCCCGCAGAATCTCCTCCAGGCCGCTTCTTTGGACTTCTTTACGAGCTTCTTATACTCTCTCTGGGCCTTCCTGTAGGCGTCCCAGTCGTTGTCCGTTTTTGTCCTCAGGGCTCTGTTTAGCAGCCTACGGGAGCGGGAGCGGAACTGGTTCAGCTCACCGCTCCACCAGGCCACCTTTTTGCTTGTTTTCCTTCTCCTTAGCGGGCATGCAGCCTCGAAGGACCCAATCAGGGCGGTCTGCAGTAGATCTGCCTCCCGCTCGATCGCGCTCTCCGTCCGCGGCCACCCACCGGTGTCCCCGAGCCTGCTTCTTAGCCCTGCTTGGAAGCTGGGCCAGTCCGCGGTCCTAGGGTTCCTGTAGGTCTCCGTCGGGATCTGGCTATCATTCCCTGCCAATTCGAAGGTTATCATCCGGTGGTCCGAAAGAGTGTCCTCTTCACTAACCTGCCAGTTTGTTATCGTTTGGGCCACTCTTGGTGAGCCCATCGTTATGTCAATCACCTCCTGTCTACGTGAGGTGACAAAAGTGGGCTTGGATCCTCTGTTCAGAATCTCAAGATCCGTTGTAGAGAGATACTCTAGAAGAGCAGTACCCCTCTCATTTGTGTTGGAGCTGCCCCATATGATGTGGTGCGAGTTAGCATCGCACCCCACCAGTAAGTTCAGCCCCTTGTTTTTACAGTAGTCCACCAGTTCTCTGAGTTCCCTCGTAGGGGGAGGGTCCTCAGAGTCGTACGGGAGGTACGCCGAGGCTATTACCAGCTCGGTTATTACTCCTCCCACGCGAATCCTGATGGTAGCTGCTGCGAGGTCTCTGGTGCAGAATCGGTTCAACTTGAGGGCACCATGTCTCTTATTGATGAAGAGACAGGCCCTCGGACCCGGTTCTGCGCTATCGTAGATCAGTGATCCTGAATCTGTACTTATCCCTTTTACTAGTCCCCTGTGTATCCAGGGTTCTTGTATCAGGGATATGTCTACTTGCAGCCTATCAAGGTCCCGGCTCAGAAGAGCCGTGGCTCCTTTGCAGTGCTGCAAGTTAATCTGCGAAACCTTGGTCCGTCCCGCAGTCGTAGGTACCGCAGACGTGCCCAGGTTCACAGATAGTTGAGCGAGGCTTCCGTGGTGTCGCTGCTAGGCTGCTCCGAGGACGAGCCCTGCGCTGCCAGTTTGGCCTTGCGTGCCCTCCTCCTCGCCGCCCCGCTGCGTCCCTTCTTCGGCCTGCTGATCGAGGAGTCAGTAGGACCGGCTTGCGCTGATCCCTCTTCCTTCTCGGAAAACTCAGAGGTCATGCAATGGATGCCCTCCTGGTTCATAAGGGCCGAAACCCCTTCGCCCCAGGTGGGCTCCGCAGTCATGCCGTCTGCGTCGTTCGAGGGTGCGGTGTCCCCTTCCGGGGCCTCCACCTCCTCCATGGGCTCAATATTGTGACTAAAGCACCACATTAAGTCCCACGAGTTGAGAGGAAAAGAGGTCCGCCCCCCCAGAGCCTGCTTAGGGGGGTGAGGCTGTATACAATCGGGGGGCGCCTGGTGCCCAAAGGGCATCGTACGCGACACTACTCCCCTAGTGCCATGCATCCCGTTGGCACGATAGCTTACAGCGTGGGATTGGGGAGGTGGTCCGCGGCAGGGCCTTAGTTCCCCCAAGACGGATTTTATCCCGCCGGGTTCACGTATAGCACCCGCAGGCCAGACCCAGAAGAGCTCCCGTCTTGTGTTCTGGTCACCTTACGACGCCCCAGTCCACGCGACCGCAGAGGTCCCCGAACCCTGGCCCCTCCTATCCGCCACCCGGAGACGCGCTCGGTTGGCAGCTCAACCGAGTTACCCGCCCCCCTTTACGAGGGTTAGGCAACACCGAGAACATAAACGGAAAACAATAACTAATAGCCATTAATATGTGCAGTCACGGAAAACGAATTAACGGAAAACGAATAATCGCAAGAAATAATCGATAGGGATGATAGGCTCGAGTCGTAGGTAGCCGCAGGTAGGTCTCCTCTCGTAGGTAGCCGAAGGTAAAAGAGAACCGTAGGTATCGGCGCATAATTCGCGGCTCGTAGGTAATCGGAGATAATTCACGAACTATAGTTTGCGGCTGGTATTCCGTCGATCGAAGGAAGCGGGTCCACGAGAGAGAGAGAGGCAGAGAGCTATAATACTACGAGCGAAACGGCAATCGAAAAATATGAAATACGGAATAAATAGGCGCAGACAATCGAAGGTAAATATTCGGGCTCGGCGATACTACGAAGAGAGCGAAGGGGGAGAGGGAGACAGCGCGAGCCCGAACGCGCGCGAAGTAAACACGGGCCTCGCGACCTCGAGCGAGTCGCCGGCCGGCAGACCAGAATCAAAACAAGGGCGTGCATCGGTCCTCTCGACTACCTCGTCTAACGAGGCGAAATATTCAGCGGCGGACAATGAATAAAATAATTTTACAGCACTTAATCTAATTAAAATACAACACGATATAACTGCGAGATCCCGAGACGGCCGTCTCGCGCGAGAAAATCAAAACACCACGCAAACAACGCAAAAAAAACTAGAACCTCGCGCGGACAGCCGAGCCCGGAACCGCAGTTAGCCACAAACAAACGGATTCTACTAATAAGGGAGAAAATAGGCAAAATGAAGGTAGCGATAACGATACTCGCCGAAGAGAGCGTCGACCAAATTCCGGGCCGAGCATTGTTCGCGCCCGGCAAGCTACCGGGTGGCCGCACGGCCAGCCGTCCTCACGCCTCAATAAACCCAAATATTCATTAAAACAAATGCCAAAACTTACGTGGGACGGCCGGCTCGCACGGCCGAACAACGCTCGGCTTCACAAGATCAAAAGTGGAGGGCCAGGGCTCACCGGGAATCTTCGTCGTCTCGATGTCGAAATCCTCGGGTCGATGGCGTGGATCGCTCGTCGCTCGCTCGAAGGTCCGGCACGGAAGAAACAGGTGTTGTGTCGCCCGCGTGGCGACGATCTTTTCTCTCCCACCCTGCCCACTCGCCGGCCGCCTCGCGCGCCCGCACGCGGTTGGTGTGTCGCTTGCTCGGTGGCGTCTGCGGCCGCGTCGGCGCGTCGCCGCGCGATCGGTGGCGCGCGATTCAATTTGAATCCGGCCACCGGCGTCCTTTGGCCTGGATCTTCGTGTCGAAGGTAGCGGCGATTTTCCAGCGCGTGTCCACCACTCCGGTGTTCCTCCTCCGACCTCGGGCTGCAGCAAAATTCGCGGGAACGCGGATATCTTTCCCGCGGATCCCACAGCCACACCGAGAGAGCGCGGGGGGCCCTCACGCGGGAAGTCGAGGCCTACGACGCGTCGGCGGTATTGGCCCCCACAACTTAGGTGCAACGCTGCAATTCAGCTCTCTCGGCGGGACTGCGGAACCCTTTCTTAATGGGGCGCCGGGGTGGCCGGTCCGCGACATTCCGTGTTCCGGCTGGGTGGTCCAGCGCCAGGCTGGGAAGTCGTGGGGAGGCGGGTGGCTCAGTAATATTTCGGCCGTTTCTCCAGCGCGCTCCCCTGGCATCCAATTCCGCGGACACAGATGTTCGGTGCCCGCCTGCGGCTCGGTCATACAGAGCCCAAAAACCCGAAGTCGGAGTTCGACAGGTAGCTTCAGAAAGGATTTCTTGAAGGCAGCAAAACGCAATAAATTGTCGAGGTCCCTTTGGTAGGGAGCTAGGTAACGGCGTAGAGAGCGGTGGCGGCGGACACGCGCGAGCGATGAGTGCGTGGGCGGCGAGCGGCGGTTTGTGAGCAGGGCGGAACTCCTGGTGTTGTTGGTCCATGGGGGGGGGGGGGGGGGTGAGATCCCGGTGGCGAACGGGGTACAAAATTGGTCGAAGGTATCGCGAAGCTTAATTAAGGACGGCGACTTAAAACTAATTAAAATAATGGAAAATAATAATTTATGATACTCGCTGAATTCGCAGGTAGCGGTTGGCAAGAGAGGAATTCGGCTCGCCCGCCGGTAAGGTAGCGAACGGCACCGACCCGAGGGGCGTAAACCCGACCCTCCTCGCCGTTCACTCTTCGCGCAGGTGGCGTGGCGAAAAATCACGTCACAACGCGTATGGGTTAAAATTAAATTCTTCTCAGGAATGCTCACTTCACATCGTCCACACCATGTCAACTGAAATATGTATGCAAAAGAATTGTTAGAATGAGAAATTAAAGGGCCAAAAAGTTATTCAGTCCAGGATTGTGAAAGTCATGAGTTGCAAAATAACTCGATTCGTGCAACATGTTCATGAACAGAGGGTTACAGAGATGCTGGATGAAAGCAGCAGTGACTATATATGCACACAAAAAAACACTGCACTGTATGTGCATTGGTTACATACGCTTCGAGCGTTTTTTATGGGGCGCCGTAATAACGTCACAGTATGTGCTATGTTTAATTCATAGCCACAGCTTCCATATTGCGATTCCGGTATAGTTGTAGTCAGCCGAATACGTGCTACTGTGGGCACAGTAGCTGTTGAGAGCACGTGATTACTCTGTTAAAAAAAAACGCTAAAACAAAATGTGTAGATTAGTAAAAATCTTGTAATAGCCAACAGTGAGCAACGTGCTACCGGTGCTAACTGTATTCGTAAGGAAGAAAATGTTACAACATTCTAATCCGTACATATTTGTCAAAATCCAAGTACATTGGATTGCGGGGCGATAAACTTTGTAAATTTCATTTTCAACTTACTTCGAGCGCGTCCTGGTTGAGGCGACTGGTCATCAAGTACTGGAAATCGTACTCTCTCTGCAAGAAGGCAAAGATTTCCACCATAGCCTGAAGGGAAACTTTGAAGCCAGTCAGAGTTTCCTTGGCGATAAATGAAGCCCAGTTTTCGTTAGCTAGACGTTCCCATTCCTCGAGATACTCTTGAAAGTCCAAGATTGCCTGTAAAACAAATACAAATGTCTCCAAAAATTCCCAAGGACATGCGAAAAAGGAAAAAGCTACAGACTTTTCGAATAACGATTTGGGCGGTAATCCTTTATTAAACAGTCCGTATTTCGCGCAAACGTGACCATTGTGCGTACAACAAGGCCCGTGATTGGTCGTCGCCCGTCACGATCGGCAATCGTTTAATAGCGCAGGATTTGACAGTTTGGCGCATTTTGATGAAGTGCTGCAGTAACCTTCATTAGCGCGCGTTATTGTTCATTAAAAAAAGATACTAACCCGTGTTTTCGGGAGTAGAATATGCGACTTGAGAACGATGGTACAAATTAGAACTCCATATTTTGAAAACAAATATTTCTGAGGTCGGTTTTGGGCATTTCTGGTCCGGAGCCGGATCTATCATTTCTGACCATTTTTTTTTTTTTTCAAAATCAAGTATGTTGCATAAATTACCTCCATTCCGGCATTGTTGATACGAAGCGCAATTGATGGGCAACGAGACATAAGCGCCTGTATGACGTTGTTGACACGCTTCATAAAGGCCAAAGTCGCATCGCAGTCTTGTAAACTTGGATCCCCACAATCCTTCAGAAGCTTCATCGCGACCTGCGTCCTCTCGGAAAATAGCTGCAATGAAACCTGCGCGTCGAATCTAGACACCTCGAGATTCATCGTATAGCGCGATCCATGGATACCTCGAAAGCAAGAGGCACGCTCATCTTCGCGTAATGCATCGGATTTATGTGCTCGTCTCGCAAGTACGCCACCCGAAGAATTGTTCCCGATGCTTCCTGAGCCTTCACGAGAGCCTCCCAATGCGCCTTCTTAATAGTTCCGTCCGGTGTCTGGATAGCGTTAAATGAACACTACTGTTACGGCGCGTATACTATATATCAAAATAAGTTCTTAATTAAGTTGTATATTAAATAAATTGTGTGAGGGATCTGTACAAAAAATGTCCTATGTAGTCTGAGAATATTAATAAATAAGTTTGTGATACCGTACCAACGTTTCCTCTTGCGCCATCAATCCGTTTCTCATCGTCTTAATGAGGTGTGGCCCGTCCGAGATAAACTACAAACGCCGACCACCTTCGCTTGCGTTGTCGGTGGCCTCCGAATCGTCGGAATCGATGGAATCGATATCCTCAAGAACATCACTGGGATGTCTGCAGCTGACGTGGCCTTCGTTCACTCCACGCAAATTCCACACGCCGCGATTCCACGAGGCTCCATCGGTAACGATCGCATCAACGAAGAAGTTGGCTTTCTCGATGAGGATCACGCATTCGAGAATTAATTTCTCGAGAACGTCGCTCTTTGCACAGCCTTTGCTGAGAAAGCACGCCAACGCCTGGAAACACGTTCCTCGGAACGGTTGAAACATAAAAATGAGCGCGTGATCCCCCATTTCATGTTTCTGATTCTCCGGGGTGTGCTCGCCGAGGTACGTGAAACCCGTGTATTGAAGCGTGCTCCGGTCCAAAGAAATACTCTCGCTGAGCTTCATCTCGTCCACGAGAAGCGTTCCTGAAAGCAACAAAAAGCATTTAAAATATGAGTGCAGCGTATTCTATAAATATTCAATATATGCATAAAAAATCACCTCTTCTATCTACGATTCTCATTTCCTCAGCTTTCGTCTTCATGCAAGCAAAGATGGGTTTCTGGAATCCATAGGTCCCGCGGAGTCGTCTTACGTACGATCCCAGCGTATCCGGATGCGGCAAAGGCAGTATATCTCGCTCTCGTAGATGACAATACGCTCTTTTGCTCTTGATACGCAGCAACAAGCAATTGTACACCCATTCCTGGGTGTACCGCTTGTCTGTCGGTCCCTTTCGCTTTTGAAGACGCCAGGCACATTCGAATGGCTTCTTGCTGCCCTTCCGGTACTATCTGGATTGCCTCATTCACCACGTCCTCCTTCCGTTTGCTACAATCTTCCCGCGCTTTTACAACTTCGTCTTTTAATTTCTTCACCTGAAATACACATGTACAATTAAACTGTACAGTTTAACTGATGCACGTAAAATTCAGTTGTACAGTCATTTATTTTCTATCGTAGGAGAATTATAATTTTGCTTCCTCAAGAAGCTTTGTTTTAGTGAAAAAATTTTTTTTCGAGATTTTGATGTCAACGTGTTCAGAATGTTCCAAAACGTCGAGAAAACACATTTTGAAAAAATGTCTGGATGTATGTGTGTGTGTGTGTGTGCGTGTGTGTGTGTGTGTGTGTGTGTGTGTGTGTGTGTGTGTGTGCGTGTGTGTGTGTCTGTGTGTGCACATGATTAAACCTTAATAACTCGAGAACGGTTTGAGATATCAAGCTGAAATTTCTACCACATATTGGATGGTCACTGCCTCTTCTTGGGTGCCATTTTTAGCAAAATCTATGCAGTCGTTTGTTTTTTTTAGGGCACTTTTAATTTTTCGAAAATTCTCTGTACGCTCTGTCTCTTCCATATTTTTTTAGATATCGGGCTGAAATTTGGTAGAAAGTTGAACTATTACAAACTAAAGATCGCTATTGAATTTGGGAAGAATCGACCAAACCGTTCAAACTTTATGGCATTTTCAATTTAAAAAAAAAAACTCGATTTTACTCCTATTTTCGTAATTTCTGAGATATCGAGTTGAAATTTGGTTTACAAGTATATTATCACCAGACTAAGTTTTTGTATAAATTTGGAGTTGATCCGTGCAGAGGGCGTGATTTTATGGCATTTTGAATTTTTCGAAAGAATGTTTATCGTTCTTGAAACAAAACAAAGCTTCTTGAGGAAGCCAAAAATTAAAAATGTTGTCTACCCTACAAACTGAGCGGGGTAGACTGTGATTATAGGCGGAGAGGAAGCATTATGACATCGATCTAGTTGTCAGCTTTTTATAAGGGAAAAAAGATTTCGTCTACAATTTACCGTGTTCCGCAAAGTTTTGTGTCGCCTCGTCAGCAGGTCAAGCTTTTTCTGCATCGCTGAGTTCCTCTTGGCAAGGTGTACCGGCTTCTTTCGCTTTTGCAGCTTCTGCCGCAATGTTCTGCACACAACGCACCGCTCAAATCCGAGGGTTTTCCGGTACATGTCACCGATATCGGGAAATCCAGGACATTCCGCTGCTCGCCTGCAATGTACGAAACATAAGGCCATTAGCAAATGAACGACTAACGAAAGACACCGGCAAAAACAGATTACGGTGCAATTAATATTACTATTTAATAAAAGCTGTAATGCAAATTACAGCTGTGTAGCTAATCGTAGCTGTGTAAAAGAAAATACGGAAACAGTTTGCGATTACCGACCGAGGGCGGCAATGTACCGACCGAAAGCTGCAATTTATCGACTGCAGTAAACATGATCTTTTTCGTTGTGTGAGTTGGAATTTCTCGCATAGCGGATGAATCGTGACAGACCATCACTTCGACGCCGCCCACGAGCTGTGCCACGCTAATTATTACGGTAAGTAGATATAGAAAAGTCTTGACAATCGGAAATACAGTGACGATATATTATTGTGTCCATTGCTTTTCAGATTTCATTATCAACAACAGCTGGCACGATGAGTACATCGACAAACGGGAGCGTTGATCGAGCCGTTGTCGTCGACAACGACAATGTCCGCGATGCCGAACAAAGCGATCACGAGGGGAATTTCGACGTCAATAGCCTGCAGAGGCGTTTCGTAAGAAAAATCAGAATAAGCAAAAACGAATGACGTATATGTCGCTTAATATTAACGAACGGTTTTTCGTCCACCATTTTCCAGGTCCGAGAGGTATACGCGCCTACTCTATTTAGGAAATTCGAGCTGGAAGACATCCAGTACCAGAAGGACAAGGAGATTGCGTGGAAACGCAAATGCAGGACGGAGCATGCTCGACGACGCGACGCGTTGATAAAAGCTCAAGAGGACTGGGAGCGTGAGAACAAAAAGAGCAAGGACGAATAGATTTGACGGAGCTATTTTTTATACGATTTTTTAAATTTCAACATAATTTTTCCTCCTGTATTCGTAATTCCGCAAAAATAAAAGAATAATAAAATAAATCTAATTGAGTATGTATACTTTTGTTGTACGCGGATGCGAATGTGAGCGTTGCATGCAGAAAAACCAATAAAAATGTCCCAATTAAGTAGAGATGAGTGCGAGAGAGATAGCTAATAATGTGCGGAACAGTGGTGCTGGAAAATTTGATCCATTTCGGGAAAAAGAAACGTTTTACGTCGTTCAGAATTGAAAGACAAATTATGTAAGCCTTTTCTTTTATCTAAAACCGTTCACTATCGCCAGTATATCCGTTTATCCGTCAGTATATCCGTCAGAATGTTTCACCTCCCCTTAAGTGACAAGCTTCCTCAGAGGAATCTGACTTTCACGATTGATATAAACGTACATTTGTTCGTCGTGTCCTGTGCCGACGCAAACTTCGATTTTCTCCAAGGTTTCGAGCAGGGTTATTATTTGCTCGAATGATTTTAGTGCGCCACCATTCCCCTCGTGACGCAGAGACGCAGATTTGTCGCCGAGGGATATCTGGAGAAACATTACAATTCTCAATTATTTACACAGTTCGCACAGAAAAAAGCATAACAATTGTTAGAGATTGGATAGTCGCCGATTCTACTCCGTACAGTGACTTTCATCTCCGTGTTGATCGAGCAATGCACTCTTGGTTGCAGTTTCTCTGTATCGAACTGTACGAATACAATTGACAGGGGATCGGCGCCACGTGACCAAACCCAGCCCTGTTTCCAATTGCTTCGCATTATATCGCGCGTCAGCGAATGTATCGAGTATTCGTCGATGTGGACATCAAGGTCGCTTTCTTCCGTGTCCTGAACGTCATTTATGTCTGCGGCGGTCGAGTCAGTGCGACGGAAGTCTTCGTTATCGCTGCGTGCGGAAAGTTCATCGACGGGCTAAAACACAACAAAATGAAATGCCAGCTTTCATGCGATACGAGTACTTCCATTAAAAGCATGCTACTCTTACACTTTCTCTTGCTATCTCTCCATCTCCCTCGGGCATAGCGTTCGAAAATGCAGCTTCCTCTGTACGTGCGTTTAATCCCGCAGAACTCTCTTCAATGGACTGAAACATTGAAATTATATGAATATTTTCGTATTCAGTTTTTCCATATGAATAAATTTTGTGCGCAAAAGATTAAATATACTTCAAATACACTTTTCACATTATTATTCTCCGGATCCAAAATGATTATGGGGATGGCATCGTCGGGGCCACATCGTTTTGCCGAAAAATCATTCTGCCGAATCGTGGTTTCTCCGAAAGCCATATTGCCGAATCGTTTCTTTGCCGAAAAATAAAAATGCCGAATCGTCAATTTGCCGAATCGTCACATTACCGAGAGTTTATGAAGACGAATGTTGTTTTGCCGAATTATTATTTTTACGAACGAAACAGGCAGACAACTTGCCAAAATATATATGTATATATAAGATTATTTGCAAGATTCGGCAACGTTTCAGGCAACATAATTCCGGAGATCTGATTTTTCGAAAAAATGTCGATTCGGCAATGCGACGATTCGGGCAAATGACATTCGGCAATACGACTTTTCGGAAAAATGTCGATTCGGCAATACGACGATTCGGCCAAATGACGTTCGGCGATCTATTTTTCGGCAAATCGACGATTCGGCTAAATGATTTTTCGGCAAATCGACGATTCGGCTAAATGATTTTTCGGCAAAATGATGTGGCCCCGGCATCGTCCTTTAAGCGATACCTCTCTCGCTCCATAACGTGCTGCCTTCCATCTACCACTGTTACGAAATGCGTGTCCACATCTTCGCGGCGAAAGTATAATTGACATAGTGCATCGGAGTTTAACAATTTCTTTTTGCAGTGTACGCCGAGTACATCGTTCCACTTCGCCAAGCGACGTGGACTCTGCATAAAATTTAATATTTTATCTTATAAGTAATACAGAGTAAAAAATACTTTATAAACAAAAATATCTCACTTTTGGCGCAGAAAAGAATGCAATTTGCTTTGCTCCCTCCAATTTCATTCGCTTACGCTGTGCCGGATAGCCAGACTTGCACCCCTCTACGGCGCAACGCTTCATCATGATGTGACTTTAAATTCTGTACAGATAAAAATAAAATAGAACGAGAAAAATGTATACGATATTGCTCTATGAAGAATTTGAAAAAGAAAGTACCGAGGAATTATTATTTCATTACATTTTAAAGAAATTGGAGCATTCCTAACCTAGTTCATTTTGGAGTATAACATTAAAGTTACACATCTTCTTGGTAATAGCAAACATAAAACATCGATAAGCACTCAATTTACAGTACCAGCCTGTCATACTTTCCGAAATTATATTAATTATTGATTTATTACCTACCGATCGTTTTAAACAACTCCTTTTTCGCGCGTCACTTTTCCGCTGTCGTTGACTTCTCAATGGCGGCTTCTTGCATCATATATATATATATTCAACATATATATAACTGTTGCCACTTGCCGCACGCAGCGCCGCAGTCCGTAATTTTCGAACTAAAGTTCTCGACGTAATTTCGCGGAGATTTTTGTGAGCTCATTTCAGGCAAGTTCGGTCTCCTTCTGTCTAGCCTCCCTGGAAACAGGTAACCGGCGGGGAGGTAACGCGGGAGCGCGTCACGTCGCGGTCACGCACAAAAACGGAAACAAGAGAACGAATTACCGAACTTAATGAATCCGCGAACTCAAAATAATGTGCACGAACTAACTAGAGAACACCAGGGAACATACACTAATAGATTCGAGAAAACTAGAGGATGAATGCGAGTTAACCACGGAACACAAGGGAACGAACGTGAGCCAATCAGAGATCACCAGATAACTGCACTAATATTAATCCCTCGGCGCTGATAATCGCTGCATTGAAATTGGTGCCGGGCGAAACGGCGATCTAAAATAAAACAAACTCGAAAATAATTAAAGAGAACATCGGAAAATTAATTAAAGGTAACGTAGAGAAAATAACTAATAGATAACTCCAAAAAAAGGTAATACGGTAGCATAGCTAACGCCAAAAAATCCTACTCCTGAAAAGGTAATTTTAGGTAACAATAGGTAATATGAGGTAACATTAGGTTGTTGTCAGCCGATGGCGACTAAGCCCCCCAGCTGACGGATTTCCCTTGGTCTCCCTATATAAAAAACCTGAAATTTGCGAAACCCCCGGGCCCCGGAGTTTTACCGTACGGCCCTCACGGAAACCCGGGCCCCCGCCCTGATGCGTCGGCCCTGGAAGCTCGGGAGCGGCGCGCGCCCCCGCGGGTACGAAACTCGGCCGACACGTGGCTACCGAGCCAAGGCGTTTCTCGCATGCGAACCGCGACACGACGCGTACATAAGACGTCGAGAAAAAAGATTTGAGTCAGTACCGTTTCGCCACTTTGGCACGACGGACCGAGAGAACTCACCGTGAAAAGGTGAGAGTCTCCGAAAAACCACCCAGAGAGAATATCGTGCCGTTAAAATGGAGCCTAACGACACGGTGACGGCACGGTGGCGACACGGCACAGCCCGGCGTGCCGGTACTGTGGTGTTATGTGCGACCGAATGTGACGCGTTTGTGTCGACACAGCGTGGCTAGACTCGTCGTAGCGACACAGTCACGGCACCGTTGCAGCACTCCGTCGAGTACGTTGCCTACGCTGTGTCGCCACGGTGTAGGTACCGTGGCGGCATACCGTGCCTACACCGTCACAACCAAACTTCAAATAGACAATCAAAATACATAACATAAAAGGTTAGAATAGCCGAGTTGGCTAAGTCGCAGAGCAACGATCAGAGTGCAACTGGACACCGGGATGCGGCGGACGTGACAAAATATTAATCCGAGACTGATTCACGCGGCGCATACTGTCGTCATGCGAGAACGCTGATTCTGCAGATCGCGTTCGGATGCCGCCGGCCCCCTCATCGGCCGACGGCAATTCAACTGTCGGACTGCAGACAAAGAGCGGCCGTGTGAGAAAGCTGATTTCGCGGATCGCCCCGCTCGTGGGCTGACGGCAATTCGACTGTCGGACTGCAAGCGAAGAGCGGCCGTGTGAAGATGCTGAATTCGCGAGTTGTCCCACTCATCGGCCGACGGCAATTCGACTGTCGGACGACGAGCGGAAGACAGTCTCCTGCTACCATCTCAACCGAGAAGTTGGAAAATCGGCTCCGCTAATAGCGCCTGCATAGCGGCAATAATCCTCACGTAGAATTCAAGTCCGGAACCGTTGTAGAACCGGACTACTTTGAATCTCTTGAGTTGCTCGCGCCGCGGTGGTCAGTCTCGTTAGCGTTAGTTATTAAGACGTTCCGAATCCGCCACGAACTATCAGTCGTGTATTTTTAGTGTTCGTGTGTGTGTGTGAAGCTGAGAAGCAGACCACCGATTGTACGTGTGCGACGCGATCATTGTAAGCGAATGGGTGAGAGTGAGTCTAAGCTAAACTAGAATTAAGATTGTTTCCTGAATCGCACCATATATAATTTTATCCATATCTCGTTATTTAATGTTTTTATTCAATTATTCTGCCGCTACTGGTTAATTGTGTTCTGGGTATTCTCCATATTCTTTTTGTTGTATCATTTATCAGTTGTCAATATTCCCACCTTTTACCAGATCTCCTCTTATCAATTTATTTCACGACCATTTCCCCCTCTCGATTATAGGCTCGAGGAACGCCCTGTATAGGGCGACGGATAGACAACCCACAAACAAAATAAATATAAACTCCTGCGCTTCACGCAGGGGGTTAGAAGTCGCGCTGCGAAACCGCTCGGCACGTGACACTGCAACGGTGCCGTGACTGTGTCGCTACGACGTATCTAGCCACGCATGTCGACACAAACGCGTCACATTCGGTCGCACATAACTGCACGGTACCGACACGTGTCGCTACCGTGCCGTCACCGTGTCGTTATTTTTCTATCTGGGCAACTCTCTGCTGAAATACGCAAAGACAAATAAAATGTTCGCTCTGACGTGACTACGCAGAGAAATTACAGCACGATTGCGAGATATTCGTGGTCGCACCGATATTCCTTTCCATTGTACCAAATTAATTCTTACTTCTCAACTAAAAAAAAATCCAAATAACAAATTTTTTCTTATTTCTTCCTTGAGTTAAATTCTCTGACTAATTTTTCACGTTCTCATGTTAATCATTTCTTACATTCCACTTATTAATTAGTGTCTAGTTTATTACGCTCTATTTTAATTAAACGACTTTAAATCTCGCATCCCGTTAGCTGAGAAGCGAACGAGAAATCCATTTCTTGTAACTTCTTTTTTTTCTCCGTCGGAAAAAAGGCCGACCTACCGCAAAAAAACCGCAGCCCATCCCCTTCATCAAAAAATTGCCCCCGTCTCTTTGTTTTTCTGTTTCTTCACAATAGATGCCCAAAAATACCTGTCCTAGCCGTTTAAGGCGTCAAGAGCGCCGCTTTCGAGCGAAATTTCCGGGGGTGCCCTACGTCCCCCGCGGAGGACCAGATCCCCGACGCTTTGTCAAGGATCCCTACTTCCTCATCCATCCCTATCATCTCATCCCTCTCACTCTCCCACTAAAACCCACCTATCTTCCAAACTATCTTCCATCTCCTCCTGATGTAGCTCCTCCATTCTCCCCCCTCTGTACGTCCTCTCCCGTTAAACCTCTCACACCTCCAAGTTCCCCCCACCCCACTAACCGTTTCTCCTACCAAAACCGCACCGGACAATACATCGCCGAAAAAGGAAGGGACACCCCGGGTACCACTCTCCCCGATCGCCAACGTCCAGGAACCTCCGGTCCAGAATATCAGCGGATCACCGGACAAAGGCGTCCAGGGGTCTCCGGTCTACGAGCCAATCTATGGCGTGACGTCTCCAAGTCGTGACGCCAAATTCGAAGCGCTCTACGCGGAACTCGATGAGAATCTGTACCACGCCACACGGCCCACTCCTCCCGAGGAGTACGTCCCTACCCGAAAGGCTACCCGTCCCATCCGGCCGGTAACCAATCCGCGCCACCGATTCGAGCTGATCCAGAGTCCGCCCAAAAAACCACCAGGGAAGAAGAAGGAAGTGACCCCTCGGGTTTCCAGACGTCCCAAGGACCGCCATCCACCGGCTATCGTCCGAACCACCGTCCACCTTCCCCTCCCACCTAAACCGAGGCACATTTAAGGAAGAGAAGAGTCTACTATTTTTATTTTATATCGAGTCAAAGACTGATCGCCCAGAGAACGTTCCACTCCAAGAAGGCCATAAATGTGATAATTGGGGAGAATAATTAAAAATCCGTTAAAACCTAATCCCACGGCTTTGTGCGTCAGTTATTATTTGATAACAAGGTAACATTAGGTGACATCAGAGAACGAGAGAGCTGCTTGCCGGCCGAAGGCTGGCCGACGAGAGCTCGTCGGTCGGCAGCTCACCAACCCAGCAGGGCCGCGAGATCCGCTCGCCCCACTCCTACCGGGACCCCACTCTGAGTGACGCGCGGCAATGCTGCGGCGGCGATGCGCGCGCACGCCGAAACTCAGCAAAGATAACCGAGACAGCGAAAGATAACCGAAAGATACTTGAAACACAACCGAAACTGACCGATATATGACCGAACTATCGTGGTGACGGTCGATAACGAGGGAATCTCCTTGCGACGCGGGAGTCTGAACAAACATAAACGTAAAGATATCGTGTTGAGGTGTAATGTTGGTAATCGGCGTTTGGTACCAAGTTGGTAATAAACTACGTGGCGCTGTGTTCTGCTTTGTGTCATGGTGTCCACGCTCTCTGCCTGTGAACCGCGTGTTAACTCTCTCCCTACAATATCCATGTCCATCAGGTTATGGGCCCAGGTTTATTAGTAAAAACAGTGAAATATCGGAGCAGAAAAATTCCCGGTATAAAATTTAGTGAACATTTTTTCGATTTAATGGTTTTTTTCTCTCGAGAGGCCTGGTAAAAGGCGTGCGTGCCACGATGTGAAAGTGAAAAGAAAAAGATGGCCGACGACGCGGGACAAAGTGTGCCGAACCGCGTGATGAATAATAGCGGGGGCGGTCCGCAAATCAAGCGTCTTCGAGGACGCGCAAATTATTCGGACTGGAGTTTTGCGATGCAAACGTATCTTGAGCTCGATGATTTGTGGGGCTGCGTGCTGGGAACGGCGGCGTACATCGCCGACGAGTGAAAAATGACGCGCGCGTGGGCGAAAATAATTCTCGGCATCGAACCGATAAATTACGTGCACGTGCGGGGTGCTCTTGACGCAAAGACAGTGTGGGAAAAATTGCGAGCTGCGTTTGAAGATAGTGGACTCACGAGAAAAGTCGGGTTACTCCGGACCTTGGTGACAACTAGCCTCGAAAAATGTTCCTCGACGGAGGAATACGTGGATCGTATTGTTTCGACGGCGCATAAATTACAAGGGGTCGGTTTTAACGTCAGCGACGAGTGGATAGGGACACTGTTACTCGCGGAATTGCCGGAAGAATTTAAACCGATGATAATGGGGATTGAGAGTTCAGGAACAGTAATAACAGCGGATTCAATTAAAACTAAATTATTGCAGGACGTGAAATTAGGCTGCCACTGGGAAGTCAGATGCTGCGCTCTACTCGCGAGGTCACCAGACGAGACGGAAAGTCGGACCTCGGTGCTTCAAGTGCAACAAAATCGGGCACTTGGCAGCACAATGTCGGAGCGAGAAAAAGGGATCAGATGCGGGCGACAAGGACAAGAAAGGTATGAGTCACAAGGCGTTATACGCGTTATACGCGCTGAGTCAACTGCACAAAGACCACTGGTATATCGATTCGTGTGCATCATCGCACATGACATTTCGAAAGGATCTGATTAAATCGAAGAGCGAATCATCGGCGCAAGTAATCACAGCAGACAATAGTAAATTGTCGGCGGAAGCAGTTGGCGACGTGGTACTTCCAAAGGCGAAAAATGGAGGTGAGGACCTTGTCGTAAAAGATGTATTATTGATACCCGGAGTCGTAGCAAATCTTCTATCGGTAAGTAAGATGACGCAAAAAGGGCACACAGTAATTTTTTATCCTAAAGGTTGCAGAGTCGTAGGTCGAGATGGCGAAATAATAATAACTGCCGTAGAGACGAGTGGAATATAAAGGATCGATGCGGATATTCAAACAGCATTCCACGCGAAGGAAGGAAGCGGGATGTTGTGGCATCGCAGAATGGGACACTTGAACAGGAAGAGTCTCGGAATATTGAAAAATTGGCAGGCCACCGGAATCGAGTTCAGCGACAAAAACGAGGAGAAGTGCATACCTTGCGTGCAGGGAAAACACCACAGAGAGCCGTTTCATAGGAGTGAGAAACGAGCCGATGGTATACTCGATCTCGTGCATTCGGATGTGTGCGGGCCGATGGAAGAAGAGTCTATGGGAGGATCGAGGTATTTCCTGACGTTGAAAGACGACAGCACGTGGAAGGTATTTATATACTTTATGAAAAAGAAGAGCGAAGTAATGAGAATCGTTCTTGAATTTAAATTGTTCGTCGAAAACCAAACAGGAAGACGATTAAAAATGTTGAGGACCGATAACGGCACTGAATACCTCTCCACCGAGCTGCAAGAAGAATTAAGGAGAGCTGGAGTACAACATCAGACGACGATGCCCTACAGTCCTCAACAAAATGGAGTGGCGGAGCGGTTCAACAGGACGATAGTCGAGCGAGCTCGAGCGATGTTGTTCGAGGCGAATCTGCCGAAAGAATACTGGGCGGAAGCGTGTTCCACTGCCGTGTACCGGATCAATAGATCACCGACAGTCGCAGTACGAAGAAAAACGCCGGAAGAAGCATGGTCGGGTGTGAAACCCGATCTCGGACACATTCGAGTGTTCGGATGTAAAGCGATGGTGCACGTGCCGAAGGAGACGAGGAAGAAGTGGGACGCAAAGGCTGTTGAGCACGTGTTCGTCAGCTATTGTGAGGACTCGGCGGGGTATAAATTGTTTCATCCAGAAACAGGAAAATTTGTCAAGAGTAGAGATGTCGTTTTCCTCGAGGACGCGAAAATTGAAAGAAGTCGAGATATACCAGAGGATAAGAAGTTTGAAAAAAGAGAAGAGGAGGCTGGCCCTTCGTATTTGCCAGTCGAGATGGAAAATGAAGAAGCGAGGCAACCGATGCCGAGGCCAGAAGAAGAACGAGCAGCAGAAGAAGATATTGAAGAAGAAGATCAGCAGGACGCATCGGAAGAAGAGGATCGAGCCTCGTCGCTGGAGTGTCAGGATCAAGAAGAGTTCTACAGTCCGATTTCAGAAGATCATGAAGAATGGTTTCCGAGCGATGACGTACCGTCGGAGGCGGGTGCAGTCGGGAAACAAGATGAGGAGCCTCGTCGGTCGACGCGAGCGAGGAAACCAGTGATTCGTCAGGATTATGTCAGTTATTTGACGTGCGACACGAGCGCTTCGGATCCGGAGACGGTAGAAAAGGCGATGAGGAGTTCAGAAAAAAATGATTGATTGAAGGCAATAAAGGAAGAAGAAAGGTCGCTTAAAGAAAATCACACGTGGGAGTTAGTAGATCCACCCGACAAAAGGAAACTCCTAAATACGAAGTGGGTTTTCAAGACAAAAAGGGACGCTGAAGGGAAAATTGAGCGCTACAAGGCCAGGCTCGTGGTGAAAGGGTGCGCACAACAATACGGCATCGACTACACGGAGACGTATGCGCCCGTAATGAGGCATAGCTCTCTTCGGATAATGCTTGCGCTCAGCGTAAAATAATGATTGACAATCGAACATCTCGACGTGGTGACAGCTTATCTACACGGAGAACTCGAAGAAGACATCTTCGTGAGATCGCCGAGAGAACTGATGGACGAAGAAAACAAGGGAAAAGTGTGGAAATGAAAGAAAGCTGTATATGGCCTCAAGCAGAGCGGAAGATCGTGGAATTGGAAGCTGCATAAAGTGCTCGTAGACCTGAAATTCAAGCAATGCGAAAAAGATCAGTGTGTGTATTATACACGTCGGGGTTCAAAGATCTGCATCGTCGCGGTGTACGTCGATGATATACTGATCGCATCAAATGACGAGGACCAACGAAGAACGACAAAGAAGAAGCTGAAAGAAAATTTCAAAACGAAGGAGTTTGGCGAAGTTAATCATATATTTGGATTGCGAGTGTCGAGGGACCTTCGAATCGGGAAAATCTCAATCGATCAATCCGCGTATATACAGGAGATACTTGAGAGATTCAACATGTCGGAATGTAAGCCGGTATCTACGCCGTTGGATGTAAATCAGAAGCTCGATGATTTACCGGAGGAAGCCACCGCTGAAGAACTGGAGGAAATGTCGAAAGTGCCATATTAAGAAGCAGTGGGCGCATTGCTATACATCAGTCAAGCGACTCGTCCAGACATAGCACACGCAACGAGCGTGTTAAGTAAATTTAATTAGGCACCGCGGCGAATTCACTGGGTGGCGGTAAAAAGAGTTCCGCTACCTGAAGGGAACTCAATCGAAGAGATTGGAGTTTCGGAAGGGTGGCCAGGCGGCTATCGAGGGTTTCAGCGATGCTTATTGGATCGGCGAGTCCGATAATCGGCGGTCCGTCACTGGGTTTTGTTTTCTCATGCAGGGTGCAGCAGTATCTTGGAGCAGCCGGAAGCAGCGTATTGTTGCGCTGTCTACCACCGAGGCGGAGTACATGGCACTCTCCGAGGCGTGTCAAGAGGCTTTGTGGTTGCGTCAACTGTTGCAGGAGATCGACCCTACTTCGGTGATACGGCCGATAAAATTGTCATGTGACAACAAGGGTGCCATAGCATTGGCGCAGACGTCCGGCTATCGTCAACGGACTAAACACATCGACATAAAATATCATTTCATCCGTGAAAACATCGAGAAGGGGAAAATCCGGGTCGAGTACACTCCCACCGAGAACATGAAAGCTGATAGTTTGACGAAGGCTCTGCCGAATGCAAAGCATTTATTTTGCGCAAAGGGAATGGGCGTTCTGTGATAAATGTATCAAAGAAAAAAGAAGTATTACAGAGATAATAAAAAAGAGTAATTTATTTTGTATTGTATAGAGTTGAATCTAAAGTAAAAGCCGATTAAGTTGGCGTGTTGAGATGTAATGTTGGTAATCGGCGTTTGGTACGAAGTTAGTAATAAACTACGTGGCGCTGTGTTCTGCTTTGTGTCATGGCGTCCACGCTCTCTGCCTGTGAACCGCGTGTTAACTCTCTCCCTACAATATCCATCTCCATCATAGCGAAATGCGGAACCGAAAAACGACCTGGTAATCCGAGCGTCGGAGTGGTCATAGGCACCTCCGCTACGGCCTTCCAAACGTACCTGAAACTTAATCAATCTTTCCCCCGAACATCACTTTCTCAGTGGAGCGCCGGAATTTCACAGGTCCTCTATCCTCTCCTACCGGCACACCCTGAGCGTTATCACCGAGATATCCCGGGTGGCACAGTAATTCGGCCCTGAACCGCGGTAATCTCGGTGCACTGACCACAATAATTGACCGTCAGATAACGTAGTAGGTAACGTTAGCTTAAAACCGGAAAAATACCAATCGGAGGTCGGACGGAACGCTAAAAACTCGCAGATTCGCGACTCTGTAGACCGGGGGACAGAAAATTTAAAAAAATGCTGTCCTAGCTTGTTAAGTTAATTTGTTTGTTAAGTTAATTGGTTTGTTAAGTTAATTTGTTTGTTAAGTTAATTTGTTTGTTAAGTTAATTTGTTTGTTAAGTTAATTTGTTTGTTAAGTTAATTTGTTTGTTAAGTTAATTTGTTTGTTAATTTAATTTGTTTGTTAAGTTAATTTGTTTGTTAAGTTAATTTGTTTGTTAAGTTAATTTGTTTGTTAACTTAATTTGTTTGTTAAGTTAATTTGTTTGTTAAGTTAATTTGTTTGTTAAGTTAATTTGTTTGTTAACTTAATTTGTTTGTTAACTTAATTTGTTTGTTAACTTATTTTGTTTGTTAACTTAGTTTGTTCGTTAACTTAATTTGTTCGTTAACTTAATTTGTTCGTTAACTTAATTTGTTTGTTTACTTAATTTGTTTGTTAACTTAATTTGTTTGTTAACTTAATTTGTTTGTTAACTTAATTTGTTTGTTAACTTAATTTGTTTGTTAACTTAATTTGTTTGTTAACTTAATTTGTTTGTTAACTTAATTTGTTTGTTAACTTAATTTGTTTGTTAACTTAATTTGTTTGTTAACTTAATTTGTTTGTTAACTTAATTTGTTTGTTAACTTAATTTGTTTGTTAACTTAATTTGTTTGTTAACTTAATTTGTTTGTTAACTTAATTTGTTTGTTAACTTAATTTGTTTGTTAACTTAATTTGTTTGTTAACTTAATTTGTTTGTTAACTTAATTTGTTTGTTAACGTCATTTGCTTGTTAACTTAATTTGTTTGTTAACTTAATTTGTTTGTTAACTTAATTTGTTTGTTAACGTCATTTGCTTGTTAACTTCAAATGTTTGTTAACTTAATTTATTTATTTTAACTTCATTTTTATTTTACTTTGATTACTTTGCTCTCAAAAAGACATCAAATAGCACAAAATTGTTTAAAAAAATTGTTAATTGGCCAAGTATAAAAATCGAAGTTATCCCATTTGAGAAAATTTCTTTCTAAACAAAAAATTACTTACAAAAAAATCTTTTCAAAAATATTAAATTTCAAAAATAAATCTTTTCAAAAATATTAAATTTCAAAAATAAATCTTTTCAAAAATTTTAAATTTCAAAAATAAATCTTTTCAAAAATATTAAATTTCAAAAATAAATCTTTTCAAAAATTTTAAATTTCAAAAATAAATCTTTTTAAAAATATTACATTTCAAAAATAAATCATATCATTCAATATATTAGCCAAGCATCAACCCTCTAGTCACTGGCATAAAAAAACTTGGCGTACCAGCGACTTGCTCTCGTACAGTCCATTGAAACAAGGACGGGACCACTGCTGATATTGTTTATTGCTAAGTTTGGGAGAAAGCGAGCGAGGGAGCGAACGAGGGACCGAGAGAGCGACCGAGCGACCGAGCGGGCGGGGTCCGGGGTGAAGCTCCGGCGGGGGGTTCGGGGGGCGGAGCCCCCCGACAGAAAGAAAAATAATCTTCACATCACTCGACTCGTTTTTTTTCTGTTTCGGTTCTTGTTTTTTCGCTTTTTTTGCAGCTCGTGCCACAAAAAAGAAGATAATATTCTTAAAAATGTATAAAAGTTGGTTCCGTCCCGCACTTATTTCAATAGACTATGTACGGGAGCAAGTCGCTGGTACGCCAAGTTCTTTTTATGCCAGTGACTAGAGGGGTGATGCTTGGCTAATATATTGGTTGATTGGATTTATTTTTGTAATTTAATATTCTTGAAAAGATTTTTTTTGTAAGTAATTTTTTGTTTAGAAGTGATTTTTATCAAATGGGATAACTCCGATATCTAATTTCCGGCGAGCACTCGCGGTCGCTATATTTTTTTGTTTTACTTATACATCTTTATTTTCCAAATTGGCACTTGTGATTTCTTTTTTTTTAATTAATTTTCTGACTTTGCTTTTTGTTTTAATTAGTTTTTTTTAATTAAATTTAAATACTTGGCGTACATTTTTTACTTTTTATGAAAAGTATTTTTTGGTTTGATTTAACTTCTTTTTTACACCGAATATAGAAACATGAAACTGTGGAGATTCACGGCGAAAAGCGCAGAGTTCGACTTCCCCTCTGCAGTAGAAAACGTTTGAGGCGTACGCTCCGACGTAAAGTTATTCTGACTCTCAGCAGGGAGGGAAAAGCGCAGACTGCGCTTCTCCGCTGAGGCGCAAAACTTTTGAGCTGTGAACTGCGAAATAAAATTAATGAAAAATTGAGCATAATTTTTTAAATTGTCATTTTTGTTTCGTTTAAATAACGCCATGCGCATTATTATTTACCCTAAATGACATGTGCTGTCATTTAGGGTACATAATAATAGGGTTGCTACACAATTGGTATTAAATATCGTTTGAACAAAGAATTTCCAAATTCAACCCGATTCTTTACCGACCTGGTCAATATTGTTATTTAGCAAAAAGGACAATAATGCTGCTAGGAAAATAATAATGTACATTGTTTGAAAAATAAATGTTCAAATATGAATAGATTTTTGCTCAATTCGCTCAATATTGTGTTTAGAAGAAAGGGCAATAATGCCACTAATTAAGTAACAAATTATTGTTGTACATTGTTTAATCAATATAAATTGACAATTTCCTACCGAAAATATTGTTCTTTTGTCTAAATAACAATATCAACTCAATTTGATAAAAATTAGTCCGTATTTGAAAATTGATTGTTTAAACAATACATATCGATAATTTCTAAACAACAATATATTTTTTTCTCAAAAAGACAATATATATTTTTCTCTAAACATCAATATTGAGTTTCATAAAAATCGTTCATATTTGAAAATGTTTCCATTATCTATATTTATAATTTCCTAACGCCATTTTTATTGATCCTTTTTCTAACTAACAGTATTGATAAATTTGGTGAAGATCGGTTGATATTTTGAAATTCTCGGTTCCTATGATAATTAGCCTTAATTTCCAAGCAAGAATATTATGACTATGTTTAAATACCGAAATCATTCAAGTTTTGTTCATATTCGTTATTATATTTGCTAATTTTTATACCACACTCATACAGTTATTGGCCGCAAAAACGGAGTACAGGAGGTGCACGGAGAAAAATATTAATAAAAATTCTTTGCTGCACATAAAAAATTACTGACTTTCAGAGATGTCAATAACTAGTCACTTTTGTATCGAGTTACACAAAGTTATACGATACAGCCTGTATCGAGAGACTATATTTTTCTCGTTACATCGTTACAGAAATAGCGAAGTAAATATCGATACTTTATCAGGCTGTAACGAGTAACGCAAAAGTTCATTTATTCGTTACATTTCAATCGAGAAACTAAATTTATTTCGTTACTCGCTACAAATGTAACGAGTATCGAATCTCTTTTCGTTACTCGATAAAAATGTAAAGAGTATCGAATTTTTTTCGTTACTCGATAAAAATGTAACGAGTATCGAATTAATTTTCGTTACTCGATAAAAATGTAACGAATATCGAATTTCTTTTCGTTACACGATAAAAATGTAACGAGTAACGTGTATCGATAATTTTGGTTGCTCGTTATAATATAATAATAACAATATAAGTTTTTATTACTTGGCTAGCCATAATATACTGTCATTAACTTCTAATAAAGAATGATAAATGTTCACAATTTTCTGAGCTCACGAAATACTGACATTTAATTCGTTCACATTCACAAATCAATTTTCTAAAAATAATAATGTGATTAGTTCATATGAATCGAATTTTTAGTGGCGGGATTTGGTGGTGACTAAAAGAATAAATATCATCATCTAATATATTTTTATTCATCTCTGTTCAATTCGATTTTATACCTTCGTTACGATTTGGCGGATCCTTTATTTGTTTATTCATTTAATCTCAGGCAGAATCCCCACCTGAGTGTTAGCCGCAGCCACTCTGTCCTATCAAAATACTGTATTGCATTTGCACAAGGGCTCAGGGAAACTGCGGAAAATCTGGCCGATACAGTCTGTCATGTGTTATGTGCTGCACACGTATTTAAACAAATCACGAAAAAAATTAATAAATTATAATACAAAATAATAAATAACATACAGCACTAACTGGTTTGAACAAATAACGAAGTCATATAATTAACACAACGTATTCTGAGCAGTATAATAAAAGTAAACAATACTAATAATAAATAATAATAAATAATGTAGTACACTCAGATACTTAAAGAATTAACATAGTAAGTTAATTAACACGAACTAAACGAAATATTTTGTAAAGTTATAAATAACATGCAACACTAACACATTTGAACAAATCACGAAATAAGTTAATTGACACAAGGCAATCTAAACGACGGTACAATAAATGTATATCTCTCTATATAATAAAAATATCTCGCCGCCGCCGCCGCCGCTGCCGCCGCTGCCGCCGTGTAGGATAATCGAGGGGGGGGGGGTCCGCTTCACCAAACCGCACGGTGAAGGTGACCTGGGAAGGGACATCGGATGATTTTTTCTTCACGGAAGTCCTTCAAGGGGCCCTGGGGCCTGAATTTTTCTAAGTCCCTTAAGGCCCCCTATTCTGGGTATTATAAAATACCCAGATATATTATCTCTATATTATAAAAAGATCTCGATATTTTTTATATACGGACATAGGCCCGCCATGACTTGGCGGGCCTATGTTTTTGGAAAAGCACTAAGAAAAATCTGGTATTTCGGAGTCTGTTTTTGAAAAAGGCCATGGAAAGATCCGCGCTTGGGGGCCTATGTTTTTGGAAAAGGACTTAGAAAAATCCGGCCTTGGGGGATTTATGGTTTTGGAAAATGAAAAACGGACATGTGAGCGCGCGAACGAGGGATAGGGGATCTGAGGAACGGAAGGGGGGTCCCGATGGATATGGATTCTGAGCGATGGGAGGGGACGTCCAGAGGGATAGGGGTTCTGAGCGATGTAGGTCCCGTGATAGGTAGGATTAAATTATGTAGGGTTAAGTTAGGTAGGGTTAAGTTAGATAGAATTAAGTTAGGTAGGATTAAGTTAGATAGAATTAAGTTAGGTAGGATTAAATTAGGTGGAATTAAGATAGGTAGGGTTAAGTTAATCAGGTTTACGGCGTCAAGGGGGGGAAGCGCGCGAAGCGCGCAGGGGGCGCAGAATATTATAAAAGGGCTCTCTATATTATAAAAAGATCTCGCCGCCGCCGCCGCCGTCGCCGTTTCAAGAATCGAGTGGGGGTCAGCAACCGGGGAGGGGGGGTCAGCATGCCCCGGTTCCTCCCCCCCCCACGGGGTGGTCCATAGTAACCGTTTCCATGGCAACCATTCCCATAGTAACCGTTTCCATGGCACCCATTGCCATAGTAACCGTTTCCATGGCAACCATTCCCATAGTAACCGTTTCCATGGCACCCATTGCCATAGTAACCGTTTCCATGGCAACCGTTACCATGGCAACCATTGCCTTAGCAACCGTTACCATGTCAACCATTGCCATGGCAACCATTGCCATGGCAACGATTCCATTGCATTTTCAACGAGTGGTATCAAGTTGGCCATGGAATTTTCAGCGAGTGGTACCAAGTTGGCCATAGCATTTTCAGCGAGTGGCATCCAGTTGGCCATGACATTTTGGGCGAGTGGTATCAAGTTGGTCATGGAATTTTTGAAGAGTGGTATCAAGTAGGCCATGGAATTTTCAGCGAGTTTTTCGTGAAGGCCGGGGTCATATGACACACTGGAGGTAGAATTTTTCTAAGCCCCATGAGGGTTCTCGAGGGATAGGGGTTCCGAATACAGGGGTTCCCGAGAGAAAGGAGTTCCGAGTACGAGAGTTCCCGAGGCATAGGGGTTGGAGTATGGGAGTTCCCGTGGCATATGGGTTCGGAGTATGGGAGATCTCGAGGGACAAGTTAACCCTACCTAACTTAACCCTTCCGTGTAACGGGGTTCCCGAGGGATAGGGGTTCCGAGTATGGGGGTCCCGAGGGATATGTATTTCAAGTATGGGAATCCCGAGGGATAGGGGTTTTGAGAGATGAGGGGTCCCGAGGGATATGGATTCTGAGGGATGGGAGGGATGTCCCGAGGGATATGTATTTCAAGTATGGGAGTCCCAAGGGATAGGGGTTTTGAGAGATGGGGGGACCCGAGGGATATGGATTCTGAGGGATGGGAGGGACGTCCCGAGGGATAGAGGTTCTGAGGGATGGCCGTCCAGAGTTAGGTCGAATTAAATTAAGTAGGGTCAAGTTAAGTAGTGTTTAGTTAAGTAGGGTTCAGTTAGATAAGGTTAAGTTAGGTAGAGTTAAGAGCTAGGTAGGTTTAAGTTAGGTAGGGTTAAGTTAATCTGTGTTAGGTTAGATAGGTTTAAGGCGCTGAGGGGGGGGGGGAGCGCGCGAAGCGCGCGGGGGGGGGCGAAGCCCCCCCCCAGGGGTTGGCGCGCGAAGCGCGCAGGGGGTGCAGCCCCCTAGTTATTTATTATTTGTTATTAATATTACTAGGGGGCTGCGCCCCCTGCGCGCTTCGCGCGCTCCCCCCCCCCCCTCAGCGCCTTAAAACTATCTAACCTAACACAGATTAACTTAACCCTACCTAACTTAAACCTACCTAGCTCTTAACTCTACCTAACTTAACCTTATCTAACTGAACCCTACTTAACTAAACACTACTTAACTTAACCCTACTTAATTTAATTCGACCTAACTCGGAACCCCCATCCCTCAGAACCTCTATCCCTCGGGACGTCCCTCCCATCCCTCAGAATCCATATCCCTCGGATCCCCCCATCTCTCAAAACCCCTATCCCTTGGGACTCCCATACTTGAAATACATATCCCTCGGGACCTCCATCCCTCAGAACCCCTATCCCTCGGGACATCCCTCCCATCCCTCAGAACCCCTATCCCTCGGGACATCCCTCCCATCCCTCAGAATCCATATCCCTCGGGACCCCTCATCTCTCAAAACCCCTATCCCTCGGGATTCCCATACTTGAAATACATATCCCTCGGGACCCCCATACTCGGAACCCCTATCCCTCGGGAACCCCGTTACACGGAAGGGTTAAGTTAGGTAGGGTTAACTTGTCCCTCGAGATCTCCCATACTCCGAACCTATATGCCTCGGGAACTCCCATACTCCAACCCCTATGCCTCGGGAACTCTCGTACTCGGAACTCCTTTCTCTCGGGAACCCCTGTATTCGGAACCCCTATCCCTCGAGAACCCTCATGGGGCTTAGAAAAATTCTACCTCCAGTGTGTCATTTGACCCCGGCCTTCACGAAAAACTCGCTGGAAATTCCATCGCCAACTTGATACCACTCGCTGAAAATGCTATGGCCAACTTGGTACCACTCGCTGAAAATTCCATGGCCAACTTGATACCACTCGTTGAAAATGCAATGGAATCGTTGCCATGGCAATGGTTGCCATGGTAACGGTTGCTAAGGCAATGGTTGCCATGGTAACGGTTGCTAAGGCAATGGTTGCCATGGTAACGGTTGCTAAGGCAATGGTTGCCATGGTAACGAATGCTAAGGCAATGGTTGCCATGGTAACGGTTGCCATGGAAACGGTTACTATGGCAATGGGTGCCATGGAAACGGTTACTATGGGAATGGTTGCCATGGAAACGGTTACTATGGACCACCCCGCGGGGGGGGGGGGGGGCAGGAACCGGGGCATGCTGCCCCCCCCCCCTCCCCGGTTGCTGACCCCCACTCGATTCTTGAAACGGCGACGGCGGCGGCGGCGGCGAGATCTTTTTATAATATAGAGAGCCCTTTTATAATATTCTGCGCCCCCTGCGCGCTTCGCGCGGTTCCCCCCCTTGACGCCGTAAACCTGATTAACTTAACCCTACCTATCTTAATTCCACCTAATTTAATCCTACCTAACTTAACCCTACCTAACTTAACTCTACCTAACTTAACCCTACCTAACTTAACCCTACCTAAGTTAACCCTACCTAACTTAACCCTACCTAACTTAACCCTACATAACTTAACAATATCTAACTTGACCCTACCTAACTTGACGCTACCTAACTTAATTCTATCTATCTTAATCCTACCTAACTTAATTCTATCTAACTTAATCCTACCTAACTTAATTCTATCTAACTTAATCCTACCTAACTTAATTCTATCTAACTTACCCCTACATAATTTAATCCTACCTATCACGGGACCCACATCCATCAGATCCCCTATCCCTCGTTCGCGCGCTCACATGTCCGTTTTTCATTTTCCAAAACCATAAATCCCCCAAGGCCTGATTTTTCTAAGTCCTTTTCCAAAAACATAGGCCCCCAAGCGCGGATCTTTCCATGGCCTTTTTCAAAAACATAGACTCCGAAATACCAGATTTTTCTTAGTGCTTTTCCAAAAACATAGGCCCGCCAAGTCATGGCGGGCCTATGTTTTCCGCGCGGCAGTGCCGTCCCAAGAGGTTCCGAACTCGAGCAACGATTCGCCGCTGAGGAAGACCAGAGCTGATCGCGAAATTATGCCTATTAATTGAACATTCCGCCCGCCATCAGCAACAGCGTTGATGATTGAGTTATGTTGAGGTGTCCTGAGGTCTCCATGGTAAGATCGCCAATTTGGCACTCGGCCTGGTCAGCGTTGTGGTGGCGGTCTTGAGGGTGACGACCCGAGTGAGTCCGTCCTTGCCGGGGTGCAACTGGATTATCCGAGCGAGCGGCCACTTGGATGGAGGAAAGCTCTCATCCGTGAGCAGAACCAGAGAGCCGACCTTCAATTCGTGGGATGGATGATGCCACTTCGAAGTGGAGAGGTATTGTTGTAGATATTGAGTTGACCAGTGATTCCAGAAGTGTTGAAAGCGTTGTTGAATGAGTTGCCAGCGATCGAGACGAGCAGTGTTGAGGTCAAGCAAGGATGGCTCGACGACAGTGTTGAGTGGCTGGCCGATGAGAAAATGCCCCGGTGTGAGTGCAGAGATGTCTTCGGGGTCGTCGGTGAGGGGTTCCAATGGTCTAGAGTTGAGCACTGCCTCAATTTGGATGAGCAGAGTCGTCAGTTCTTCATAGGTGAGCAGCGTGTCTCCGACTGTTCTCCGAAGGTGGTATTTGACAGATTTAACTGCGGCCTCCCATTTACCTCCCATGTGAGGCACAGCTGGAGGGATGAATTCCCACCTAACTCTGTCGTGAGTGAGCGAGTCGGCGAGTTGGAGTTGGTCTTGAGTTCCCTGAGTGAAGAGTCGTTTGAGGTTAGTGTCCGCCCCGATGAATGTTGTTCCGCAGTCGCTTCGAAGAGTATGGCAGAGACCTCTGCGTCCAGTGAACCGTCTGAACGCGGCGAGAAAGGCTTCAGCTGAGTAGTCGCTTATTACTTCGAGATGAAGCGCTGAAGTAGAGAAGCAGACGAAGATGCAAAGCCACCCCTTTTGAACCTTTGCACCTCTGCCCTTCCACGTTTTAATCGAGAGTGGACCTGCGTAATCCACACCGGTGGTGGTTAGGGTGGTCCTTAAAAGGGGTATTTTTAAATTTTGATATTGCCGCCCCCCAGATCGGTTCGAAATAAAAATTAAAAAATCCTCAAGTTTTTTCAGATTTTTTCTACCACATTGAACCTCCCCCACGGGGATTGAAGTTTTCCATTTAAAATACATGGGACTTTTCGGTCTTCGCAGTCAATATTTTATTGCGGGACTATACGCCAATCGAAAAATCTGAAATTTACACAAATTACGCTATAAACATATTACTATAAGGGAAAAAATCACCAACCCCCTACCCACAAATATGTATAGATTTTCGCTTCTGAAAATAACGAGTTAAAGTTTTTCAATGTGTTTATCGGTTTTAAGCAATCAATATTTTACCATGCGACTATTTCTTTGTTAAAAAGTTTGAAACTTACACAAATTACTCTATACATGTAACACCATACGGGAAAAAATTAACAACCTTTGATAATTTAAAAAATTGATTATTCAATAAAATTATTATTATTAATTATTAAAATGATTAATTTTAGATGAATTAAATATCTCTTTCGAAAAGAATGTGATTTTTTACCGAATCTACCTTAACAGCATTAAAAAGTGATTTATCAATAATATTGATAAATCAAAAAGTGATTTATCAATAATATTGATAAATCACTATTAAAGTGTAAAATCACTTTTAAAATCACTTTTAAAGTGATTTATCAATAATATTGATAAATCACTTTTTAATGCTGTTAAGGTAGATTCGGTAAAAAATCACATTCTTTTCAAAAGAGATATTTAATTAATCTAAAATTAATCATTTTAATAATTAATAATAGTAATTTTATTGAATAATCAATTTTTAAAATTTTTAAATCACTTTTTAATGCTGTTAAGGTAGATTCGGTAAAAAATCACATTCTTTTCAAAAGAGATATTTAATTAATCTAAAATTAATCATTTTAATAATTAATAATAGTAATTTTATTGAATAATCAATTTTTAAAATTATCAAAGGTTGTTAATTTTTTCCCGTATGGTGTTACATGTATAGAGTAATTTGTGTAAGTTTCAAACTTTTTAACAAAGAAATAGTCGCATGGTAAAATATTGATTGCTTAAAACCGATAAACACATTGAAAAACTTCAACTCGTTATTTTCAGAAGCGAAAATCTATATATATTTGTGGGTAGGGGGTTGGTGATTTTTTCCCTTATAGTAATATGTTTATAGCGTAATTTGTGTAAATTTCAGATTTTTCGATTGGCGTATAGTCCCGCAATAAAATATTGACTGCGAAGACCGAAAAGTCCCATGTATTTTAAATGGAAAACTTCAATCCCCGTGGGGGAGGGTTCAATGTGGTAGAAAAAATCTGAAAAAATTGAGGATTTTTTTATTTTTATTTCGAGCCGATCTGGGGGGCGGCAAGATCAAAATTTAAAAATACCCCTTTTAAGGACCACCCTAGTGGTGGTGAATGGTCGTGATGGAGTGACCCTCGTGGAGGGGAGCTGACCCATGAGTTGTTGCGCCCGGTTGCCACGTAACCGAGCACACTTCAAGCAGCGGAGGATGAACGATCTGACTGGAGCTCTACCACCGATAATCCAGACAGATTGCCGAAGAAGGTTCAATGTGAGTTGAGTTCCGCCGTGGAGGGTGCGAGTGTGAGCATCCGCGATGAGTAGGCCGGTGAGGTGAGACGTTCGAGGTAGGATTGCCGGAGCTTGCTCTCGGGGTCCAACGGTGAGTGGTCGAGTCGACCACCCACTCGAATAATTCCGTCAGTGTCGATGAAGGCCGTTAAGCGAGTGAATGGGTGAGATTTTGGTAGATGAGCGTAGTTCTTGAGCGCCGTGAGTTCAAATTTGAAGTGTGCTGCTTGAGTTGAGTGAATCCAGAATTTTAGCGTTGAGTTGAGTTCGTGTGGCGTGAGTGGAATGTTCACTGTTGTCTCTTTCTTGAGTCTGTTGATTACTCGACGTACCGTTGCAGTAACTCGCAACACCTTCGTCAAGCTTGAGTATCTGGAGATCAAGTCCCATTGATCTTCAGGCTGAGCGGATGCCACAGTAAGAGAGTGCCCCGGTCGCTCCTCCTGGTGAACCTGCGAGTCTGAGAATTGTCGTCGAGCGGGCCATGAGCGCGATGAGTTGGAGAGCCATGGCGGACCTGACCACCACAGCTGATGATTTTCCAATTGGGACAGAGTAACACCCCGAGAAGCGCAGTCAGCCGGATTTTCCTTGCCGGAGATGAATCTCCATTCGCAGTTTGGAGTAAGCTCTTGGATTTGCGACACTCGGTTTCCGACAAAGTATTTCCAGCGTGAGGGGTGTGAGGTGATCCATGTGAGCGTCACCGATGAGTCTGTCCTGAGGAATGTTGGTGCATGAGCGAGAGAAAGAGTCTTCACCACGTATTGAGTTAGCCGAGCCAAGAGCAGAGCAGCGGTGAGTTCGAGACGACGTATAGTGAGTTTCTTCAGAGGTGCGACTCGAGATTTTGAGCACACTAAGATGCACTTCCCTTGAGAGTGTGGGTCGCCGACACGGAGGTAAATGACGGCAGCCATTGCGAGTTGTGATGCGTCGGAGAAACCATGAACCTGAACCGTTGAGTGATCGTTGAGTTCCAGCCATCTCGGTATACGCAGACAGGAGACTTGAGCTACGTCTTCCTTGAGTCGTAGCCATTTTTGTTGAGTGTCAGACGGCAGTGAGTCGTCCCAGCTGAGTTTGAGCAGCCACAATTCCTGTAGCAACACCTTGGCTCATACGACCATAGGTGCGAGGAAGCCGAGTGGATCGTAGAGTTGAGCAACCTCCGACAAGATGATTCTTTTGGTGAGTCTCGACCCTTGTGTCGCCGGATTCCAATGGAATTTGAACGTATCCGAGAAGGTGAACCATGTCAAGCCGAGTAACGTCGAGTGATCGTCGAGTGATCTTGAAGAGGGTGACTCCGAGTGTTCTGAGATACTTTTGAGTAGGTGTAGATGGTTGCTTTGCCACTTCGCCAATGGGAAACCGCCCGCCGTGCAGATCTCCCGAACCTGGCGAGCAATGATGATGAGATCGTCCAGGTGATTCGAGCCTCCGTAAATGTCGTCTACGTATCTACCGGCGGTGAGTGGTTCGATTGCGCGCGGAAAGTTGCTGCCTTCGTCCTTGATGAGCTGTTCAAGAGTGCGCACTGCCAGGAACGGAGCGGCCCTGGTGCCATAAGTGACCGTGGTGAGTTCATAAGGAACGACGTCTCCCGCTGAGTTAGTCCACAAAATTCGCTGGTACTTCCAATCGTCTGGTTGGACGCGAATTTGACGGAACATCTTGCTGATGTCAGTGGCAAAGACATACTTGTGCTTTCTTACCCAGAGAAGAACGTCGCTGATATCTCGTTGAATTTTTGGACCAGTATGGAGCAAGTCGTTGAGTGAGATTCCGGATGATGATGGGCTAGAGCCGTTGAAGACGACTCGGAGTTTCGTTGTAGAGCTGGTCGGTCGGAGTACTCCATGATGAGGCAAATAGTAGGCGGTTGAGTCTGACGTGAGATGAGTTGCTGGTACCATGTGATTGAGTTTTTCGTATTCCTCTAAGAAATCGGTGTAGAGCTGTTTGTGAGTGGAGTCCCTCGACAATCGCCTCAGAAGTCGATGTAACCGTTGAGCTGTGGCATGTGAGTCGCCAAGTTGACTGACTGAAGATCTGAAGGGTAATCGAACGATATACCGTCCTGAGTTGTCTCGCCGGTGAGTGGAAGCGAAATGATTTTCGCATTCCTCTTCGTCTGAAGTGAGCGCGGCGGTCTGCGAGCGAATGACCTCTTGTTGAGTCCAGAATTTTGTTAGGAGCTCGTGAAGCTGTTGAGTGGAAGAGTCAACCGATGCATGGTGAGAAGCCCCGGTGAGTGAGCATTGAGTTGAAGAGACCGGGCCGAGAACAATCCATCCGAAGAGCGTGAGTTGGGCGATCGGTGAGCAGTCATTGAGTTTTTTGAGTCCTGGTTTGATTATCCGTCCATAGGAATCCGCTCCAATGATGATGTCAACGGGTTGAGGCGTGAGAAAGTCCGGATCGGCAAGTTGAAGTCCGTGAAGATGAGTCCAGTTAAGGTGAGGTGCAACGAACGTCGGCAATACCGAAGTGAGCGTGTTGAGCACATGAGCGTTGAGGGTGACTACCTCTTCAGAGTAGAGCGATTGCAAGGTGACCTCTGTCACTCCCCGAGTTGATGTTGTTGTTGCTCCTCCAATTCCGCTGATCGGGATTTTTGAGCGTTGGCGCTTTAGTCCGATGAGATCTACTTGATGTTCCTTGATGAATGTCAACTCCGATCCTGGGTCGATGAGCAAACGGACTTGATGAGTACAAACTGGAGTGATGAGTTGAGCGAGACCTGTAGCGAGTAGGACGGATTGAGTTCGGTGTTGAGTTTCTCCCTGATGAGTGTTGTCGAGTCACTTGTCCGGAGTCGGATTCTTGGGCGTACTTTGTTCAGGCGGCGTGGAGTCCAAGTGAATCATCGTGTGGTGCTTAGCGCCACACGTACGGCAGAGCTTGCTGCTGTTACATGCACGTGCTGAGTGATGTCCGAGGCAGTTGAAGCAGAGACGGTTGTCTTCCACGAGTCGTCTGCGAGCTGAGGGCGCTAGATCTCGGAATCTCGGGCAACCCACGATGTAGTGGTCTCCTTGACAGCAGTCGCACGGGAAGCTGACAACCTTCTGGTTCCCTTGAGTCTCCGGTTGAGTGGCCACCGCGTTGTGAGCGCTCCTTGTTGAGGGTTTAGAGATCCGGGATTGAGTCGTCGGCGGTATCACCTTGGTGACCTCGAGGCGTTCGAGTGCTCGAGCTCTTCCGATCAAAAAGGTCTTGAGTTGTTCGAACGTGGGGAACTCGGTTGATGAGACGAGTTTGTTCTCCCATGCTTCGCGGGTGGTTGAGTCGATCCGTTGAGTCACCAGGTAAACGAGGAACTGATCCCAGTGTTCGATCGGGGATCCGAGTGCCTGCAGTGCGTTGAGGGCCTCTGCGATGGTGCTGAGCAGCGCTTGCAGAGCTGACGCGGAGCGAGACGGGGGCGCTTTGAGCTGGAATAGTTGATCCAGGTGAGTCAAGATGAGGAGTCGTTTGTTTTCGTACCTGGCGATCAGTGCGTCCCAGGCTGAGTCGAAAGAGTCGGCAGCGACAGGGAGAGTGGAGATGAGCTTTGCGGCTGATTCCTTTACACAACCCTTCAGGTAGTGCATTTGAGCGACCTTGGATACAGCGGGATCGTTGATTATGAGCGACGTGAAGAGGTCCTTGAATGACGGCCAGTCCGAGTAGTTCCCGCTGAACTCGGGCAGAGGAATCTCCGGTAGATTTCGTAGGTGAGCGTTGCCGTTGAGTGAGGCTGAGCTTCCATGAGGGCTGCTGGGTCCCAGCGTCGGGGTGAGCTTGGCGCGGAGCTTTGCGTAGAGCTGGTTGATGCTGCGGTAGGCCAGGAGTGCCTGATCGAATACCTGCTCGGTCATGTATCTGTGCCTGAAAAATTCTTCGGAACAGACGTTGCCGAAAGCCTCGTGTTGTCTGTTAAAACACTCCCAAATTTTCTCGAGTTGATCTGCTTCCGAGTCGAGCTCGATGAGCGAGATTCTCTCGACGGAGAAATGTTCAGCGCGAGCGAGAGATTGCTGAATGTATTGAAACAAATCAGACTTTTCTGATTATATAAATTCGTGAATTTAGGTGAAGGAAGGGAGGGAAATCATGTACTGGACCGGAGATTAAATTATTTCTTTCCTTTTTGTTTTTATTGAAGTCACCTCAGTTCGACTGCTCGTCTCAAAGACGTAGTCAGTGTATCATCATCGGTGATCTGCAAATAATCGAGGTCGATTATTTGACTTGACACTGTAATTTTACGAAAATAACACAAGTGAATTTAAGGTCATACAAGGACTAGATGTACCTTGTATGGAGCGTGCACTGCTCAAGGCCAATTGATTTGAATTGTTATTATTTTCGTTTCTTGTTAAATCGGGGATTTTACTGTAAATATCCTCAGAGTAATTTTAATTACTCATCATAGGATTTTATTTTATCTCAAAATGTGCTTCGTGCCATTAAGCGGATGTTATTTTTATCAATAGATTGAAGGATACGTGGTGTCGAGGAGAATGTGTAGGAGAATACGAAATAATCGAGGCGATCACGTTATATACGCGTTGAGAATTATTGCCGATTATTTCGCTCGACTCGCGAGACGATTCCCCGAATTTATACGTAACGTCGCGCTTGACCGGCCGATCGTCTACCGCGAGTTTTCTGAGAGTACGCGGTCCTAATCAGATTAACGGGGGTGATCGCGTTGGCTATTGTTCGGCGCGAGGGATAATTACGCGGTCGGCGCTTTCTTTTCTGAGATCGCGAATGTTTACGTGTCTTATATGTACGGGTACTGCTTGCGAATAATTATTTCAGTTTTGTCTAGTTGAATTAAGTATTAATTATCGGGTGTTTTTGTTTGTGTTGGTGATTACGTATTTCGTGGCGATTTGGTAGACGCGGTCGTGTGTGAGCGCGATGCTCAGGCACGAGCGCAAAGAGCGGATAATTGTCTTGGAATTTATAATGGAGAGACAGTACTAGTGTCGATGCAATATCGAGGCTAGTATTCGTGACGGATTATTTATTTGCGGCAGTGCAATACTGAAGCAAAATAAATATTTCGGGTTTTTTGAGGAAAAATATGAGTGTCGATGCAATATCGAGGCTTATATTTCGGAAACGGAAAAAAAGGTGAATCAAGCGGCGACGCTATGTCGAGGCTTGAAGAGATGGATTTCCCTGTGTCGATGCTATATCGAGTCAGAGAATGGACTATAACTACGGGACAATTTGTGTTGACGCAATGTCAAGACAAATCGGAGCCTGGGCTATGCTCAGAGGGATAATCTCGGCGTCGTAGCAATAACGAGGCACGAGATCGACTAAACTACGGGAGCCTGGGCTATGCTCAGAGGAATTACGAGTGTCAAAGCAATATTGAGACTCGTAATGGAAATTAGGAGGTCTTTCTGGTTGGAAAGTTGGATTTGGAGTCCAGTCTCGGGGCGTCTCGCGCCCCGCTTATATATTCTTGTCTCCACTACGGGAGTGAATTCGGCCGTTAGTGACGCGGCGGGTGATCTGCGAGGCCGTTGATCGTTTGAGTCGCGGCTTCTAACGGTCGGCCGTGACGTACTCTGCGAATTTATCGCAGGGTATAGGGCGTTCCGTTACAGTATGTGAGTCTTGAAAACTGGGAAACAATGCTGAATTCCACTCGAGGATCGAGGGAGTTCGATTGAATATTTACAGGCGTGATGCGAGCAGGTTGCATCTGTTCCGGTGGAGTGCAGACATCTCCTCATTGAGGGACCTCTTCCGTCCAGTCTGGGCACCCATCCGCCTCGAGGACGCTTCTCCGCGGCTTGACTTGAGCGTTGATCGGCGGCGACGGCGGACCAGGGACCTCCGGGCCCTCATCATCGGTCGTGGAGTCGTTGGATGGCGGATCCTCGGCGCTCGGATCGACGGGAGTCGTGGTTCGGGATTTCGAGCGCGTTGTGATCCCGCCGGCGGGATTCTTCGAGTCGGCCATTTCAAGATGATCGGCAGGGTATGCTAGTCACTGCGCCGAAGAGTCTGCCGAACGCTGAGCCACCGAGTCTGCCGGCCACTGTGAGAGTGCTTGCGGAGTGAGGCAATGATTGGCAGGGTATGCCAGCCACTGCGCCGATGAGTCTGCCGACCGCTGCGCTGACGAGTCTGCCGACCACTGTGAGAGTGCCTGCTGAGTGAGGCAATGATTGGCAGGGTATGCCACCCACTGCGCCGATGAGTCTGCCGACCACTGTGTGAGAGTTTGCACAATGAATTTAACGATGAGTTGTCCGAAAAGATTTTCACTGAAAAAACACTCGCGAAATGGTCGGAGAAGAGTTTTACACGATTCACTTCACTCCTAGCACTGTATAATCCGGCTCGAAGGACCACAAAATGTCGCGAGAATCGGCTGGTAGTAATCTTATTTTTTTGGGATGGGAGAAAAATAATAGCCAGGACACGTAACACCGATTTATCACTGGAAACTTATCACTAGATTTATTATTCGGAGTGTCTAGTCGTCCGGATACCGGACGAATAAGCTATTCGTCCGGTAAGAGTTTCGCGACTCTGTCGCGACTGGCGCTACCATCGCGGTTGCAGGCTGGCGGCCATTATACGTGCAGTGCTTTGTGTGTGGTGCTAACGGTCGCGTTGCGTTCGAGTTCGCCGTCGAGGACCGGAGACCAGAGACACTGCCGCGTTTTCGTCGCGATCTTCATCGACCGCCGGCTGGCGGCCATTACACGTGTACTGCTGCGTGTAATGGCTACGTGAATGTTTTTCGCCGAGCACAGCGCGAAAAACTTTTCCCGCGTGGACCGCCAAGCGTCGAGCGAGACACGACCGAGTTCTCGTCGCGGCCGCCTGCCCGACGAAAAGTGCGAAATCCAGGAACCCGGGACGCCAGTGCGCGCATTCACGTCTGTCTTCGCGACTCGCGGTGCTGACAAAAAAAAAAAAAATCGCCGGAAAACCCCGGTAAACCCAAAGTGACGATTCAATTTCACTCGGCGTTAATTCGCGCCCGACGCGTGAAAGACCGCGTTTTCGTCGCGATCTTCATCGACCGCCGGCTGGCGGCCATTACACGTGTACTGCTGCGTGTAATGGCTACGTGAATGTCCCAATTGTTAAAAATAGGCATAAGTAGCTTCAGAAACCGGCAATATGTACCGCGTGAAACTCGTGTACCGAAAACTGTTTCCGTCGGCCAAAGATGTAATGTTGAAACCTTATTAAAGATATATTGCAATTGTAATTGTGCGTGTGATTGTCACCTGGTGTGTGATTTCCTGAAACGGGTTTGCGGCGAATCCCCGGTGGGGTCCAGGGGCGAAGCCCTGGTGGGGTCCGGGGCGACGCCCCGGTGGGGTCCAGGGGCGGAGCCTCGGTGGGGCCCGGGGCGAAGCCCTGGTGGGGTCCAGGGGCGAAGCCCCGGTGGGGTCCAGGGGCGAAGCCCCGGTGGGGTCCAGGGGCGAAGCCCCGGTGGGGTCCGGGGCGAAGCCCCGGTGGGGTCCAGGGGCGAAGCCCCGGTGGGGTCCGGGGCGAAGCCCTGGTGGGGTCCGGGGCGAAGCCCCGGTGGGGGGTTGGGGGGGCGAAGCCCCCCCAAAGAAAGAAAAACGAAATTATATAGCCTACAAAAATATATTATGAATATATAGCTACTAGCAACAACGTGCTCGCTTCGCTCGCACTCCTTTTTTCTCATTTTTCTTACCGAGTTTTACCGGATACATAACCGTATTGGACGAATAACAGTACATTATTCGTCCAGATACAGTTTTTGCTGTCGTGCGACATCTATCTGGACGAATAACAGTATATTATTCGTCCAGATACAGTTTTTGCTGTCGTGTGACATCTATCTGGACGAATAACAGTATATTATTCGTCCAGATACAATTTTTGCTGTCGTGTGACATCTATCTGGACGAATAACAGTACATTATTCGTCCAGATACTGTTTTTGCTGTCGTGTGACATCTATCTGGACGAATAACAGTACATTATTCGTCCAGATACTGTTTTTGCTGTTGTGTGACATGTATCTGGACGAATAACAGTACGTTATTCGTCCAGATACTGTTTTTGCTGTCGTGTGACATCTATCTGGACGAATAACAGTATATTATTCGTCCAGATACTGTTTTTGCTGTTGTGTGACATCTATCTGGACGAATAACAGTACATTATTCGTCCAGATACTGTTTTTGCTGTCGTGTGACATCTATCTGGACGAATAACAGTATATTATTCGTCCAGATACTGTTTTTGCTGTCGTGTGACATCTATCTGGACGAATAACAGTATATTATTCGTCCAGATATTGTTTTTGCTGTCGTGTGACATCTATCTGGACGAATAACAGTATATTATTCGTCCAGATATTGTTTTTGCTGTCGTGTGACATCTATCTGGACGAATAACAGTATATTATTCGTCCAGATATTGTTTTCATTGATTTACAATAGTTCTGACGCGCGAATAATTGTATATTACTCGCTCGGATATATTTTCAATGGATTTACCGAGTTTTACTGGATACATAACCGTTTTAGCGACATTTCAGTCACTATCCGGACGAATAAGGTGCAATTATTCGTCCGTATCCGGACGACTAGCCACAGCCTTTATTATTATATAGTACACGTTGGAAGTGCGGCGAATTAGCGCACAGCGCGAAGAAAGTTCATCGTGAATCGCGTTCGAAATGACACTGTTGAGTTGCCCGTGAGAGTGAGTGAGACCGAGAGAGTATGAGCGTGGCTAGAGTAAGAGCGCGCGAGAGCGTCCTTTGTTGAGTCGCGTCCACGTGTTTTATTGAGCGCACGAAAGATTAATTTACACTTTTCCTGGCGGTTGAAATAACACAATTGTATAGTGAGTAGACACAGGAAAGAATGCAGCACTGAGTTGACCGAGTATTGATATGACACCGATGAGTAAAACCGTCTAATTTTGAGATCAACCACTTGTTGCTTGCGCACGTGAGCCGGCACCGAATTCAGATATGGCTGCCCCCGCGACGTCTCGTGTGCTCGAGCAAGAAGAACAGGGGCGTGCCGCGAGGGGGTTCCGTGGAGCCCCGCGCGGCAGTGCCGTCCCAAGAGGTTCCGAACTCGAGCAACGATTCGCCGCTGAGGAAGACCACAGCTGACGCGAAATTATGCCTATTAATTGAACAGATGGAGTGACTCAAGTGTTGAAATCCTAGGTTCCTCTGACACGTAACAGCTTGCAATATCAGCAGTTGTTTATCTCATCACACACTCACCGTCCACTGGCCCTCAGACGTTGCTTGTGTGCGCCAAGTCTAAGGTTACACAACTCAAAGGCTCATCATCCCGAGTTTGGAACTCACAGCAGCTGCTTCTATCAAAACTCACAAATATGTTCAGGTTACACTGAACATGGACATCAGGGCTACTCATCAGTGGACGGATTCTCATGTGACACTCATCAGGATTGGATCTCATGCGTCGTGTTGGAAAGGTTATGACAGGAATAGTCACTCAGATACAGGATCTCATGCCGGAGGCTCAATGGCGACATATTCCTGGCATCAGAACTCCAGCGAATTGCGCCTCGAGAGGCGTAATGACGAATCAGCTCATTCGCTCACTCGCTATGGTGGACGGGACCACTATGGATTACTCAACCGGCAACCTCATGGCCATCTCAACCCCCTGGTGTTGGACTATCTCACTGATCACGAGATGTGTCCCGGCAGCTCCTTGACTGTGGCGGCGTCCGCAGTCGAATCATTGGTCTCATGCTCATGCTCAATGGCGACGCTCAATGGATGCACGCAACTCTCCCTTTCTCATCTCAACCAGAATTTCTGGATTCTCGGGGAAATTCTCACGTCCTATGGTATGTGGCGTGTGCTCGGCAGAGGTTGATCCGCGCTCGTCAACTGATGGGCCTACCTCTGGGAACTACCTCTCTCCCGAGTCACGCCATGACGTCCGTTCTGCACACTGGTGTGGATTACGGCGGAACGCTCGCATTCAAGGCCTGGAATGGGAGAGGCGCGAAGACTCACAAGGGGTGCATCTGTGTCTTTGTGTGCTTCTCAATATCGGACATCCAATTGGAAGTCGTCGGTGACTACTCAATGGAAGGGTCCATCGCGGCTTACCGGCGTTTCACAAGGGTGTCACGCAGGGGTGTCGCTCATACGATCTGTTCAGACTGCGGAACTAACTTTGTTGGTGCGGACAGGACTCATCGGCAGTTATTCTCATCGAGTTACAAGGAACATCAGGCCATCTCAGCAGTTCTTTCACAATACCGCAGCCAAAGGAAATGTAATCCTCCGGCGGCTCTGCACATGGACAGAAAGTGGGAAGCGGTGGTAGTCTACCAAATTCAACCTGCGTATGACCGTAGGCGAGGCTCTGCTTACGTTTGAAGAACTCACCACTCTGCTCAACCAGATGCTCAACCTCGAACTCCTCACTAACGACTCACACGATGTCTCAGCGCTCACTAGGGCATCTTCTCAACGATGGCGCTCTCACCACGCGGTCAGAGCCCACTTTCAAGACCTGGAAGTCTCTTGTCTCACATTGGCAGTTTATCCAGCAGAGGGTTCAGTCCTTCTGGGCTCGGTGGTTTGCTTACTATCGGCAGCGCTAGCAGTCTCTCAGTGGTTTCACGCCACCAATGACGTCAAGGTGGAATCTCTCGTCTTGGTAACAGACGAAAGATTCCCGCCGTGCAAATGGCCACTCACCCGGGTCCATGATCTTCACCCGGAAAGGATGGACTCGCTCAGATCACAACGCTCAAGACGGCTACCATCACGCTCATGCGATCACTCATCAAGGTCTCACAACTACCAACACCTCAACTGGATTATCTCGACAACACATCAGCGACCCTCGCTGATGGCGGGCGAAAAATGTTGGAAAATCACAGGCTGACCGCGGCCGAGGCCGCTGATCGAACTCCCCACTCGGGCGCGACGAGGCAGCACCACGCGGGGCAGTCGTGGCACGCGATTGCTCGCGCTTACGCGCTCAGCCTCCCTCTCGACTCGGCACGCGGTCGTGCTCGCAACGGCCGGTAGCCATTAGCTCTTTTTCCGTGACACGCAACAGGTGCTCTAGTAATTGTCTCATCTGGGTCGACTCTTTTTGTGTTCTACTCATTAATCGAGCTACTCATTACATACGGGAACATCAGTGCTCGTACATCTCGGTACGTGAAGGTCCCGCGCGCAGTTTTCTCACATGACTCGCATCGTGACTCGGCAGTTCGTGTCCGTAAATTCTCGGTCGATTAATATAATCGAGCCGTGCAGTGCGGCTCGACACTCGGTTTTCACTCGCTCTCAGGACAATTAACTCGTTATTTCTCGGACGCACTCAATTTTTGCAACTATATTTTTTTGTACTTAATGTAAATAAATTTCCATCGTTATTTTTTTTTCACGTAAGCGGCCTTCGAGACTTTTTTTTACCCGCTCCACCATCCAACCAACCGGCATTCTCGAACAACACGTATTATTTTATTACGATATATAAATAATTACTCTAGAGTCATCATTACACTACACAAGAGATTACGTCCCAGTCAATTATTTTCTCTGAGATGACGAGACCGAGCCGTTCGGCAGACGATCGTCGTCGAAACTTCTTCGGGCTGCCGCTGCGGACGCCACTTGTTATGTTATGTGTGAGTTCAGTCAAAAGTGAAATTTTGCCAGGTATCACCACTTCGGGAACCGATTTTATCGCAATAGATTTCATTAAAAATGCGAAAAAAATAAAAAATATTGGTGCTGACATATTTAGCGTCCGTGATGTATTGTCTGAGATAATTAAAGTTACAGGCGAAGTGAGAGTGCGTTGGTACACGCCATGCACGTATATGGATCGGACAAATTCGCATTGATGTTGTGCGAGTGTGGTCGAAAAGTTTTTGACAGAATCGAAATCATAAGTGGCCAGATATTACCATTGCGGGCACCGATTTGATTGAAAGGGGGCTTATTTCAAAGAAAACAAGTAAAACTTTGCACATTGCTACCTCATTAATTTTCCCTTATCACAAAGCCACCTCTATGAAGAAGCTTATTTATTCACTTTGGCTTCCTCATAGAGGAAACTTTGTGAGAAAGGGAAATTAATGAGGAACCAATGCGTTCTGTTGAGATTCGACGTGATTTAGAGCAAAATGTATTTTTTTTATTCAAAATTCTGTAAAACCCGAACCGCTTTACCGATTTCGCTGAAATTCAATAACAAACAACATTGAACGTGTCTTTATTTATGAAGAACTATATAGCTAAATTGTCGAACTTTTACGAAAGTTAGAGCGATCACGCCATTTTTTTGAAAAATTAAAAACTCCATAAAATCTGTATACATGGATACATTTAATTTAAAAAATATAGAAATTACAGAGGATTTAATACTCTACTTGCGTGCCAAATTTTAGCTCGATGCATCGTGCCGTTTCTGAGTTATGAGCAATTGAATATTCGGCACCTGGATCATACATACGCACACACACACACACACATACCCACATACAGACATATTTTCAAGACAACTTTTCTCGACGTTTTAGGTGATTCTGAGTTTGTTAAGATGAAAATCTCGAAAAAAAAATTGTCACGAAAACAAAGCTTCCTCTATGAGGAAGCAAAAATATACATATATTGGACCTGACCCATTTGGCGTCCGCGATGTGTTGACTGAGATAATTCCAGTTAGAATTTCGTAGCAGACGAAAAAGTTGCAAAGTAGAACTTTGCACACGGCTTCCTCATTAATTCCCCTTTTTCACAAAGCCACCTCTATGAAGAAGCTTATTTAGTAACTTTGGCTTCCTCATAGAGGAAGCTTTATGAAAAAGGGGAATTAATGAGGAAGCAGTGTGCAAAGTTCTACTTTGCTCCTGTGTTTCATTCCTGACACACACACACATACACACGCACACACACGCGCACACACGCACACACGCGCACACACGCACACACGCGCACATGCGCACACACGCGCACACGCACGCACGCCCGCACGCACGCACGCACGCACGCCCGCACGCACGCACGCAGCACGCCCGCACGGACGCACGCACGCACGCACGCACACACACATACACACGCACGCACACACACATACCCACATACAGACATATTTTCTAGACCACTTTTCTCGACGTTTTAGGTGATTCTGAGTATGTTAACATGAAATCTCGAAAAACAATTTTTTCGCGAAAACAAAGCTTCCTCTATGAGGAAGCAAAAGAACAAACTTGCTATAATATAAGAGTAGCTCTAGCGTCTTGTCGTGGGAGTCTCGTGAGACAGCATTATAGATTTCTTTTAATACTTGGCGTCGAGACGCTACCGTGTCTCTTGATAGACAATTCTATCTGTCAAAGTCTGTTAACTATAAAAAATAAATAGAGAAATGAGTCGATTCGGAAATGATAGGATGACAACTATTCATGAAAATATTGGAATCATCATGCCAATCAACAACAATACAGCAAAACAACAATTTGGGGACAACTTTCGCTTTTTTGTGGAGAGAATGGTCACGTGTTGGAATCGACTATCACAGATGAAGCTCTCAGCGATATATTGAAAGACTGGGATTTCAACATAAAGAGAAAAGATGGACAGGAATATAAAGAGAATGTGGTAAAAATCATGTGGAACCAGACAGCTAAATTGATCCAAGAAAAATACTTCAACGAGTTTGGCAGAAATGTGGAACCCTTTAAAGGTCTGACATTTAAATCACCTCGTGATGCTCGCGACTCCACGAGACCTTTATTTCAAATAAATTCTGAGAAGAGGACAGTGAGTGCAACTGCATAGGAAACGGATGAATTCCAATCAATTATGGAGATTTATCGAGATTTGGGAAGACACTCCGGAGGGTTTGCAGAAAAAGTTTTTCGTAACTGCTTCTATGGAATTGGCCTAGAGGGGAGGTGAATGTTGCACCGCGCTTACCGTTTGAACGTCGCGCTTCATGCTTCGTGCGGACGTTGGTTTGAAGGTCGGCTTTGTGCTCTGTTGTGCTTTGTGCGCTTATCGTGTGCGGTCTGTTCAATACATAGCTACTGAGTGTTCGAACGTCCGGGTAACACAAGATCTTGTCCCAACATTAAAAATACTCAATAATTAAATTACTGTATTCTGTTTCTCCAATAATATCTATATAATTATGTTTCAAGAATGCGTTCTAAAAACAAATTGGGTAAATACAAATAATAATAAAATTCGGACAAAAAGTTAATTTAGACTGTAGTAGCTTTTCCCAATTCATTTTAAAAAAGACAAGCTCTACAAAGCTAAAGTCCGGCGAGCTCTTCCCTTTATTTTCCCATGGGCGCCAGGCGCTTTCGCGCCGGGAAGAACTCGCGTTATTGACGGACCAAGCTGCGTTTGCCAGACTAGCCGCAGCCGTCAAAATTGTAGAGTGGCGGGATTCATGAGTCGGCGATCTCGGGATGGTCAAATAATAAATAATAATTCATTTAGGATTCAAATGTGCGGGAATTAACAATGCAATTTATTTAAGACAGTAACAAACAAAGAAGATCAATTAAATTAAGATTCCCGCAACTGCACGTAGTAGAACAAAATATTAATTATTTCCCGTGTCCGTCGCTCGGCGTCAAACACGCCGGACCTCGCAAGGTCGCGAGTCACCGCGCACGCCGCGGCCCTCGCCACACACACACTCACGCTCACACTCGCGGCGGAACGGGAGACGATCGCGAATAACGGACAAGTGAAACAGACAGATCGAACAGAAAAATAGAAAAATATAAAGGCGCATCGTCCCCGTTCTCGCACACCGATTCTACGGTTTTACGTCCCGACCGGTAACAAAATATACCAGCCGAGACGGGCGGCTTCCCGCGACCGTACGACCGTTCGCGTGGTCGTTTTCACGCGCGCGATTTACCGCAGGACCGCCCGGTCGCGCAGGCCTCTCCCGGCGTGTCTCGCGCTGTCCCGGCTGACTAATTTTCCGATCCCGAGCCTCGTGGGCGGGATGCGGAAATCGGCGCCCGGGCGCGAGGGTCTCAGCGCGGCGGACGACGTGCGAGAGACCTGTCGACACGGCCGTCGCGTACCTTCGCTTCGTCTTTATATTTTTATTTACCGCGGGCTTTGCAAGACCCGCGGTGGCGGTTGGTCAGAAGGACCGGAAAAGGGACGACAAACAAATAAATATTAACGTGACGCCGCGCGGCGGGGCTCACCCGTCGCTACAAGATCTTCCGGCGTCGAGTCCAGCGTCCGCGGGATGTTCGGCGGGAAATCGATGTCGTTAGTCCAATTTCGGGCTCCTGTCGCTACGCTCGGGCTTCACGCGTGCTCGCTCCAGCTCGTCGCTCGACGATTCCTCGGGAAGTGCCTCGAGGTCTCGCTCGCACGCACGCACGGGGCGAATCATCCCCTCTCCGCCTAATTACGCTGACCGGCAAGCAGGCGGCCAACTCTGCGCTGCCGGGCAGCCGTCCGATCTCGGCGACGAAGATCGCTCGCGCCACAGTTGGCGTTAGTGGCGCGAGATATGGACGATTCCGCTTCTCTCGGCGGCGGCGGCGGCGGCGGGAAGTCCGACTTACGCCGAGCGTTCGGGGACGTAGCGACAAGGCTGCTGCGGCGTTCCAGCGTCGTTCTCTCTCCCGCGCAGACTCGTCGGTACGGGTTCACCCCGGCGACGGCGTCAATTCTCGGCGAAATAATAACATAAGCGGGAAAATAAAATAATAATTAGGGAAAAATAAATATTTAATAAATTATGGCCCTGCGGATCGGTCGTGGAGTCGTCGAGCGGCTGAGCTGGGCGTTGGTTTGAAGGCACGGGATTTTCCCGTGTTACAAGACACATGTCAGTCTCTGTCGAGCCACGGTGCGAGACAGACGTGTTTCAGTTTGCTCCGTGAATATACTCACGGTGTAATAAATACTGTCCGTTCATTAAGTTCGCGCAAGCTAGCGCGTAGTGTGTGTTCAGCAATGAGCGATACGTCGCAGATGGAGCAGGAGAGCGAAGCTGACTTCCAACCAGCAAAGAATCTCCGCCGAAAACGAGGCAGACCCCGGAAAGACCCCAAAAGTGGTAACGAAGATCGGTCACAAAGCGAAGAGAATTCAGCGTCCGGGCGCAAACGACCAGCGATCTTCGTATCACCAACGCCCAGCACAAGCCGTGCGATTCCACACTCTAACACTAATCCGCCGACGGCAACAACATCACACAGCTCGATTAATTACTCGGCGCGAAACTTGGAGCGCCGTCAGAAGATCTACAATCACCTATTCTACATAAACACAGTATCAGATACGAGCCGAATTCAATTGGCGAACGGATGGCTATCGCTACTAACACAGAGCAAGGACATTATCCTGCAAACAGCGAAGGGGTTCCTGCTGAAATCTGACAGCGAAAAATTAAAACTCACCAAAACACTCGACCAGCTCCAAAAAAACAATACCATCTCCTCCTACAAGGAAACTACAACAAACAAAAGAATTCCCGCCGCCAACACACCAGCTGCAACATTCTCGGCAGTAATAGCTTCAGTGGAAAGAGAACTCGACGACGAAACTGTAAGCAAAACTGTTGATCCAGTGCTCGCGCATGTGTTCAGCTCGTTCCTCTGCGCTTGGCCCTGCAGAGAGGAGAGGGTGACACAAGAAGTATGCGACGAAATGTTCTGGTTTAACAGTCTTTATTACACGACGTGCTTCTTCGGCGTACCGAGCGCGACTGAATGGCGTCGGTGCGGTTGCCGTTACATCCGCTAGGGGAGAAGCTTCGAGAACATTCGAGAACCATCGAGAATGTTCTCGGTGGCGCTGCGATCTTCCGGTTTGCGAGAGCGGCACTTTTAAATGCGCAGACACGCCTTAACACTTCCGCCTTCTTAGCATTTGCTTTGGTATTCGCTTAAACCTAGGCTCTCGCTGTGAGTGAGGAAACGCTCTTTCGGAAGAGACTTTGTGAAAATATCCGCTCGCTGGCTCTCAGACGACGTGTACACTACTCGAATTATTTTCTCCTCAGTTATCTCGCGCAATTGGTGGTATCGGCTATCAATGTGCTTTGTTCTCTTGTGGAACTCGCGATTCTTTGCCAGGCGAATTGTGCTCTGGTTATCGACATACAACACGGTAGGTTGCTCACATTGATGTCCGATGTCCCCTAACAATCTTCGCAGCCAGATGGCTTCCTTTGCGGCGGCTGATGCAGCGACGTATTCCGCCTCGGTCGTGCTTAGAACGACCAGCTTTTGTCTCTGAGAGGCCCAAGTCACTGGACCGTTTGACAAACTGAAAACGTAGCCTGTGGTTGAGCGCCTTGTCTGAAGGTCGCTTGCATAGTCGGCGTCTGAGTAGCCTATGAGTTCTGACTCGCTTCCGCCGCTTCGATAGACTATCCCTATGTCTTTGGTTCCGACTAGAAATGCGAAAATTCGCTTCACTAACAGCCAATGACTTTCGCCGTGGTTATTCAAGTATCTACTCACGAGATTTACTGCGTAAGCTATATCTGGTCTTGACACAGTGGCAAGAAACAACAACGACCCGACGGCTTCGCGATACGGTACATTTATCGCGGTCTCGTCGCTTGACTCTATCGGTTGCACTGTTATATTCGGATCCGCTGGTACGGATACCGGTTTCGCTTCGTTCATGCGGAATTTTCCGAGTATTCTTTGTATGTATGAGTTTTGATGCAGAAACATCGTTTTCTTCTCTCTATCGCGAGACAATTGCACACCTGCAAAATTGCTACAATCACCGAGTGTGATTTCGAATTCGCGTTGCATTTTCTGAATTATCTCTTTCAGCACCTCGCTTAACTTGCTCGCTATAAGACCATCATCGACAAACAGTGCCAAGTACACTGCTTGTCCCTTAACTCTACCAAAGAAAATACATTCGTCGGCGTCAGTTTGCTTAAAACTAAAACATTTCAAGAAATCACAGTATTTGCGGTTCCAACAGCGCGGAGCTTATTTCAAACCGTAGAGCGATTTGTTTAGACGACAAACCACTTCACCTTCACTTTTGTTGACTTTGAGACCCACTGGCACTTCCATGTGTTACGTCAGGCCGTAACTTCATTTTATTTTGACCGATCGAGTCAATAATTTGACTGTAGACCTGTTGAAATCTTAAGCAGAGAAAATTACCCGACTAGTGGAGACGGACGAAACGATCTTGGTAGATCCCGCAGTTACTATATCTAGACACAGATACCGGTGGGTCAGATGATGTAAAAGAGTGCGGAAGATGGTACAACAGTGCCCGATTTCCCAAATCTCAGGCCTTTCTAGAAATGTCGCTGACGCCACTCGAGTGAGCGGCGATAGACAAAACTAGTGTCAAGCGAGCGCAACGGTTATCGACCGTCAGTCCAAGGCCCGCGCGACACCTCGCCTCCGATCGATGCTCGATCGCCCGTTACACACGAAAACCACCAGGTGTCAGTAAAAATAAACGAAATCTACTAGATCTTGAAAGTACAAAGATGCTGGGGCACCGCGAAGACGCTCTCCGTCCCACCGAAGCCGACACTCTGTCTTTCTCGCATCAAAAGGACTACGAGTTCAATTCTAACAAATAATAATTTGATGAGTGAATTATAGAATTTTTCCCGCCTTTCTCGAAAATATAAATGAAAACAGTAAATAATGAACAAAAAGAGGGAAACGAACTAAAGTAACCAACAATTCAAGATAACCTTTGGAATTCAAAAGACGTCCGTCCCACAAAATAAAATATTAAACCGAGAAATATATAAATATATTATCGAAACATACAAGAAAATGTATGAAATAACAAAATAAGCCTAAGAATTGTAGAATTCGCAAGGATACTTTATTAACATAGAAAGGTGAAGGAATTAATTAACTATAAAATACAGTTTTGACGTTTAAACAATATAACAACGTTATATAAATCTTGGGAAAAATTAAGGGAAACGAACTAAAGTAATCAACAATTCAAGATAAACTTTGGAATTCAAAAGACGTCCGTCCCACAAAATAAAATATTAAACAAAGAAATATATAAATATATTATCGAAACATACAAGAAAATGTCTGAAATAACAAAATAAGCCTTAGAATTGTAGAATTCGCAAGGATACTTTATTAGCATAGAAAGGTGAAGGAATTAATTAACTATAAAATACAGTTTTGACGTTTAAACAATATAACAACGTTATATAAATCTTGGGAAAAATTAAGGGAAACGGACATGCATTGCGCAAACCAGGGATTTGAAAAAATATATAAAAGCAACAGTAATCCTCATCGGAAATAATGTACCAGGATGAGTCTTCAACGTACGAGAGTCAGAATCTGTAAAACCTCTGTCGTAAAAATCATAGTGACCTCATTGTGTTATTGAGAATTCATCTTCGATCAGACACCAAGACCAGTCAAAACACGCGGAAAAATTTCCTTGAATTTATTTGTTAACGCAACGAACAAAATCTACATTCACGGAGGAACGAATTAACAATGAAACAAAAAACGTATTTAAAACCTTCGATCATTTCCACATCAGTTAAGATAAGAGCGCGCCCGAACAGCGAGATGTGACATGTCCACATCAGAAAAAGCGTAGGAAGCGTACACCACCTGCGAGCACCTATGAGATTTCGGGGAATACGGAAACACCGCGAGCGAGCGAACGCGCGGACGACGAGGGGTTCGAGACGCAGCATCTCCGGTGCCTCTCGTATGTCCGATGCCTGGGTGCGAGTCTACCTCGCGCATATGCCAGACTTCCAGAAACGAACGCTCTGCAACGAGAATATAGTAGGCACATCTCTGTCCTCCTCGCGATCGTAATAAAACGAGTATACTCCATCCTTTCCTAATCAGCATAAAACACGCGACAAATCGACAAAAGTCTGTGAGAATCTGGCAACAAGGCCCCGGCGCTCGATCTTCTAGCTGGCTAGCGAATCCCGATGGGCGCGTCGTCACCTAGCCTGCGATGTGGTGGATTGAGTCACACCTAGCTACTACCCCTACTTAAAAATGTTGTCTATGTGAGACAAAGGAGCAATAGTATAAAAAGACGAAAAAGTACCGAACGACAGACAGTGCGCTCCGAAAATTAGTTCTATCTACATCGAACCTCTGCCCGATCGACGTCCGAAACTTTGATTTTGAATTAACTTCGAATTTCTGTCCAACCGTGGACTTAGAAAAATTCACCTCGAATTTAATATCGAATTTTATTACGTCCGCGGACTTAGAAAATTCAGTTTGGAATTTTATATCGAATTTTCATCCGACCACGGACTTAAGAAATTCAGTTCGAATTTAATATCGAATGTTCTTCCAATCGCGAACTTAAGAAATTCAGTTCGAATTTAATATCGAATTTTCTTCCAACCGCGGACTTAAAAGAATTCAATCCTTCGCAAACGATTCCGCCACCTATAATCGCATTCTTTGTCCTAACTGGGGATTAAAGAAATTATTGAGCGAACTGAAATTTTATAATTTTGTACGTTTCGGACTCGATTCGGTCATTTTTTTTTGTATTCATCGGATTTTTATAATTTTTGTGCGCTGCGGATTGTGAGAACTCTTGTACACAAGAGCCTTGAATTTTGTACGATACGACCGGAGATCTTTGTGCGACGACTCGTTTATCTTACGTTAACATTTGTCCACTGAGAGAATTCAGTTTATGATTTTTCCACGTTTTACGAATAAATTTCGACGTTTGTACATTAAATTCGGTGTGTCGAGTTTCTTTTCGAACGTGCCCATCCATCTGCATCCTCATCGTGCACAGCAATACAAAAGGGTAAGTGAAATTTTTAATTATATTATAAAACCATAGAACGCGCCTCGTCTCAATTCACCATCGCGTCATATCTCCGTCAAATTCCCTTTAGAGAAGCATTCGCAGCTCGTCCCCGAGTAATTTTCCGAAAGGTTAGACTCGAAACAAGAGCTTGAGCGTTTAGTGTACTACGTCAGGTGTGGTATAGGGAGGATCAATTCTGCTTGACCAGAGTACGGGTAAATCACGCTGAACCGCACTAATGCGTGTAAAATTGGCGTTCGAGTAAAATCAACGACACTTTTGACGTAACACATGTGAATTTCCTCCTCGAGCTCTCCGTACAGAAACGCGGTCCGGACGTCGAATTGGACCATCTCGAGATCTTCTTGCGTTACTATAGCCAGTAACACGCGTAGCGAGTCGTAACGGACAGTGGGTGAAAACGTTTCTGTGTAATCCACGCCTTTTTCCTGGAGAAAGCCTCTTGCGCACAGCCGTGCCTTGAATCGCTGCACGCTTCCATCTGCAGCTTGGATCACCTTGAAAACCCACTTCGTGTTGATTGTCTTCTTCTTGCGATCTCTTGGTATCAGATCCCACGTGTTGTTCATCTCGTGTGCTCTGAGCTCCTCGTCAATGGCTCCGACCCATTGGGATGCGTCAGTCCCGGACACTGCGTCATGATAACTCGACGGTGCAGAGTACTCGGCGAAGTCCACTGCATCATAGTCCAGGTCCCTTATTGGTTTTCGTATTGTTGCTTGATCTCTTAGTACCCGTGGTTCGACGACAGGTACATTTACTGCACCGATTCCTTCGTCCACGGCTCCGGGTACGACCCCTTCGTTGCCGTTCGGCGGGTCGATCTCGGCCTCTGCATTCCCGTTTGGTTCGACGATCTCTGCGTTGTCGGCTCGCGGTGCCATCACCTCAACGTCGGCTTGCGGTACATCTTCGAGCGGCTCGACTCGTCCTTCTCTCACTGGGGCGAACGTTTCTTCCTCGTCACTGTCGTAATGTTTACATACAGGCTCGCTGAATCCTTCGCGAAAAATTACGTTTCTCGAAACAGTCACTTTGTTCGTGTCAGGGTGATAGAGCCGATAGTTCGACGACTCGCCGTCGTACCCCACCAGGATCACTTTCTTTGCTCGCGCGTCGAGCTTTCGTGCGAGCTCCTTAGGTACGTGCACGTAGCCCTCCTCCCCGAAGACTCGCACGTGTCTCAGATCGGGCTTTTTGCCTACCCAGATCTCATACGGCGTTTGGCTCCCTTTTCCGGTCACCAAGACTCGATTGAGCAAGTATACAGCGGTTCCAACTGCTTCCGCCCAAAATTTCTTTTCCAGTTGTTTTGCCTCCAGCATCGTTCGTGCGCACTCCACCACCGTTCTATTCTCACGTTCCGCCTTACCATTTTGCTGAGGTGTGTACGGTGCTGTGGTCTCGTGTACGATCCCGCGCGACTGCATGTACTGCTTCATTTGTTCGTTGCAATACTCTCGTCCGTTGTCGGAACGCAGGACCTTGATTGCTCGGCCGAACTTATTCGCCGCTGCACGTTCAACCACTTTGAAGGTCTCGTAAACATCCGACTTGTGTTTTACGAAGAACACTTGTCTGAACCCTGAAGCATCGTCCTTGTACATCACAAAAAATGTCGCGCCTCCGATCGACTCCACCTGCATTGGCCCACACACATCGCTGTGAATAAATTCACCCGGTTGCCTACTCACTTTTTCGACAACTTCGCGAAATGGAAGCTTGTGCGCCTTACCGAGTTGACACGCGTCGCAAAAGAACTCACGTTTGTCCGTCACTTTGATACCGCTGACGACATCTTTCGTCACCAGTTCTGACAGCGCTCGTTTGTTCAGGTGCCCGAGGCGTTCGTGCCAGTCCTTCAAGCTCGTCGTTGACACGTTCGCTTCACCGATCTGCGATCGCACTCGCGCCCGAAAAAGTAGTCTGAAGATCTCGTTGTTCTGTTTTATCGCTCGCGCAATCACCTCGTCTCCTCGCAAGATAAGTGCATCTCGTTCACGGAACGCGACTAGGTACCCCCGCGTAGTACACAACCCGACGGAAAACAGATTTTTTGTGACAGTCGGTACATAGAGTACGTCCTCGATACGTGTTTCGCGCCACTCACCGTCCACCAACCTGTCAACAACTACCGTCCCTTCGCCCGTCACCGCGCACTCTCCGTCGTCTCCGAGCACTATAGTCCCACCGTCCCTCTTCGGACGAAATTCCGCGAACCACTCTCTGCGATAGGTGATGTGTTTCGAGCACCCACTGTCGATAAACCAGACATCACCTTGATCGACTTCCATAATCTTACACTTTTCCTCGCGAGCGTGCCCACTATACCGACCGTGGTCACCTCTCGCTGTCGAACTCGCCGCGACGAACGCGCAATCACGCGACGAATCTTTTTCTTTCTCGCGTCCACTTTGTTTTTGTTTGCGTTCAGGACATTCGCGCGCGTAATGTCCTTTTTCCTGACACACAAAACACTCGACGTCCTTCTTGTCTCGAACTTTCTTCTTTTTCTTTTTCCCTTTGTCCTTCGATTTTTCACGACTGGACCTTTCACCACCCGTTGTTTTGCTGATCCTCATCGCAGCGAACGCGGTCGTCTCGTCCGAGTCAGCGTTCAACCGGCTTTCCTCACAAAGCAGCCGTTCCTGCAGATTTTCGATCGTCTGTCGATTCGGCTCGACGCTGTCCCACGCCGTTTGAAAACCCGAGAATTTGGGCGTAAGGCTTGCCAGAATTTTCGCCATTATCGTCACCTTCGACAGATTCTCGCCGAGATCCAGAAGTTGAGACGCCATATTTTGTATTTTTGCCATGTGCTGTACCACTGAGTCCGTCGTCCCCATGCGATATTCGTGAAATCGCTGCGTCAGCATGAGCCTGTTGAACGCCGACTTGTGCGCATGTATTGTCCCCAGCTTATCCCACATCTCCTTAGCTGTAACGCACGTTAACAGCGGCTCGAGCTGTGAATATTCCACCGATGAGGAAATAAAAAACATGGCCTTCGCGTTGTCCTTTACCCAGGCCTTCGCTGCCACCGACGCTGCATCCTGAGACTTGACTCGGTCTCCGTTGACTACGTCGAGCACGTCATTGGCCACAAATATTTGTGTGAGTTGAACTGATCCAACCTTCATTATGAGAAACAACGCAGATTCCACTCCAGATAGAATTCTGTACACAAGCAATATCGTGAATGCCTTAAAAAAAGTTGAACTCACTCCGGATCTCGGCTCGGACCACCTGTCGATTGTTATTAAGATAGATCTAACTACTATTATCCCTGTAGAAGCAAATGAGCCGCGACTTAATTATGAAAAGGCAAACTTAGATAATATCAACGCAGACGTCCACGCCTTCATCACCTCAATTGCAGATTTACCAGTGTTAGGACGGGTCAAGATGGCGGATTCGGGAAAGAGCGCGAAGAAGAAAACACGTGTTCGATGAATGTTAACTGATTTAATTGAAGCCCGATTTGGGTTCTCGAGCGTAACCGTGGAATTAAACACAAGACAGTAATAACGACGAATTAAGCCTACTCGCACTATATCCTACGCGTATATCGCCTCTCGTCACGACCCTCGACCGTTCGCGGCAGGTGCAACCACTTTCTCTCTCGCTCGCTCGCTCTACCTTTTCGCGTCCCGTCTCTCACGTTCGACGTACGCGTTTCGACTCCGTGAAGCCCGCCTCGTGCGGCACGCCGGTCCTTCGCGCATCTCCGCTCGCGCAGCTTCGGCCACGTCGACAGGCCTCGTGGTGACGCGCGCGCCGTCTATTTCTCGCGGGATATTTAACTGGGGTTTCTGCCGTTAACACTCGGCCACGCTAAATTAAGCTCGTCCTCGAGCGCTTTATTCAGTACAGACATAGTCGCTTAGTTTAACAGGTACTTTCTTGTTTCGTTGCGGCCGTGGAACATTCGTCGCCTGGTCGCTAGGAACTATTATTTCTTTTGGTATCACAGGTACATTTTCCATCTTATTGCTAGGTACGCCTTCGCTGTCGCTCGCAGGTTGACTCGCTTTTCGTCGCTCGCCCATCGCATCGTTCGCCTCGTCGTTTCGCGTCGGCTCGGTTTCCTCGGATTCGTCAGACTCCACGTCGTCTGTCTCGGGGCTCCCTTTCTCGTCGTTCAGTTCTACGACGCGATAAGTATCACTCGGTAGCTTCTGTGCTATTACTAATGGCCCTCGGTATTTCGCATGGAGTTTCGTCGAGTCTCCCGTCGCGCTGGGTACGGTTTTCATGTATACAATGTTTCCCTCTGCAAAGTCGACGTTATGCGCGCGGTGAGTGTCGTAGCGCGACTTCATCTTCTCCTGCGCGTCTCTAATATCCTCCCGCGCTTCCGCCTGCAGTTTTCCCGGTTCCTGATAAGTCGTCTCGTCGTCTCGCGTGAGCTTCCGAAGCTCCCCCTCTCCGCGTTGCGGTACGTATCCGTAAATTAGTTCAAAGGGGCTCTTCCCCGTGCTCGCGTTTCGCATTTCGTTCAAGTCGTTCTGTATCTGTCGTAAATTCTTGTCCCAGTCGCGTCCGTCGTCTGCGGTGAGACTGCTCCGTATCGCCGGCACTAACGTCGCGTTCAAGCGTTCAACTTGGCCGTTGGCCGGAGGATGTCGCGGTGAGTTGACGGTGTGACGGATCCCGTGACCCTCACAAAAACTCTCGAAAGCTTTCGCGGTGAAACACGTCCCACGATCGGACACAATTCGGATTGGCGCTCCGTACTCCCGCACAAACTCTTCTAGCACGCGTACTACCGGACCCGTTTTGGTGTCTTTTACCGCTCTCAGTACGGCGAACTTCGTTAAATTGTCTACGATCGCGAAAACAAATTTATTCCCGCGCGCGCTCGAAACGAATGGACCTAAATGATCTACATGGATCGTCGCGAACGGCCTACACCCCGGCGGAATCGGATGCAGTCCGCCCGCCTGCTTCCCTGGCTGCGACTTGCTTGCGATGCACTGTAAGCACGCTCGTACATGGCGCTTTACATACGCTTTCATGTTAGGGAAATAATAATATTCCAAAATTCTCGCGACTGTTCGGTCTACTCCCGGATGGCTTTTGACGTCGTGAAAACGCACGACCAAACTCTTTCTCATAACGCTCGGAATCGCATACAATAATCGTCCATCGCGTCGCTTGTAAATGATGCCGTCGACTAACTCGTACTCGTGCACGCGACTCTCCTCGTGTTTCGTGCGTGCGCTCGGCGCCTTTTCGAGGATGACTTTCCGCTGGCGAAGGTCATCGTCGACGTATTGGTATACGCGAACTTCGTCCTCGTCGCTACTAATTGACATGACTTCCCGCGCTTCGATTTCTACCGCGCTCGATTCCACTGGCGCTCTGCTCAATGCGTCGACATGAGCGAGTCGTGTTCCCGGCCGATGAACTATACGATAGTCGTAGTCACTCAACGAGTCGTTCCACCGCACAATTTGCGGGTTCATTGTTTTCTGCGTACTCAAGTGGCAAAGTGCTTGGCAATCGGTGACAACGGTAAACGGAATGTTCGCTAGCATCGGTCGCAGACGCGCTACTGCCCAAACGATGGCGAGTAGTTTCAGCTTACTGCTGTGGTACCGACTCTCAGGCTCGCTCGTACGCCTGCTAATCGCGTAAACTAACCGAAACCGTTTCGCCGCGTCTTGTTGCATCAGCATTCCCGCTAAGCCCGCTGCACTCGCGTCGGTGTGCAGTTCAGTTTCCGCACGAGGATTACACGTTTGCAGAATGGGTCGCTCCGTGAGCTTCGCTTTCAGCGTTTCGAACGTGTGCTGTTGCGCTTCCCCCCACTCGAATACAGCATTCGCTTTCAGCAGTCGGCTGAGTGGCGCCCCGATCTGGGCGAATTGCGGAACAAATTTACGAAAGTAACTCGTCAAGCCAAGGTATCGTCACACCTCGTGTGCGTTCTTTGGAACTGGAAAATCGGCTATCGCCGCCATTTTGCTACTACCCGGTTCGATTCCGTTCGCCGAAATCACGTGCCCGAGATACGCTACCCACTCGTGCAAGAAGTGACATTTCGCGAGTTTGATGGTCAATCCCGCGCCTCTCAACGCCTTGAAGACTAGACGCAATTTGCCTTTCAGCTCGTTCCAACTCTTACCCGGAATCAAAATGTCGTCCAAGTAGTACAACACTACGTTATCTTGCAGGGGACCGAGAGCTTGGTGCATGGCTTTTGAAAAATAAGCGGGCCCATTCATGAGGCCAAAGACCATGCGCGTAAACTCGGCGGTTTCCTTGGACGTGATAATGGCGGTTTTCGCGCGCGCGTCTTTCGAGAGCGGTATCTGCAAATACCCGTGAGCCAAGTCGAGTACAATAAACAGGGAACTGTCGCGGATCTGCGCTAAGTGATCGTCAATATTCGGGAGGGGAAAATGTACGCGTTCCGTAACGTGATTTAATTTGCGAAAATCGACGCACAGTCTCGACTCTCCCGTTTTTTTCTTTACGAGCAAAACTGGGCTCGCGTACGCGGACTGAGTGTCCTTAATTATTCCCGCTTCGCGCCATTCGGATAATATTTCTTTGATCTCCTGTCGCTCCCGTTCGGTCGCGCGATACGGCTTACTCGACACCGGTTTCGCGCCCTCGATTAGTTTAATGTTCATTTCAATATTTTTCGCGTGCCCTAAATCATGCAAACCAGTCGACACACAATCTCGGAATTCGTTGACGAGTCCGCTCAGTTCTTCGGCGACGTCGCGCGGTTGCGCGCTGCCGATGTCCAGGTCATCCACGGAAATGGCGTCCCCCTCCTTCGCTGGTCGCTCGATCATCTGCACTCTCGAGATCTCGCCTCGCAGTGTCGTCTGTCCCGCGCGGATGGTCCGGCTCTGATCGGCCGTATTCAGCACCATTACGACGTGGCTGTCGTCTGCACCCACGACGTAGATGAAATTCATCGACTGCGCTGGTAGCACCACGTCCTCCGCAGCGACGGCTCCGGTGGCGGCGACGCCGGCCGCCGTCGTCAACTCAGGGTTCTGCTCGAACGTGAGCGTATCGCCCACCTTGTGGTAGTTGATTGACGGGTGGTCGGTAAACGACCGACCGATGATGGCATCCACAGTTTGTGCGTCGTCTGGAACGACACGCATGTCCACGCCCGTCACTTCGGCGCCGTCGATGACGATGGTCGCCCGCACTACGCCAGGACTCGTGACTATGCAATCTGGCGGGCCGAAACCCTTAAGCACCACGACCGTCGGCGTCATCACGAATTGTTCGGTTAGTACCCGCGTCGCACGTATTGTACAGTCGGAACTGCCGGCATCGATGAACACTCGAACCTCGCGATTATTAATTGACGCCGCTTTCACATATTTAACTGCGGCACTGTCTCCCGGTCGTCCGATAGTATTTACCGTGCGGTCACTCGTCGGCGGATTGTCGGGACAATTCCGACCGATGTGCCCCAGTTTGTGACACCGGTAGCACTTAGTTTCGCGTCGCGGTTCGGGGCAATCTCGCGCGATATCTCCCGTTTTCGCGCAGTTGTAGCATTTGCGCGGCCCCTCGGGTGCGCGCCCGGTCGAAGTCGGCTTCTCACTCGCGGCACTCGTTTTCCCCGTGTCCTCCCCGTCCGATTTCGCGGTCGTCTGTCGCGGCTACGTTATTGGCGCGTCACGCGTCGAGCGGATTCGGTCCGCCCGCTGATTCAACACATTCTCGTAGTAGGTAAGATCGTGCAGCAACGTGTCGCACGTATACTGTGACGTGCCCATCATTGTGTTACACAATTCGCGCGACCACAACCCAATCAGTATTTCGGCTTTTGTCTCGCGGTACGACATGCCAAGCGCGCGGCACAATTTCACTTTCGCGTGGAAATATGGCGACAACGCCTCCCCCTTCGCTTGCACACGCGCCTTCATTCGCGCCCACCGTGTCGACGCGTCGTCTCGTACGATGAAAGTCTCGCGAAACGCCGCACGAAACTCGTCCCACGTGCGTAATTCACCGGCTCGACTCCGCGCCCAGTCTCTCGCGCCTCCTCATAAGTGCATGCGCGCTGCTTCGAACAGGTAATCGGGAGGCCAATTGTGGAGGTTCTGCATCGCCTCGAGATTGTCGATCCATTCCTTCGCTCGAATGCCGCCGTCGTCGGAAAATGTCTCGATGTTTTTCGACAGATCGGGGATCACGTGGTATGTCGGAATTGGGCTTACTTGCGGTCTCTGCTGCGTCATGAGTCCGGCGAATATCTGCGCCAATGCCTCGTCTCGATTTCCGTTGGATAATAGCGCGCGGAATGCATTGACCAATTGTGGCGTGGTCTGCGCTGTGCCGTCGAATGACGACTGTCCCGCTGGCGGCTGCGACATGTGTACGTCGCTCGAGTGTGTCCGGTCGCCCTCGGCAAATGGCGTCCGCGTCGGCATGGCACCGCCGTTCACGTACGCGTCGTGCGCTCCCGCCTGAATGTCCGGCCGTTACTCCTCTTGGCCCCGTGCCGCTATGTTGGCCGACGCCGATGTCGTCGCGTCGCCTCCGTGCCCGACGACCGACCGCAATGGCTCTCCCGCACTCGCGGCTCCCTCCGGTCGACTCGCGTTACCGCCCACTACGTCCGACGCTGCACCATCCGTCGTCGGCGGTATCGCCCACCCACGCCCCAATGTACGATTGAGTCCCATTCGCGTGAATTCTCTCACAGCAAACCGCTCGTAGTCGTCGTAGTCACACATTCACCTCCGCGTCTCACTCGTTTCCCGCACTCGCGATCGAATTTTTCATGTCTCTCACTTTTTCCCTTTTCTTTTCTTTTTTTTTTTTTTTTTTTTCCTCTTTCCTTCTTTCCCGAATATCTCGCACATTAACGGCTCTACGGCGCGATTGAGTGGATCCCTCTTCTGAATTGTTAGGACGGGTCAAGATGGCGGATTCGGGAAAGAGCGCGAAGAAGAAAACACGTGTTCGATGAATATTAACTGATTTAATTGAAGCCTGATTTGGGTTCTCGAGCGTAACCGTGGAATTAAACACAAGACCGTAATAACGACGAATTAAGCCTACTCGCACTATATCCTACGCGTATATCGCCTCTCGTCGCGACCCTCGACCGTTCGCGGCAGGTGCAACCACTTTCTCTCTCGCTCGCTCGCTCTACCTTTTCGCGTCCCGTCTCTCACGTTCGACGTACGCGTTTCGACTCCGTGACGCCCGCCTCGTGCGGCACGCCGGTCCTTCGCGCATCTCCGCTCGCGCAGCTTCGGCCACGTCGACAGGCCTCGTGGTGACGCGCGCACCGTCTATTTCTCGCGGGATATTTAACTGGGGTTTCTGCCGTTAACACCAGTTAACCAGCAAATAATCGACAGCTTTTCTGAAAAACTATCCAGCGCCGTTATAGCACACAGCCCCGCAAACACTAACAATTTTTTCTCGCACAATCTTCCGCCGTTCATCATAAGTCTAATCAAAACCAAGTGAAGAATGTACAGAGAATACAGAGGTAGCCCCTCACTTGAGCTCAAAAAAGCGATGAACAGACTGAACAACTCCATACAAATAATGATTTCACAATTTAAAACCCACTGCTGGTTAAAAGCCTGTGACGAAATAAAAAAACAAAGGGGCAAAAAATACTGGCAGACGATAAAAAAAACTAGCAGGTTACTTTTCAAACCCTCCAACCACAGACCTTATATTCAACGGAGTCCATATTGATGACAACCTGGGCAAAGCAAATGCATTCGGCCAACACTTCCAAGAAACCTTCAGCAAATCCGAAGAAGACCAATTCGACGACGAGAACCTGAGGATAGTGGATACATGGTACAACGAGTTCTTCACTGAGGCCGAAAGTCAACAAAACGAGCACGAACCAGTCACCGAGGAAGAACTCATGGGCATAATAAAAAAAGGAAAAAACTCAGCACCAGGCCACGACAAAAGACCTATGCTAATTATCAAAAAACTTGACAGAACGGTTCTCCGCTTCGTATTAAAGATATACAATTACTGCATTGAAAATAACTACTTCCCGGTGGAATGGAAAACTGGGACAATCATCACCCTGCCGAAGCCCAACACAAATACCAGGCTACCTGAGAACAACAGACCGATCACTCTACTCCCATCTCTCGGAAAAATATTCGAAAAAATAATCAAAGGCCGGCTTGAAACTGCGATAGAGAAGAACATACCGCTCTACCAATTTGGATTCAGAAACCGGAAATCAACAATTCATCCACTCACAGTACTGACAGCCAACACTCAAACAGCGAAACTCGGAAACAGACATTCAGCAGCTCTATTCATGGATATAAACAAAGCTTTCGATAGTGTTTGGCACCGAGGACTTCTCTACAAGATCTGGAAACTCAACTGCCCAAATTATCTCCTGCAGATAACTCACAATTTTTTAACAGGGCGGACACTAAAAGTAAAAGTTACAAACCACTTTTCTCAGAGTTTTTGCCCGGAACAAGGTGTACCGCAAGGATCACCCTTATCTCCACTTCTCTACAACATCTACTGCCACGACATATACAACTTCAATATACCAGACTCGACCGAAATAGACAAAAACAATTACCTACTACAGTACGCAGACGATGCGGTACTCATCGCACATAACAGAAACACTACAGCCGCAATACAGGCGCTCCAAGAGTTAACCGACAATTGCATTGTATGGTTTAACAAATGGCGACTCAAACCGAACCCAATGTTGTGCCCAGGGTACAACGATAGAGTCGATGCGCGGCATTACGCACATCGGCGATGATGTCGATTCGTGGCGTTACGCGCACATCGACGATAGTGTCGATTCGCGGCGCTACGCACACATCGACATACGCGCGCCGCGGCCAGCAGGCCGGCGGCAGCGCGAGCCGGCAGGCTGGCGGGCGCGGGGGCGCGCGGGCAGGCGAGCGCGCAGGCAAGCGAGCGCGCGGCCAGGCCAGCGAGCGTGCAGGCGAGCGTCGCCGTCGCCTTACCGACCATACAGCTGAGTCGGCATTTCGGCAATCAGTGTAATATTCGTACCGTATGGTATTGATGCATACGATACTCGATGCATCTTCGGTACCGAATGTAGAACAGTAAAAGATAAACAGAGATTGCCGAAATTACGGCAAATGCTGAGGTGTCTGTTCTCTTACCTGTATATAAGGACCAGAGAGCAGACACTTGTCAGTCATAATCGACTCCTGGAACTGTACGGTTGGTCCGGGGTAAAGATCCGAGCAAGGGATTTTACCACATAAGGTCAGAATAAGTTAATCATTGTGTTTTAATTAGAATGTGCAAACAATCTAAACATTGTTTAGTTGAAATATATAAACAATATAAACATTGTTAAATACCACGTGTAAACAAACTAACATTGTTAAATTCGGAAGTAATAAATTATTGTTTTATATAAATGTTCGTGTATCACTTGGGTTCCAACCCTTAACTGGCTAAGTCCCAACATAATTCTTGAGGTCAACCCTCAACGCCGGCGCTCGGAGTAGCTAACCGGGTTTCGGCGGTATAACACCAACAAAATCCAAACTAATCATCTTTAACCATAAAATCTCTGTAACTTCTCCATCGATCACCATATACAATCAAGACATCACACCCAGCTCCTCCGCCAAATATCTAGGAATAACAATAGACCCGAAGCTAAATTTCAACATACACACAAAAAACACGAAGACAAAAACTATTGCCCGGGCAGCTTATTTCCGCAAAATTACATTTAAAAATAGACGTATCGCAACGAAACACGCAACACAAATGTACAAAAGCATCTGTCGCCCATTATTAGAATACGGCCACCCCATTTTTTTAAACTGTAACAACCCAGCAATTAAAAATATAAAGACCGCCGAAACTACAGCTCTTCGTCGCCTCACAACACTAAGGCACCCCAACAACCAACTGCATAACCCTTCGAATGCTCTTCTGTATGCGAAAACGGGTGTAGAACCAATTTTAAATAGAACAAAAACACTCAGCAAACTCTTCGCCGAACAACACCTAGACGAAATAGCTCCCCTCTGTAACACTTTACCTCCTGACACTATAAGCAAAAGCAAATTTCCCACAGAATCGCTCTTCGCGAAGCTCGCTAAATTAATAAATTAATCATACCTTTTTTTTCTCCATATATTCATCTATTTACTTCATTTTTAGTCAATATACTAATAATGTAATGCAATAAAACCGAAATATCCCGGCAGAAGGACTTCGGTCAATGGCCAATTGGCCCGTACATACACGACGCGCAAATTATTATTATAAAATTTAAGCATATATACATGTACTGTAAAGGGTCAATAAACTGTCCGTTACTACTACTACTACTTAGACACATGTATGTACACCAAATTTAATAGGCATTTTGTGTTTTTTCAAAACGTGAGTGCCTACAAATGTTGTGGAATTGATCATTTTGCTTTCTCATAGAGGAAGCTTTATTTTCGTGAATTTTTTTTTCGATATTTTCATGTTAACATAGAATCAGCTAAAACGTCGAGAAAAGTGGTCTAGAAAATATGTCTGTATGTGGGTATGGCGTGTGCGTGTGCGTGTGTGTGTGTGTGTGTATAATCCAGGCACTGAATATTCAATTGTCCATAACTCAGGAACGGCACGATGAATCGAACTAAAAATCGGCACGCAAGTAGAGTATTAACTACTCTGTAATTCATCTGTTTTTAGGCACTCACGTTTTGCAAAAACGCACAGAAGTGCCTATTATGTTTGGTCAGATTTCGCCTAAATTACCTTTTTACATGAAAAAGTCAATATAATTTGAAGTTATCCATTTTTTTACAGCACCTTTCTCAAACTTAGTGAAATACATATTCTTGGTGTACCACGACCCAACATTTTCATTATTTAGTATTTTGTAATGTGGAAACAAGATTTAGTCCTACCCGGACGTCCGTAACCCATGGTATCTTTGGACTGAAGAGACCGAACAAGCTGGAATTTGCAATGTCTCTTATTATAGTATTGAGTAGTATGCATAAATATTATAAGAATTCTTCCATTCCTTCATGTAGGCATTTACCTAAAAAAATGGCACTTTTCAGGTGTGTAAACGTGTACGGGACTATCTTCGCACTGCATAAATCAATTTGGCTATAACTTGCAGCGTACTCACATTTTACATTTTTTCAATTACACTTTTTTTGTTTTACCCTTAGCTAATTCTAAAGTGGTAATTACATACCACGCATAAATACAAATATTTAATTGAAATTAATTCAACACTTGCGACAGTTCATGTACCTTTTTCTGTGGAAAATCATTACATACTACATATTATACACATCACAAAACGAAAATGAATTCCACAACGTGATTTTTTATTGTGTTATTCATTCATTATGTTGGTACAATTTAGTTATAATGATAGTTTATGATTAAACCACAAAAATGTGGAAAAAGGAAACATAACCTAAACACAGGTTTGTAAAGCGTATTATTAGTCACTTTCACCATACTTGCGGAAATAACAGCTTAACATGCACAGGGTGTCCCATTTTAATCTTACACCCGATTTATCTCGAAAAATAGGTCTCCTATCGAAAAATGAGTTATATGAAAGTTGTAGGATTCGAAGGGGGACGTTTTTCTAAAAAAAGAAATATGGTCCAACATTCAAAATGGCGGAGATACGACGGACGACATGTTTTTTTTAAATGGAACCATGACTTTCCTTTTCGACCAAAATGTTCGGCATGTTAAAACTAACAACTTTTGTAGAAAACTTTTTTCGATAAAGTCCATAATTCATTTTTTGAAGACCATTTTAGCCTTATCCAGGATGTACCACGAGGAGGTAGTTTTCAACATCCCATTTGCGTGTGCGTATGCGTGTGCGTGTGCATGTGCGTGTGCGTGTGCGGGCATGTGCATGCGTGTGTGCGAGCATGCGCGTGTGCGTGCGTACAACACTCACAAGGGTTAGGTCTCTGCGGCTCGTCACTTCCACAGTATTTTTTGACTCCATTTGTAATTCCAAAAGTACCTTGCCTTCGACGAATTTTTTAGACATTGGATGTTAAAGTTTTTAACATGATGAATGGGGGAATCTTTGAACATGTTTGAGAAGAGTTCAAAGTACACTTACAACGAGGGTTTGGAGTAAAAAAAATACTGCGGAAGTGACGAGCCGCAGAGACCTAATCCTTCTGAGTGCTGTACGCACGCACACGCGCATGCTCGCACACACGCATGCACACGCCCGCACACGCGCACGCACACGCACACGCAAATGGGATGTTGAAAACTACCTCCTCGTGGTACATCTTGGATAACGCTAAAATGGTCTCCAAAAAATGAATTATGGACTTTATCGATAAAAGTTTTCTACAAAAGTTGTTAGTTTTAACATGCCGAACATTTTGGTCGAAAAGAAAAGTCATGGTTCCATTAAAAAAAAACATGTCGGCCGTCGTATCTCCGCCATTTTGAATGTTGGACCATATTTCTTTTTTTAGAAAAACGTCCTCCTTCGAACCCTACAACTTTCATATAACTCATTTTTCGATCGGAGCCCTATTTTTCGAGATAAATTAGGTGTAAGATTAAAATGGACACACGTAACTGTATTTGCAATTATTTTGTTATCATTTATAAATTGGAACCTGTCAACAAGCGGTGCTACAAGCAGGACTACAGACGATCAGACAGCGGTACCGCCGGAAAAGCGCCTAGTGGTCTGCTCGGCCGTCGCCGTGTCAGAGATTCCAAGATATTTTTGTTTTGCTCTTAGATAATTCTAAAGTGTTGATTAAATACGACAATAAATAAAAAATATTTGTGTTTAAAAATCAGTCCGCACTACATATTATGGTCTGGAGGTTCACTACATCAATCAAGAATCTGTTAGAGATATTTGTCAGGAGAACGGGTGGAAAGTGGAAAAACAAAGAACCGGTGTCTTAACACGTGGCGTCGCACTTTATTGAAATCACAAGATATATTAGAGTTAGCACCAGCAAAATAGATTGTTCGAGCGGGCCTGCTCAGTTCGAGGTCTTATTGAACTTTTTATTATTTCCACTAACTATACTATTTACTTGTCCTGTCAATAGCGCAATTATATTTAAAAATGGATATTCAAATGGTCGTTTGTGAGTTCTCGACGTACTCCCCTCGAGCCTCATCGTTCACAGCACGTGCGCTCTCATTCGTATTTCGCCGACGACTCCGACTTTCTCGTGCGGACCGAAGTCGTTCCCTCCTCGAGCGTATTCTCGCTCCATATATGGACATATCGAAGGGTCTCGTATGCGCACTCGTCTTTCATATCATTGGTCATGTGCGTAACGCGCGTCCCTCAGGGCTACCAACGTTTGATAAATATCACCGACTAGGAATTATTTCATCGCTTACACTCGACCTTCCTGACATTTATTTTGGACGCTCAAAATATGGATTTACCCTTCGATTTCCTTCTAACACGAATTATTAAACAACATAGTCTCTTAAATATAACGGCGGCTGTCGTTTGCGAACGCTTCTCTCCTTCTTATTATCATTAATATCACATTTGTCATTAGAAAATTCTTCATTTTCAGTCATTAATTCGCTTATTCGGCTAGTATCTACTTTTTCACTAGCTTTGTCACTTACATAACTAAAGTCATCGTTGAGCTTCACAGATTTGTCTTCAGACTCGTCAATTTCGTTTACATCGCAGATTACTTCATCCTTATCATCTAGGTTTTCTCTTTCGTAGACATCTTGATCTCGCCACAATTTTAATTGTGAAGTATGAGCGGTGGTGGGTCTATTCTTTTTACCTCCAACTAGGCCAGTTATTTCGTAAGTATCTTTAGTGAGACACTGCGTTATTACATACGGACCTCTGCGTCGTCTTTGAAGTTTTGTACTCTCTCCCGTCGCTACGGATTTTACGTCGACATACACCGTTTCGCCTACATTATAACTTACATCCATTCTTCGATGCTTATCGTAACGCTCCTTCATTTCCAATTGAGAAGCCTCAATATTCTTTCTGATTTTTTGTTGAATCTCCAGAGCGTTACGATAAGATTCACAATGCGTCGTGAGTTTTCTTAGTCGGCCATCGCTAAATCTTGGTAAGTATCCTAAAAGACTTTCGAAAAGAGTCTTTCTCGTCGCTTTACAAATACTCGAGTTCACGTCTCGTTCGATTAATTTCACCTCCGAATCCCAATCGATTCGGACTCTAGTTTCCGTTCGGATTATCATGGCCGATAAAAGGGTACGATTCATCCTTTCTATCAACCCGTTGGCTTGCCGATGGCGACTCGAATTCAACGTGTGATGTATTCCTTGGCGAGCACAAAATTCCTCAAAGGATTTGGCAGTGTAGCAAGTACCACGATCGCTGATATTCCGATCCGGAGCTCCGAATCCGTTCACGAATTCTTCGAGTTTCTTAATGTTGAGTCAAGCGCTGGTGTTCCGGACTGGATTAAAGACCACGAACTTAGTGAGAGTGTCAATAATTCCCAACATGAATTTACTTCCTTTGGTCGATGTAACAAAAGGACCAACGTGATCCACATGGTGTCTTTTTTTACTTAGATACACTCTAAGCGTTGAGCAATATGAGGTCGGAAGTAAGCTCTCATACGTGGGTAATAGTAGTACATCTGTACTCTCGCAATCGTTTTATCAATTCCAAAATGGCTACTCAAGTCGTGGTATTTGATCGCCACCGCTTTTCTCATTGAATCCGGAACAACGTATAGATCAACTTCTTTGTTATCGCGCTTTACGGTTTTGTACAACATTCGATCTCGTATTTTATAGACTTTCACCGTATCGTTTTTGGCTTTTGCACGAAGAGACAACGGTTTCAGCAGGATGTCGATCTTTTTTTTAAGTTTCTCGTCGTGTTGTTGATAAAGGAGAATTTCATCTTCCCTTCGCATAATTTGAAAGATCTGAGCTCTATCTATCGTCTCCTCTTCGGAAGGTTCACCAACCAGGGCTCGAGATAAAGCATCGACATGCTAAATCACCGTTCCTTTTCGATGTTTGATTTCGAAGTTGTACTCAGAGAATGAAGCAACCCATCGAACAACCTGAGGATTAATCGTCTTATGAATGTTCAGATAGACCAGGGCTTGACAATCTGTCAAAATCGTGAATTTTAATGGTAGAAGAAATACCCTTAAACGTTCTACCGCCCATACCAGTGCCATAAGTTCAAGTTTGCTCGAGTGATAGCTTCGCTCTACTGCAGAAGTTCTTCTGCTCACAGCAAAGATAGGATGTAGTTCATTGTTTTTGTTTTCTTGCATCAAGATAGCATCTAGTCCTTAAAAACTTGCGTCAGTGTGAAGTTCGGTCTTCGTCGGGTTTGGATTATAAATCCCTAAGACCGGTTTTGAAGATAAAATCTCCATGATGCGTGTGAATGCCACGTCTTCTTTGTCTGACCCTCTAAACTCTACAGCTTTCCTCGTTAACTCCGTTAACGGAGCAATAATCGTAGCGAATCCTGGTACGAACCGACGAAAGAAGCTTGCCATTCCTACGAATCTTCTGACCTCATGTACATCTCTCGGTCTCGGAAATTTCGAGATTGCTTCTATCTTAACAGGTCCAGTTTCAATGCCTTCGCTGGATACAACAAATCCGAGATATTCTACTCGTTTCATACAGAATCAGACGCATCATTAACCCGGCTCTTTGCAACGCCTCGAATGTTGCGCGAAGGCGTTCTTTTAACTCGATCCAATCTCGTGCGATCACTAGTACATCATCCAGATAGAAAAGAAGAATTTTATTTCTCAAGGGACCCAACGCTAATTCCATTATCTTAGAAAAATAAAATGGGGCATTCATGAGTCCGAACATTGCTCTCGTAAATTCCCCTGTACAATCTGGTGTGATAAACGCCGTCTTCCCACGCGCTTATTCTTTCAAAGGTAGTTGCAAATAACCGTGAGCAAGATCAATAGTCGCGAAAACTTTTGCTCCAGACAGAACCTCTAAGCATTCATTGATATTGGGCAAAGGAAAATTGATACGTTCCGTCTGAGCGTTCAATTTTCTGTAATCTACAACAAGTCGAGAAACCCCATTTTTTTACTCACAAGCAATACGGGGCTCGCATAGGGAGATGAAGTCTCACGGACCAATCCGGCATCCTTCCATTCCATTACAATATTTTTAATCGTTTCTCTCTCTTGTTGATTCGTACGATAGGGTCGCGCGCAAACAGGAACACTACCCTGCTTCACTTGGATGTACATTTCTATAAGGTTGGTTTTACCGATTTCAAAAATGTTCTGCGCGACACAACCTCGAAACTCTTTTATTAAAAGACCTGTCCTGTCGTTGAGAAGTTGTCATTGACTCTTCCGTGATGACTTCTTCCTCGAGGATGTCGTCTCGTCTAGGCTGCATCACGACCGGCTGTCGTTCTACGAACGTCATTCTCGGGGTTGCGTTGGTTCCTTTCTGCAGTTTTACGTATCGTTGTTCGCAGTTCATAATCGGAAGTACCAGCGTTGACTCGTCCGTATTCACATTAATGAAGTTAATGGAGGCTGGAGGCAGCTCGTTCCAGGATTGGTTGATCATTCCCTTTGGGTTGAAGTTCTGGCAAAATCTGCGATAATTCGAGTGTAGAACGTTCCAGAAACAACAATAAATTATCAACTTTAATATAAGCGATGTGATCGAGCTCCGTGAAGGTTCTTCCAATGAGCACGTCCTCCGATTGGACGTCGTCCGGCACCACGCGAATCATTATTCCGTACTCGCTCACGCTGTCGATATCAACTGTAGCGTTAACTACTCCACAGGATTTGACAACATTCGAGTTGCTGCCAAAACCACTCAGAAGACTAGGTAGTCGGATTATTGAAAAATCGTTACACAAATCAGCGGACGCCTTGATGGTGCAGTCTGACATTTCTGTTCTGGACATTTGTTTGCAAAATGTCCATTTTTCTGGCAATTGAAGCACTTCACGTTGTCTCTCGATGTTCTTTCTCTGGAGTTTTCTTTAGATGGTTCTTCAGCGTTCCTCTTCATCGTCCCGAACGTCCTCGGTATCCACGTCGTTGTTTCTTTCGGTCTCCGCGGGCGAAGATTATCATACACCTTTATCGATCGTTCAAATGCAATCAACCCATGGAATAGTTGATTTTCGTTTTGGTACACCGATGACAAAGCGTGTACCGCAGAATCTTTTGATAATAGTCCCGAAGCCACTTGTCCCCGTACTTCTTCGTAAGTAAGACCCAGTGATTTACACAACTTCACCTTTCCGAAGAAATAATCAGCGAAGCTCTCGTTCTCTCGTTGTTTACGTGCTTGCATCTTTTCCCACAGCTGAACGCGATCAAGCGGCGGAATCCACGATGCCTTGAAAGCCTCTCGAAAATGATTCCCGCTTCCAAATCCCCCGCGATGAATTTGAAACCACGACGAAGCGGCTTGTTTGAAATGCATTACCGCAGATTGATGCAGCATAGGTTCAGGCCAATTATGAACTCTCGCTGATGCCTCGATTTGATCTAACTACTGACGCGCCTCTACTGGAGTTTCGGTGCCACAAAAATCTCCTATTGCTTTTGAAACATCAGACTAGGTAACTAGGTTACCTATCAGACTAGGTAACTAGGTTACCTAGTCTATCAGACTAGGTAACTAGGTTACCTAGTCTGATGTTAGCTAGGTAAACTTCGAACGGAAGATTGAGATTGCTGCAACATCGTCATGTTTTGTTGTAACATTTGGGACATCATTTCCAAAATCCTGTCGGTTGATGATCGATTTGATGTTTGATTAGGTTGATACTCTCGCGTCGAATCAAGTTCTTCGTCGTCTGACATTCTGGAATCCATATTACCCGACGTTTTCGGAATCGCGCCGTTATTATGACCGGAATGTATCTTGATATTCTGATTCAAATTAAGTTTAGCGGGTTGAAGGATCGATCCCGATTTTGGAGCATTTAACATGACCGGTCGCGATTCCTTATGATTTGTTGGTTGAAAATTATATTTCTCAACGTTTTGTCCTGTCGGTAAATACGATTGCTTCTCGTCTTGCTGTCGCGTCAAATCCGGCGGACCACTATTTTCACCGACTACCGACAAATCAGGTATTTTACTCGCTCCGAATAGCAACGATCTTCTTGTTGACTTATGATCTGCAACGTCCAACTCGATACGAAACTGTTCGTAGGTCTTATCACTTTTTCCATCTTCACCGTGGGCCATGATAAAATTTTCGAATACTCACTCAAAATTACTAATGTCCGACCACCTGTCGCTCTCTCGGAAAATTCAAAATGGCCGTCATACGGCTACTCTTAAACCAGAGCACGCTTCCTTTCTCAAGATGGAGTACCAACGGCGTCACTGCCGAACCGCCATCTTCCGAAACACTTCCCTTGAATTTTCCCGAGTTACGATGTCTCACGAAAATTATAAAAAGTCTCAACGTCTACGAAATCACAATGTCCAATAACTTATTATTGCACGACTTTCACTAAACGCAGGCGGAACTTTCGTGTATCCCATTTCTGATTCTGTTAGAGACATTTGTCAGGAGAACGGGTGGAAAGTGGAAAAAAAAGAACCGGCGTCTTAACACGTGGCGTCGCACTTTATTGAAATCGCAAGATATATTAGAGTTAGCACCAGCAAATTAGATTGTTCGAGCGGGCCAGCTCAGTTCGAGGTCTTATTGAACTTTTTATTATTTCCACTAACTATACTATTTCCTTGTCTTATCAATAGCGCAATTATATTTAAAAATGGATACTTTAATGTTCGTTTGTGAGTTCTCGAGGTACTCCCCTCGAGCCTCATCGTTCGCAGCACGTGCGCTCTCTTTCGTATTTCGCCGACGACTCCGACTTTCTCGTGCGGACCGAAGTCGTTCCCTCCGCGAGCGCATTCTCGCTCCATATATGGACATATCGAACGGTCTCGCATGCGCACTCGTCTTTCATATGATTGGTCATGCGCGTAACGCGCGTCCCTCAGGGCTACCAACGTCTGATAAATATCACCAACTAGGGATTATTTCGTCACTTACTTTGCATGTTTACTTTGCTTGGTGTGTCTTAAATAACCACAGTGAAACAAAATCTTCATGTTTAACGTAAGGGCTACTTTTTCTCTCACCGATGAAAAAAGATGAAATAATTCTATTCTTTTAGGATTTTTACAGTGGAGGTGTTTTTACACTGGATCCTGTAGTTGGGTCAATCACTTGCTTTGAAACCAGAAATATGGGTTTTTCACTTTGTTCGCAGTCCAGAGAAATCCAGTACATAATTGGCCTCCGCTATCGCTGAATCTCTTCGCAGTCACATTTCCTATTGATTAATTGTAGGAATTTGTTTTAATGATTCTTAAACCTAAGTCACAGAATAATTTATAAAAAATAATGATATATTTGGTGTTACGTTCTGGCAATATATCTGCGTTATAAAATATTCACCAATCTTTACTTAAAATCCTCCCATTCAAATTCCCTTAACTATTTGCAATTTCCAATCGTCCCAGAACCGGACGATGATCTCATATTTCTGCTTATCCGTTTCCGCTCGTTCCCTTGATTCTAATTAAATCACTTTCAATACGTTTTTCGTCGGCCGCGTGTGCAACGCGCTGTCAGGACCTTGCGGCCGTCTCACGGTCACCAAATTTCCGACTCCTTCGCCCGCCACGGTCTTCCTCAACTCGCCTGATTTATTTCCAATTCAGTTTTGTTTCTGATTTCGCCTGATTCGTATCTAACTAAGTACTTAGCTCTGAGTGAGCTCCTTCGAAATATAGCCCTGCGTGGCTTTAACCGCGTATATCACCGCGGTGATAATTTATATAATCGAACAACTGTGTTCTACATTGTGGAAAATCGCACGTTTTATCGATTTATTATTTCACGGGAAATAAATATAATTATCAACTTGGAATATTCATTTTTTCCCGATTGCACCGAAATGACGTGTTTTCGACTCTGCAAAGCGGGAGGAAAATAGCCGATTTTTCACCGCGAGCAGTGCGCATGCGCAGCAGACAAAATTAGCGGCCAAAGCTCCCTAGGGCATCTTGCCCACATTTTTTGCCCAGCGCGAAGTTCGCAACGTGACCGCCGCAGCGCTCGCAACGACTGAGAGAGACGTCATCAGGCAAAGATCGTGACAAACGCGCTGAAACGTGTATCCGTAACCGGTAGTGCTTGAGAGGGACAAGGACACAATGTGTGAGCAAAGCGACGAGGATAACGATATTTGGGGCACGTCTCCAGAGCTACTCAAAGCTGCTGACGATCTGCGTAACGACCCTAGCAATCTTAACCACCGCCAATTCACCGTGAAAACCACCGGGTAGTTTTTTGCAAAAAAAAAAAAACCGAAAATTGGTCGAAACCACCGTAAAAACGACCGCCTTTCGAATGTTTAGCTCGGTCGTTTTCGCGGTAGTCGATAACGAGAAACCACCGTGAAAACGACCGTCGAAATGACCAAGTCACAAACTTCTAACCAGTCGTTTTTTCCGTGAAGACCGAGAAACATCTGTCGAAACAACCCCTTTTTGTTATCGAATTTCGAAAAAAAAATATATATATATTCACGACTCGGATTCGAACCTGGGAACTTCCGACTATTGCGTTGCGCCTTAGACCACTCGGCTATTCAAACCTTTAAAGGTATACTTTTTGATTGTCTATTTGAAGTTTGATTATGCAGTTGGTCGTTTCGATAGTCGTTTTCCCGGTCGACTACCGCGAAAACGACCGAGCTAAACATTCGACAGACGGCCGTGTTCACGGTGGTTTCTCGTCATCGATTACCGTGAAAATGACGGAGCATAATCTTCAAAGGTAAGTCCGTTTGATAGTGTTTTTTAAAGTATTTACCGAAAAAACGACCGAATATAAATTTTATGACCAGTCGTTTCAACAGTCGTTTTGATGCATCGGTGACCGAAAAAACGACCAAATAACATTTTTTAGAGCGGTCGTTTTTACGGTGATTTCGACTAATTTTCGGGTTTTTTTTTTTGCAAAAAACTACCCGGTGGTTTGACGGTAGTTTTTACGGTATACACGGAAAAAACGACTTGGTTAGATTAACGAAAAAAGTAGTTGGACCCAACCAAGCGACTTAGTGCTCTGAGAGACAGACGATTTATTGGTTCGGTCAATTATTTTCAGTTGGTTGGCTCTGTGTCGTTGCTCGAACTAAGTAGTTAGTTCGAGCAACGACTAGTGACATTGTTTGGTTAACCATGTTCCGTACTACCCGAAATAATCAAGCATTATCAGGGAAATCGTATTAGCATCAGACTGCGAAGCCAAGTCAAATTTTATATTTGTATAAAATTTGACTTGGCTTCGCAGTCTGGTCCTTCCCTTCGCCAAGTTTCATATGAAATTTGGTCAATGGAAGGACCAGACTGCGAAGCTGAGTCAAATTTTATATTTGTCCATGCAAGGTCCTGACTAAGAAATTTGATATCAAATTTGATTTGAATGGAAGGACCAGACTGCGAAGCTGAGTCCAATTTTATATTTGTCCACGCAAGGTCGTGATCAAATTTCTTAGTCAGGACCTTGCGTGGACAAATATAAAATTTGACTCAGCTTCGCAGTCTGGTCCTTCCATTGACCAAATTTCATATGAAACTTGGCGAAGGGAAGGATCAGACTGCGAAGCCAAGGCAAATTTTATATTTGTCCCTTACATTGACAAATATAAAATTTGACTTGGCTTCGCAGTCTGGTCCTTCCATTGACCAAATTTCATATGAAACTTGGCGAAGGGAAGGATCAGACTGCGAAGCCAAGTCAAATTTTATATTTGTCCCTTACATTGACAACAAATTAAATATTTCACTTAGAATTCTCCCAATTTTCAAACCTAAGAACAGATGCACAGGTGTGAACAAAAAATCGCACATACAAAGACAGTTCTTTCATTTAAAACAAAAAAAAACCACAATGGCGGATAACGCGCGAATTGGCACGGCACCGATTTTCCGTGGTTGTGCGACATGCGCGCCACCGTTCGTTGGTTCTAACTATTTTACTTAGTTGGAATAGTAATCGAATTCGTTGCGTGAACTATTTATGTCAACTAACTCGAAATAGTAAATTAAACTAAAACCACATAGTTACACCGACCAACCCGATGGTTGTGACAAGCAATTTCCACTCAACTAATAAAAAATTAGTTGGCCCAGCTACACCGTTTTTTCCGTGTAAATCAGCCGAAAACGACGGTCGTCAAGATTGCTAGGGGACTTACTCCCGAGTAAATCGCGAGCAAAATATAACCTGGTCTACGATACTTTCACGGTGAGGAAAACAAAAAACAAAGTCAACGTAATCACCGAAAACGTGCTACTGGCATATTTCGGCGAACTTGAGAAAAAATACGCGCCTCCAACGCTTTGGGCCACCTACTCGATGCTCAAAAGCATAATGATCATCAAGGACTGCGTTAATCTCCACAACTACAAACAATTGATAGCCTTTCTCAAGAGAAAATCAACTGGCTATAGATCGAAGAAGTCGAGAGTATTCACCGCGAGTGAAATGAAAACTTTCCTAGAAGAAGCGCCGGATTGTAAATATCTGGCAACAAAGGTAAACCTAACCTCAAAAAAATAATTTTTATTTTACAATTATTCTACTTTCACATCTCATATTTACAAATACTTTGTTAACAAATTTATGTACAAATTCCCTATTAAAAATATTTCACTTACAAATTTACATTTACAAAATCTCCAATCCAGCAAGTAGCGTCTCAACACCAAGAATGTTTTTCATAGACACTACCGAGTGTATATATTTACAAATCTCCTATTGAAAAATCTCCATTGTAAATCTATTTACACATATTCAATTCACAAATCTATTTACAAATCTCCTATTCAAATGTTTTTACTTACAAAACTCTAATGAAGAGATGCAGCAACGTTTTGATACCAAGTATTTGAAAAAAAAAAAAAAAAAAAAAAAAAAAAATGTTTCACTGAACCTACCTAAAAATATTTACAAATTTCCTATTTACAAATTATTTTATCGAATTGAATTATGGAATTTCAGGTCGTACTCGTTTTCGGCATAATGGGAGCATGCCGAGGTGCCGAGTTAACGAACCTCACAGTCGATGATGTTGTGGATCGTGGCGACGTGCTGATTGTCAAGCTCCGCGAGACCAAGAATAAAACTACGAGAAACTTCACCATCGAGGGAGAATTCCTCAAGATAGTAAAACAATGTCAAGCTCTGCGGCTTCAAAGAACAACGTCGGATCGTTTCTTCGTGAATTACCGTAATGGATATTGCACGAATCAAGTCATCGGCAAGAACAAACTTGGAGGAATGCCGAAAGAGATTGCGGAATTCCTAAAATTGCCTAATCCAGAAGCATACACGGGTCACTCGTTCTGTCGTTCATCAGCTACACTCGCTGATGAAGGAAATATTTTGCAAACATGTATATCGCACTGTAAACAGTGTTGTAAAAACTGTTTCTTCAAATTATTTATTTCTATTTATTTTTTTATTTTTCAATTTAGGAGGTGACATCACAGAAATATAGAGGCTCGGAGGTTGGAAGTCGACAACAGTAGCGGAGGGATATATTGAAGACTCAGTGAGCTACAAAAGGAAGACTGGCCTGCAAATTTCGACTGCAATCTCATCTTCGAAAAAACACAAGGTAGTAGAACACGCGGACAAGGAAAACACAAAGGAACCGACTTCGACAATCGTCGTGCACGAGGCTCCGGACAAGATAATAACTACGCCGAATGAAGAAAGGTAGATGCATTTTTCGAATTGCTCGAACATATTGATCAACTTCTCGAGTTGATTTAAATTCAACTTCTCTTTCTTCTTCAAATACTTACATACATACCAAAAAGATTGTTTATATCTATATAATAGATATCGGAATTCAATTTCCATTAATTTTAAGAAAAAAAAAAAAATGTTTCCAGTGTTTCGGTAACAAAAATGAATGTATCTGAATAAAAATGAAATGTTTCTTGGAGGATTTTTTGTATCATCAAAAACCCCACCTCGGCTACGCCCCTGGTGGTCATTTCGGCGTAATCGGAAAAAAAGTATCGTATGCTAAGCGAGAGAGAGCGCGATTTTCACCTCGTGCTCGTGCTGCCCCGGCTCCGCTCAGGCAGCAAACCTCACACTCAGTGAAACTCGCGCTCTTCCCTCCCTTGTACCATAATGTACTATTAAGGCAAGTTTATCGCGCAAGGTAAAGCAAGGCGCTGTAGCTCGAAGAGCTTCCAAGAGTGCTCACTATGCCTCATGAGCACGACAATCGCCGGTTCGGCAATTCTCGTGCTCACTCGGGATTCTCTCGGGACGACGACGACGCTCGTCTTCCGGTAGGCAGTCCCCTCCGAAACGTGCGTGTGCTACGACACTCTGCTATCGAGATTAATAAAAAAAAAGACATCGGTTATAATCACGAGCTTTATTCAGCAATCCTGCTTCTCTCCTCCAATTCCATAATTTATAACATCTGTGCTAAAATGTACTATTCAATGATCAATCGAGCAACGATCCCAAACGAGCAACGATCCCAACGTCTAGGTTCCCAAGGTTCCCCTTCGGGGACGATCACATTGAGGTCACGAAAGAATATTTATATCTAGGAGTCCTTTTCTCGCAATCATGTACGTTCATAAAAAACTGTGATCGAGTCGTCCAAGCAGCGAACATAGCAGTGGGGGCGACATTAAAAATCATCCTCGCCTCGAAAGCAAATGCGTGGGAAGTTGTTACAACTTTGTTTCATAGCCTAGTACGTAGCACAATAATGTACGGAATACAGGTGTGGGGACTGCGGTACCTCACACAAATCGAAAACATTCAACTCAGTTTTTACAAAAAATTGTTAATGCTGCCGACGTGTACACCGAATTGCGCGATTCGTGTGGAGTGTGGCCTAAAGCACCTAGCCTACTCGATAGTCGAGGCAACGCTGAAGTGGATAACAAATACCTTGAAAATGAGTAACGATCGATACCCGAAACTATGCCTTATAAAACTCATTACTCTTTCTTTTGAAAAAAATTGCGCTCAAGAAAACCTAGACCAAACAGAGGGGGGAGAATGGAGGAGCTAAATCAGGAGGAAATGGAAAATAGTTTGGAAGATAGGTGGGTTTCAGTGGGAGAGTGAGAGGGATGAGGTGATAGGGATGGGTGAGGAAGTAGGGATCCTCGACAAAGCGTCGGGGATCTGGTCCTCCGCGGGGAACGTAGGGCACCCCCGGAAATTTTGCTCGAAAGCGGCGCTCTTGACGCCTTAGACGGCTAGGGCAGGTATTTTTGGGCACGTATTGTGAAGAAACAGAAAAACAAAGAGACGGGGGAATTCTTTGATGAAGGGGATGAGCTGCGGTTTTTTGCGGTAGGTCGGCCTTTCTTCCGGCGGAGAGAGAAAAGGGAAGGAAAAAGAAAAGAAAAAAGAAAAAAAAGAGGAAGTTACTGAAAAATGGATTTTCCGTTTGCGTTTCAGCTAACGGGATATGAGATTTTAAAGTGGCTTAATTAAAAAAGAGCGTAATAAACTAGAAACTAGTTAATAAGTGGAACGTAAGAAACGATTATTATGAGAATGTGAGAAAATTAGTTAGAGAATTTAACGCAAAAGAAAATAAGAAGGAATTTTGGACTTTAGTTGAGAAGTAAGAATTAATTCGGTTTAATGGAAAGGTATATCGGTGCGACCATGAATATCTCACGTTCGTGCTGTAATTTCTCTGCGTAGTCACGTCAGAGCGAACATTTTATTTATCTCTGCGTATTTCAGCAGAGAATTGGTTTTTGGAGACTCTCACTGTTTCCCGGCGAGTTCTGTCGGTCCGTCGTGCCGAAGTAGCGAATCGGTACTGAACAAAATCTTTTTTCTCGACGTCTTATGTACGCGTCGTGTCGCGGTTCGCTTGTGAGAAGCGCCTTGGCTCGGTAGCCACCTGTCGGATGAGTTTCGTACTCGCGGGGGAGCGCGCCGCTCCCGAGCTTCCAGGGCCAACGCATCAGGGCGGAGGCCCGGATTCCCGTGAGGGCCGTACGGTAAAACTCCGGGGCCCCGGGGTTTCGCAAATTTCGGGTTTTTCTTATATAGGGAGGCCAGGGGAAATCCGTCAGCTGGGGCTTAGCCGCCATCGGCGTACAACAATCTGACTGCGAAGAGATTGAGCCATAGCGGAGGCCAATTCTGTATTGATTTTGTCTGGACTGCGAACAAAGTGAAAACCCGTATTTCTGGTTTCGAAGCAAGTTATTGACCCAACCACTGGATCGAGTGTAAAAAAACCTTTGCTGCTATACTAAAAGAATATAATTAGTTCATATTTTTTCATCGGTGAGGGAAAAGAAGCCCATACGTTAAACATGTACATTTTGTTTGACTCGTTCCCTTACTAGAAGCAAAATATGTGTGTTCTTACTGTGGTTACTTGAGACACACCAAGCAAAGTAAAAATGCAGTGATTCTTGACTGCGATGAACCTCGAGATCATAATATGTAGTGCGGACTGATTTTTAAACACACAAATATTTTTAATTTATTGTGGTATGTAATCAACACTTTACAATTATCTAAGAGCAAAACAAGAATATCTTGGAATCTCTGACACGGTAACGGTCGAACAGACTAGGAGCTTTTCCGGCGGTACCGCAGTCTGACCGTCTGTAGTCCCGCTTGTAGACAGGTTGACAGGTTAACCTTGTTGACAGGTTCAAAGTTATAAACGATAACAAAATAATTGCAAATACAGTTACGTGTCGGTAAAAATAAAAATAAAAAGATTAAGGTAGTCCTTGCGGCTAATATTCATTTCGCATAAATTCGAGGAATTTGGGAGAGAATTGTAAACACTTCTCGGTGGTATAAAAACCTGAAAAAATTCATGCACATTAAAAATACTGAAAAGATTAATTTTGCATAATAATAATTCGAAAATGTTATTAACAAATTGATGAAAAAACAATTGTTTAACAAATATTTCGATGACCCAAGAATTTTTTTCATGAAAATGATTCCTTCGTTTTGCCGAATACGTATGAATTTTTTCAGATTTTAGAGTTCACATTGAATTTTCACATATTTTCCCTAAAAAAAACGCTCAAAATTCAATGTGAACTCTAGAATCTGAACAAATTCATACGTATTCAGAAAAACGAAGGAATCATTTTCATGAAAAAAAAATCTTGGGTCATCGAAATATTTGTTAAACAATTGTTTTTTTCATCAATTTGTTAATAACATTTTCGAATTATTATTATGCAAAATTCATCTTTTCAGTACCGTTACTGTGCATGAATTTTTTCAGATTTTTATACCACCGAGAAGTGTTTACAATTCTCTCCCAAATTCCTCGAATTTATGCGAAATGAATATTATCCGCAAGGACTACCTTAACAGAAAATATTCATTTTAAGCTGTTAGTTCGTCAAGTACGGTGAAAGTGAGTAATAATAAGCTTTACGAAACTGTGTTTAGGTTATGTTCACTTATTCTACATTTTTGTAGATTAATAATAAACTATTATTATAATTAAATTGTACAAATATAATGAATGAATAACAAAATAAAAAATCACGTTGTGGAATTCATTTTCGTTATGTGATGTGTATAATATGTAGTATGTAATGAGTTTTCACAGAAAAAAGTTCATGAACTGTCGCTAGTGTTGAATTAATTTAAATTAAATATTTGAATTTATGCGTGGTAGGTAATCACCACTTTAGAATTAGCCAAGGGAAAAACAAAAAAGTGTATCTGAAAAAATGTAAAATGTGAGTACGTTGCAAGTTATAGCCAAATTAATTTATGCAGTGCGAAGATAGTCACCCGTACACGTTTACACACCCGAAAAGTGCAATTTTTTAGCTAAATGCCTACATAAAGGAATGGAAAAATTCTTATAATATTTGTGCATACTACTCAATACTCTAATAAGAGACATTGCAAATTTCAGCTTATTCGGTCTCTTCAGTCCAAAGATACCATGGGTTACGGAAGTCCGGGTAGGACCAAATCTTGCTTCCACGTTACAAAATACTAAATAATGAAAACGTTGTGTTCTGTTATACCAAGCATATGTATTTCACTAAGTTTGAGAAACGTGCTGTAAAAAAATTGATAATTTCAAATTATATTGACTTTTTCATGTAAAAAGGTAATTTAGGCGAAATCTGACCGCATTTAATATGCACTCCGGTGCGTTTTTGCAAAACGTGAGTGCCTAAAAAGCGACAGATTATTCCTAACCCCGAACCCGTACTGGACCAAACAGCATGGTAATGCCTGGTACAAAGATTCGCCAGTGGGCAGAAGCCAATTTTCATAATGGTTGAAGGAATCTGCAGCTAAAGCGAGATTAGATTGTAACCGGGATTTTTCGTTCCTGGTTACCTTCGCCCTATTCGTTTGATTTCCGTAGCCAAAGAGCCGTCGGGCGCCAGCTAATTTTTATTTTTCGCGGAATTAGCAAACCGCGCATCTCAAACGTAAAGTTAATCAAGAAACGGAAACGGGAAACTAGGCGGCTTTGGAAATCAAACGGTCGGTTTACGGTAAACCACGGTTCGCTCACTGTGTCAGGTTGTGGAGAGAAGGCGTGGATGGCCAAGTGACAGACGGGCGTGTGAAAGAAAGATCCTAACTCGAGAAAAACGTAAAAATAGATCAGTATTTAATGGGTCGAAAATCAGAGTCCAAGCGGTACACATGACACGAGAACACAAAAAATTCGAGGGAACGCGGTGACGGAACACGGAGAGAACCACGAGATCACGGTAACGCGACATAGCCAAAAATCGAGATAACGCGAGAACGAAACGTAGCAAAAATTCGAGATAACGCGATAACGGAACGTAACGAAAATTCGAGATAACGCGATAACGGAACATAACGACAAACCGAGATAACGCGATAACGAGACACGACGAGAACGGAAATAATACGGTAACGGGGCGGCGATAACTAAGAGAACGCGATATCAGAACACAGCGAGAAACAAGATAACGCGATAACCAAACGTAACGAGAAACGAGATAGCGCGATATCGGTACATAGCCAAAAACCACGGTAACGCGATAAAAGGGCAGAGCGAGAACTGAGTTAGCGCGGGATCGGAACATAGCAAAAATCATGAGAACGCGATAACGGAACATAGCAAAGTCACGGTAACACGAGACGGTATAGCGCGAGAATCTCGAAGACACGATAATGAGACAGGGTTAAATTAGGAATACTCCAGGCGCTTGCGGTCACTCGAGGCGAAACGTCCACTTCGGGAATACGTTACCTTAACACGCAGAACCTGGAAAGAAATATGTAAGCAACGATAACACGGTAGCCAAGATCGATAGCACGAAATTGGCGATAACTGCCCAAACCATAACGATATCACGAGAGACCTGTAAAGGACAGAAACGTCGGTAACGCCACGGAAAATCAGAACACGATAGCGGTATCAAAACGGTAGCAGAACGAGAACAGAGTCAACCACCCACGATAACGCAGCGGTAACGTGGCCGGCAGCGCGGCCGAAGCCGCGCCGCGAGCGCGATGGCGCTACCGTGATGCTTACCGGTCGGCAGTCAGTAACAGAAGAAGGAGCGTGAGGCGAAGGCGCGCCGAGCGCTGCGCGCTCTCGTGAAGCGGCGAGCGTACGGCTCGATACAAAAACATGGACCGCAAACTGTAACATCGAAAAATATTCCCGTGTCGTTGTTCACTCGGGGAATTCGCTAAATAACATCTCGCGGTGGCTTTCTGCTAAGCCTGCTCTCCGGGCTGACTAGGAAATACAACAAACGTAACCGAAAAACGCAAAACGTTACCCGAAATAATACCCGATCATGGCAATCCGTAGTGGTCGAACGATCGCGAGTTCGCCACTACGGCCTTCCAACTAAAACGAAACCGAACCCAATATATTTTCCTAGTCAGCCTCACCAGGGGAGCGTCGGAATTGCACCGAACCTCTGCAATGCATGGCCGATACGCCGTAAGGGGACCCACCGGGTGCGCCGGCTAGCCGCTACATCGGCTCTGATCCGCGGCGACCCCGGTGACCTAACCGCGGTGTAGCGGTTAATTTTAATTAACGAGAACTCTTACCGAATATTCAACGAGATCGAAACGTAACGGTAACTCTAACGATAGCATATTATTTTCGAGACGTACGGTAACGGTTGACGAGAACTCTGACGCGACACGTAAATACGAACGCTCGGGACCCGTTGACCTCTACCGAGACGAAAATCGAGAGTCCGCCGTGGCTGTTATTCGGCTGGGTCTTTGTGGCAGAGATTTCCAGGAAATTCTGTCACAAGATACGAAGAATAAAAAAATTACGAATCACTCAAGCCGAGCTACAGTCTCTACTCTGTCAAAACGTGGGGCTGGAGATCAACAAATAATGAAAATCACTGGGCATACAAATCCAAATTCCATTAAACCACATTTGCCACTGGACTCTGAGCACCACGAATGCATTGTGAAGAAGATGAGAAAAAACCAACCGTCGTCCACAGTTGTGCATGTCGAGAAAGCGATTTCTGGATTTCCTGTACCTTCAGCATCTTGTGATCCGTCTACAAATTTTTGAAAATTGGCCGTGGATAACCTCTCAATATTGAATACGGTGTAATTTTATTTTGAAAGAGAATGCAATGCCAGTTTCGGTTCTATAAATTACGTAAAAAATTCCCGAAGATATCTGCAAAGCGCCAAGTATCTCCGTCACTCGGACAACTTTTCCCAGGCAAAAAACGATGGGCCTGGCTACCTATGCCGTTGGCGCAACAGAACGGTCTCACCTGTCAAACGAAAATTTGCTGTGGATAACCTCTCAACATTGAATACGGTGTAATTTAATTTGGAGAGAGAATGGCTCATTTGAATAAATGAGAGCCGTTTGAATAAATGAGAGAGTTAGTTCCTTCGAACAAGTAACATATATTGCAAGAGTCGAAAGTGATACAATTAACCCGGTTGAAATTAATAGAATGTTCGAATGTGTTTGAGCTAGATATAACGAAGGTCGGAATGGATTTCCCTACGCAAGCACACTTACAATGATCTTACTCGTGTACACTGTAACGCTCATTTTTGCGAGCGTTACAAACAAGCCCGTATTGCGCTCTGTCCCGGCGTGGCAGTCGGCCGCCGGGCGTAGGGTTTGCGCGGGCGATTCCGGGGAGCACTCTCGCGCGCGAGGGGAAAACCGGGGCATACGGCGCTAATGCCGAACGGCTTTATTTTGTTTTTTTTTTGGAATATTCCATCGCCGTGGGCTCGTCGTCGCCGGAGTAACGTCGCTGCCGCGAGCGCCGAGTCGCCGAAACCGCGGCGTCGGGAGCCCCAGCGTCGACGCCCGAGTCGGAGAGGGGAGGCCGCCGGTCAGCTGCGGCCGCGACACACGGGCGCTCGGGAGGCTCGGGCGACGGGAGGAGAGGCCGCCGTCGACGCACCAGAGGGGGAAGACGGAGCAGCAACGGTCGCGCGCGAGCCGATCCGCCGCCGCGCTCGCTCGGGCTACGTCGGCGCCGCTCGAGTCCGAGCGCCGCATCACCGCACGATCGCGCGCGCGGAATATTTCAATATTTTCAGGTTGCGTTTTCTGCAGCAGGCCGGAGAAAATAGCGCTCACTGGTCCGTGGAGTCCCCGGGAAACGCACACGCTGCGTGTCTCGCCAACAATATTAATTATTGCGCGAAAATTGTGTCGCACGGGCGGGGACGACCGGAGACGGTCAAATCTCCCGGTCGCGTTCCCCCGCCCGCGCGCCGCGCGCGCCCTACGCGGCGCTAGACTAGCGAGACCGCGGTCCGCGACGTGCGGAACGCGGAAGTAGGGGAAGCGGCGGATTTCGGCGAGACGAGCGTTACAGCCGCGTGCGACCGGCATTGTTCGTTGGCGCGGTGCTGTGAGCGGTGCGATTGCTACGTGTTGGGGCAGAGCCGGAACGTGACCGCCGATCTTTGGGATTTTCGTGACTGCCGAGGTTAAGGTAGGATTCCTCCGGGCAAATTTTGAGTTTTTTTTTGGGACGACGATCGTGCGGGCAGGCCTGCGTGAAGGTCTTCACGATCGTCCGAGGGCCGGGTCGGCACTTCCCGGGTGCGGGGGACCATTTTGGGTCGCGTGGATTTGTTGACGGGCAGGCCCTTCGGCCCCCGAGAACGCGGCGAGGGTGCTCCGGGTGCGCGGGCGATCGGCCTCTGAACACGGCGGGGGTCGCCAATTTTCGGGTAGGGCGCCGTGTCAACGGCAATCCCCGGGGAAAAGTGCGCGTGAGCGACCGACGGCTCGTTGGAGAGCGCGTGGGCGGCCTTCTGCCTCCCACCTCGTGATACGGTCGTCGATCGGTCCCGCGTGTTCGGCCGCCGGACTTGGCGCGGCCTGTCCCCGGGCGCGTGCGTGTGTTTTGCGTTTCTTTTTTTTTGTTGTTTTTCTATTGTGCCCGTCGCGTATCGCCCTTCTGGCGTATTGCGAATTTTGCGTGGCGATTCGTCGTTTTTTGCTTCCTCATAGAGGAAGCTTTGTTTTCATGAAAAAAATTTTTTTCGAGATTTTCATGCCAGTATGCTTAGAATCACCTAAAATGTCGAGAAAAGTGGTTTAGAAAAAATGTCCGTATGTATGTGTGTGTGTGTGTGTGTGTGTGTGTGCTGGGCCTCGAAAATTCAATCGCCTCTCACTCAGAAACCGTTCGAGCGATCTGGCTCAAATTTGGCACACAAGTAGAGTAGTTGCCCCTCTTCCAATGGTCAGATTTTTGATAACATATATACGGTCATTAAGATTTTATGTAGTTTTTAATTTGTTGAAAAAAGGGCGTGGTCGCTCTAACTTTCGTAAAAGTTCGACGATTTGGCTAAATAGTTCTTCATAATGGAAGATACGTTCAATGTTGTATGGTATTGAATTTCGACGAAATCGGTAAAGCGGTTCGGATTTTATAGAATTTTGAATTTTCGAAAAAAAAAATATTTTGTTCTAAATCACGTCGAATTTTAACAAATGAACCGAATTGTTGTATAGTGGAAAAACAACATACAGGCCTGCTACATACGAAATTTGGTGATGATCGGTAAAGTCGTTCGGAATTTACACCATTTTGAATTTTTCAAAAAATGTCGATTTTCGCTATAACTTCCACGAAAGTTAAGAATGTAAGACAAAACTTTGTATCTAATCAAAATTCGATGTAACGGTGTTTGTAACAGAGCTTTCTTTAGTTCAAATAAAAAAAAAGTTGCAAAGTCGAACTTTGCACATTGCTTCCTCATTTATTTTCGTTTTTCACAAAGCTTCCTCTATGAGGAAGCCAAAAATGATAAACAAGCTTCTTCATAGAGGTGGCTTTGTGAAAAACGAAAATGAATGAGGAAGCAATGTGCAAAGTTCGACTTTGCAACTTTTTTTTTGTGGTTGTAATTTTGTCGCGTCGGATATTTTCCGCCGGCCGCAGCGTGCGGCGTAGTAGGGCCTCCGTGCGCGGGAAATTATTTCCCGGTCTGCTTGTAGCTCGTGGTCGCGAGTCCTTGTTTTTTTTTGTATTATTCTTTGCTCGAAACGGCGTAGGAAATCGGGAACGGCGAACTGAGTAACCGTTCCCCGATTTTAGTAGGGCGAACGTTTTTTTTGTTACAATCGTAGGAATAAACGGAATTGTTTTTTTTTTGTGACGGCCTAAATTTTCATTTGTTTTTTTTATTATTGTTTTCCTTTCGAAAATCGAGCCCGAGCGAAATTCCCGGCCAGCGTCCCCGAACCGCCCCTCTACCCGTCGCGAAGGCTGACGCTAGTCGGACGTCCACCTTCCCGCCTGTCTTTTCCATCTTTTCAGCTGGGCTGCGCGACGAACGCGTGGCTGGCGCCCTTCGGAAAAAATACTAAACCAGCTGCAGGTGGGTTTTGCGGCTTCCCGGGTACGGCTCGTGACCCGGGCGGTAACAACACACACACACACACATACACACACACCCGTACTCACTCTTACAATCGCTGTTGGTTTCGCTCCTTCTCCTCACTTTCCTTGTACACTTGCATGCTTATTCCACTACTTAAAACTGCACGATTGACAGTTCGTGGCGGAGTTGGATATTAACCCTTAAACTAACACACGTTGTCTTACAAAACACTGCGCGAGAAACTCGGGGTTTCGATACGGCTCCCATCGACTTACGAACGACGACTTATGGGGGGAAACCGCGGAACTATGCCGACGAGATTGACACTCCTGCGTGGAGCAGCGTGTGGAGTTACTCTAAAAATCAAGCGTTCGCCGTCATTTCTAATTAGAGACTGCCTCTCCTCACTGACCTGTCCGACTTTATTGTGAACGGCGGACAGGCCGGCGAGGGGGAATTTAGAAGTTCAGCGGTTTCTTAAGATGCTGCAATCCCCGTGCGATCGGTGGCGAGCCGTTCGATTGCTCACTCTGCAAATTCCCACCTATGTCGACATCGACACAGGCGCGACCCAGCGAGGATAACCCCGAGTGCAACCACAACGAGCAACTACTTACTAAATAACCAAATAATCACTTAATCATAATTATCCTACGCATGACGCACAGTCACGGTACGTGACAACGACAACGGCGTCTCTGAAAGGGCCGACCACGACGTCAACGCTGAAAATGTCGACAACGACGCTGAAAACCACGGCGACGAAGCTGGCGACGCCGAAAACGATTACGGCGACAACACGTACGCCGACTGAGGGGAAGAATCGGCGAGGAAACCGTTGGCAACACTTACACGTAATAATGTCAATGGAAAAATAACCGATTGCACACCAAAAATCTCGCAAGTCGAAGCCGCCAAGGTAAATAACATTTCAATAAAAAGTATTCATCTTTATGTTGAGAAGTGTCTTTAATTCGAGAAAAAAATGAATTTCTTCATGGCTGTTTCAGGAAAACGTTCCCGGGAATCATTACGAACAACGTCGGTTTCAAGCACGCCAAGGATCTTCACGAACAAACGAAAATTCTGAAGAAACGAAAGTAGTACTACACAGAATTCTTGTTGTGAAATTAATTTACGGCGACATGTTTCTGATGGATAAATTCACTTCTCAATGTTATATTTAGCAATTGAAAAACAAGTCAGCGACCAAAAGAGCGACGAAACAATCGTCGATGGGAAAGGAAAACGACGCGTCCGACTTGCCGTCGGCCGAAAAGAAACTCGAATACATCATGTTACAGAGCAGTATGTTAACGACGGCATAAGCGAACGGCATAACTGATAAGCGGACGACGAGGTGTAAAACGAGAGATTGCGTTCGAACACACGACGAGACGGACGTACGAGAGAGAGAGAGAGAGAGAGAGAGAGAGAGAGAGAGAGAGAGAGAGAGAGAGAGAGAGAGAGAGAGAGAGAGAGAGAGAGAGAGAGAGAGAGAGAGAGAGAGAGAGAGGGAGGGAGGGAGGGAGGGAGGGAGGGAGGGAGGGAGGGAGGGAGGGAGGGAGGGAGGGAGGGAGGGAGGGAGGGAGGGAGGGAGGGAGGGAGGGAGGGAGGGAGGGAGGGAGGGAGGGAGGGAGGGAGGGAGGGAGGGAGGGAGGGAGGGAGGGAGGGAGGGAGGGAGGGAGGGAGGGAGGGAGGGAGGGAGGGAGGGAGGGAGGGAGGGAGAGAGAGAGAGAGAGAGAGAGAGAGAGAGAGAGAGAGAGAGAGAGAGAGAGAGAGGAGAGAGAGAGAGAGAGCAGGTGTATCAAAAATAATAAATAAAAGATAAAAAATAATCAAATAAAATAAAATATGAAATAATAACAATAATACAGAGTAAAATAAATTAATAGATAAATAGGGAAAGATCATGACGCGTAATTATAAAAATAGATATACACAATTTTCGCAATAAGTACGACAAAAATAAATAAAACAGAATCAGAATATGTCGTAACAAGTCATTTACAAGCGCGGTGAGCGGCAGGACTGCCACCCTCACAACCACTACTGCGAGCTACTCGGTCCACCCGTTCGATGGTGCAAGATCGGCAGGCTGCTGGCTTTCTAAATTACAATAAATATTTACAAAATCAATAGATTAAAAACTAAAAACCAACGAAAAGTACTACGTGGTGGCACTGTTGGATAACAAATAATTGTGCAGAAGGGTCTTAAATCTTCCGATCGTCTCAGCCTCGCGCACTGCAGTTGGTTGGCTGTTCCAAAATCGAGGTGCAGCCCCTGTGAAAGAATTGGCGAGCAGGTCAAGCCTGCTATTTGGTGGTTGAAGCCAATCCTTCGGTCGTCTGGTATTTCTGGATCGGTTGTCCTCCTGTGATGCTAACCTGTCGAACAGATACTTAGGCGTGCGTGAGGCGAGTATGTTATAAGTAAGACAACCCAGAAAATACAGTCTCCTGTCTTTGGTTTTCAGCCATTTCAACTGATGATAATACGCAGTGATATGCTCATGCCGTTTAATATCCAAGGCAAAACGGATGCATGCATTCACAGAACGACTGAGGATTAAGTCTTGTTCGTTCGTAATATCAAGATAAGTTAGGCAACAGTAATCGAGGTGAGGGAATACCAGAGAGCTTATTAATTTGACACGGAGATTTTGCGGTAGTAGGCTCCTGCATAGCTTGAGCTGATATACTATACTGTTTACCTATCTTGCTATTTTGGTTGTATTAGCGTTCCATGACAGAGTTCTGCTGATCGTGATACCTAGGCAAACGACCTCTGACGCGAACGGAATGACAACGTTGTCGACAAGGATAGGAGGCAAGTACTCAAAAGGAATGTTGGCGACGAAACGTCGCGTGCCGATTACTATCGCCTTGGTTTTATCCTTATTGAGCAGCAGGCCCAGATCGGCTGCCCAATTTGTGATAGCACTTATGTCTTCATTGACTGCACGGATACCGTCAGCAATTTTCGATGGCGAGCAGCTATAATAAATTTGCAGATCGTCCGCGTAGAAATTGTAGCTGCAGTACTTTAAGACATTTTTAAAACCGGTCAAATATAGAACGAACAGGAGAGGTCCAAGAACAGATCCCTGCGGAACACCATTACAGATGTGAGCTTCTTCAGAGACGTCACCGGTTATTCGGTCACGCGAAGCCTGCCCGTGAGATAGGAACAAAGCCAATGCAAAACTGAGGGCGAGAAGTTGAGTCTCTGAAGAATCTCGATGAGTTTATCGTGACGAACTCTATCGAACGCTTTCGAAAAATCAAATAATACCAGGATTGAGACTTTTCGTGAATCACACGCCTTTCTGAGGTCATCTAAGACTCGTAGCAGTACAGTCTGAGTGTTATGTCCCGCTCTGTAGGCTGATTGACACGGATCTAGAAGATCATGTGTGTTCAGATGCTGCATCATCTGATTTACTACAATCTTTTCTAGCGGCTTAGACGGTGCACAGAGGATAGCTATTGGACGATAATCGTTTGGGCCAGACGGTGTTTTAACTTTCGGCAAAGGGCTCACAAGGGCAGATTTCCACAATGTTGGGAAAACGCCACTCATAAGTGAGAAAGAGAAGAGGTGATGGACCATAGGCCGTATGCACGGATAGGCAAGCTTTATCATATTAGATGAGAGACCGTCAGCGCCAATTGCAGACGATGTGGATTGGGCAAGAGCTTTATCAATCTCTTCATAGCTAATGTTACCAAAATAAAATTTATCATCGCTGTAATTACACTCGCCCAGGTAGTATTCTCGCGGAGGTGAATACGATGGGTCAGCACAGGCCGATGCGAAGAAATTATTTAGACTGTCAACCGACGCAGTTAAAGGCAGACCACTATCACGCGATTTTACGAGACCTAGACTACGGAGCTCCTTCCACGTAGATGCAGCGTTGGTCTGTTCAGAAAAAATACGATTGTAATACGCCGTCTTAGCAGTTCTTATCAAGTCCTGAACATGGTTGCGAAGACGTTTGAAGCGGTCATGTGAATAGTCAGTACGCTGATGACGCCATTCCCTACGGGCTCTATTTCGATTTCCCATTTGTATTTTGATCTCATCTGTCAGCCATGGGGCAGGTATCGTTTTAGGTTTGACTTTAACTATAGGTGCATGCACATTGAGGCAGTATACAAGATAATAATTCATGAGCGAGACTTTGTCATCAAGTGAATCTGTGTGGAAGTAAGCACCCCAGTCCATGAATTCTAGCTGTGCAAGAAACGCAGACTGATCGAAATTTCTGAAATCTCGGCATGTGAATTCACGAGGAGGTAACCTATCGACTTTTACTTTATAGCTAACAAATATCAGGTCGTGAGCCGAAAGAAACGGGACAGCAATTTGGCCAAAATCAGCCACTTTACTCTCATCGTCCACAATGCATAAATCGACACTGAGAAAAAAAATTGGTTGAGCCAACCAAACGTGGGTTTGCGGGTCGCGAAGTAAATATATGGTGAATTGGACTGTATATTTGGTTGAACGAACCAACGCCTAGTTGAATCAAATTTTTCTTAATTCACAATATCTATTATTTCGTTCACGGTACGAAATACTTACTTCGCGGTCCGCAAACGCACATTTGGTTGGCTAAACCAATTTTTTTTCTCAGTGGAGAAATGTCGACGACTCTCGCACATGGTGTGTCGGTCCGTATGGAATCAGATATAGGTTTGATGTATCAATAAAGTTCTGAAGATGAGTACTATCATGTGTCACGACATTCAGATCTGAGTTAAAATCGCCGACTATGATAGTATGCGAGTACAGAGCGCTGTGTAGCGCAAACACGTTTTCGAACTCTGTTAAGTATCCAACGTGCGGAGGTCGATACACAACACAGACTAACATTTTGGAGCGATTGGGTATCGTAATTTCGGCTAGTATATATTCCGGTTTACCACGGTAAATTCCTCCCGAGGTCGTAAGTTCACGAGCACGTAGAGACGAATGTACATACATGCCAACACCGCCACCGCCACGGCCCAGGCGATCGCAACGGAGAAGTCTGTATTCTGACAAACTCACAAAGTCATCCGAAATTTGAGGTGTTAACCAGGTCTCAGACATGCATATGATATGATGCTGATTGTTGGTAAAGTGGTGACGGAATTCATCGAGATGACATTTCAACGACTGGCAATTAACATGGCAAACGCGAAGATGGTCATACGACGCATCCCTCGAGCGTTTAGCCATAGTCCGTGTTCCGGGCTTTGTCAGCTATGCGCCTGGACAGAATTATACATGTTTTGCCATCGAAAGCATTGTGGTCACAATCAAGATCATCCGACTTGCAATTGTAGCAGACAGGATTAAGGGAACGACTTTTGCATGCTTTTGACTCATGTTTGCCAGCACAGTGAGAGCAATGCGCTTGACTCTCGCAATCTTTCGCCACGTGGCCAAAACCGAGACACTTATAGTACTGAAGTACTCGGACATGATCGTCGAAACGACAAGAAGTGTATCGGAGATACATTTTTTGCCTGCTCCTGAGGAAGGACCGTGTGTCCGCTGATACTTCGATGACGCATGCGCGTGTTTCGCCATTTCCTTTTGACATGTATACGACCTTGACGTCAGGGTTAATACATTCTGTCAGATTCAGCTTCATAATGTCGGTTCGTAGTTCTTCCGACGTGAGGCCTATGGGTACACCATGTACTATTAGACGAGGTTTGAGTTACGAGTGTTCGCAGACTTCAAGACCCAGTTTCTGCAATGCCGGGAAAGATCTAATTTTGTCAATATCCACCTCGTTAGCCACTATCCTAATTCCGTTATTTTTGGCCCTTAGAACGCGTTCGACTTTCATCCCGAGTTCAGCAGCATCAACATTCTTGATGACAGCTTCACGAGTTAGCTGCGAGGTTGAGTATTTGACAGCTGCACTTGCATTTGGCGTGATAAAGAAGCTTGTCGACTTATCAACCGCGATAGTGGGACCACGCGAGATGCGAACTTTGCTCGTGTTGTTACTCGTACCGTTAGCGGCAGTACTAGCATACGAGATAGGTGTTTCGGTCGGCTTCAATGTGCTCACAGCGTCCTTGACCCCTGCAGAGCAAGCCTCAGTTATTTGAGAGGACACAGCTTCATTGAGGGACGTTTTGAAAGCGTCCTTGATGCTAGATACACATGCACGGGTGATCTCGTTTCGCGCCCGTTGTAACGCTTCAGTGCATTTATCGACGGCACTAATTTCGCCAGCCAGCGTAGAATACGCAGCAACAACGGAATTAAAGGCCGTTTGATAAAACTGAAAAGCCTCGTTAAGCATTGTCTTTTTCTCGACGCTATCCTTGGAGTTGCGGATACATTTTGAAATTTCTGTGTCGTAATTACAGAGCTTAGTGCGAAAAGTTTTGATCACCGCATTCGTTAACGGTAACTCGCGTACCGCGACCGGCGAGCCGAGAGCACCGAGCGCTGACGGCGAGTGCCGAGGGGTCCCGAACGCAAGCCCCGACAGCTGAGAGTGGGCGGGGCCATTTCCCCTGGGCGTCGATGTCATTCGGTCGCGCTCCGCCAATAGGCGTTACGCGTACACCGGAACGCGGGCACCGTAATGCGTATGCCGCCGCAACGCGCGAGTCGCGCAATGCGAACGCGGCCGCACGCAGCCAGGCGGCTGCGCGCGTGAGCCTAGCAGCGACGCGTTCGACCCCCACGCGCATGCGCAGTGAATCGATCGATTACAGACGCGATAGAAAAAGGTAGAGAAGAAAGTGAGGTTAACTAAAAAGAAAGTGGAAATAAAATGAAAGAAGAGAGAAAAACACCTACTTGAATATTTCAGCTAAAACGAGGAGGTACGACAATAATGATGTGCGTGTTAGAACACGCAGAAGACATAGCCAGACGCCGAAAACCACAGGACCGTCAAGAGCGGAAACCGACACTCCCACTCAACTCGAGAGAGAGAGAGAGAGAGAGAGAGAGAGAGAGAGAGAGAGAGAGAGAGAGAGAGAGAGAGAGAGAGAGAGAGAGAGAGAGAGAGAGAGAGAGAGAGAGGGAGAGAGAGAGAGGGAGAGAGAGAGAGAGAGAGAGAGAGAGAGAGAGAGAGAGAGAGGGAGAGAGGGAGAGAGGGAGAGGGGGAGAGAATTTGCCGCGTAAGCCTGACGTCGATACAACCGCTTCGAGTTTTCCATCAGCACCACGAACTTTGGTAGAATGGCGAACGTCGAGATCGATAAACAGACGAACATTACATTCGTTGATTAACGTGAACGTGCCACGACAGCGACACATCACGCCGCTCACAAAAGCCTTGAAGCCAACGCAGACTGTAAAGCTTAAAATCCTCTCTGTACAATAATGTGGTGATTCGGCGAAATCGGAGCCATGTTCGTAACACTGTCTCCGCAGTGCGAACATTTTTCATGTCTATAAACGCTCGGCTCCGATTTTAATGTGTGTTTCACTGCGTTTTCGACTGTTTACAGTTTTTTTTATTACCGACTGAGTAGGTGTCGCCGCACCTTGTTGAGCCAAATCGTTTCAAAAATACCTTTTTTACCGACCATAAACCTTTGTCCACATGCTTTCATCGGACTCTGTCGACTGGAATTTCATTTTATTAGTTTCTCTCGAAAACTAAGCATCTCCAAACGTTTTAATTGCGTTATTCGTAATCGCCAAACGATTCTGCATCGAGTGAGCTCTAGTAGAGTCGGTTTGGAAAAAGAAAATGTTTGGCTAACTTTGGGCTTTGTTTAGTTTTTTAATTTTTGTAATTAAACAATTGATCTCCAAACGATGAAATTGATCTACCAATCACCACCAAGCAACCGCCAATCGACTAGTATTAAAAAACAAAAAATTCCTGAGAGCGCCCCACTTTCATCCGGCTCTGTCGACAGGAATTTCATTTTATTAGTTTCTCTCGAAAACTAAGCATCTCCAAACGTTTTAATTGCGTTATTCGTCATCGCCAAACGATTCCGCATCGAATGAGCCCTAGTAGAGTCGATTTGGAGGAAAAACAAGTTTGGCTAACTTTGGGCCTTGTTTCGTTTTTTAATTTTTGTAATTAAACAATTGATCTCCAAACGATGAAATTGATGTACCACTCACCACCAAACGTCCACCAATCAACTAGTAATTTTTTAAAAAATGTTCCTTAAAGTTGTATGGTCAACTTTACAGACCTTCCATAAAATTGTTATGTCCGTTATTTCGACAAATGACGGTTACTTTTTCAGTTATTTTCCGAACAATAATTCCACATGAAATGCACGTTCTATCGTTTTATTGCCTTTGAAATGACGGTGGCAAGTAAGACGATGTAACGTTTGAATCACGGAAACGTTGCGAAAACGTCGAGAGAATATCAGTCCTAGAATCACGTGGATTCGAAAACATAACGGACGGTACAACGTTGAAACGACGGACTGTTGAAACGTTTTTCCCCATAATGTGACGCCCAACTGACAGAACTTGTGCGAAAACGACGGAAAAATGACGATGGTAGAATGACGTTCATTCGTGAAAACAGCGGACGATGTGACGTTCGAACGACAGTCCGTTGAAAGTACATTCGTTCCGATGTGACGTCTGAATAACGGAATGTAGGCAAAAACGCCGGAAGAATGGGAACCATAAAATGACGTTTACTCAGGAAAACAACGGAGGGTGTAACGTTCCAAAGTCATTACCTCGAAGGTTGATTTCTCACGAATAAATAATTTCAAACGCTTCACACATTTATGTAATCAGTGCTCCTTTTGTTCTTATCATTTCCACAAATTTTTGCGTATAAAATAACAGCACAGTGGCATATGAGTTGTATGACCACATGTACCAGAACAATATTTATAACGACGAATCGAGCGACCACATTTTTTGACACGGTATTTTCACGATATTTTTTAAACGGGACATTATATTTTAGCTGTTTTTATGAGCTGTCCACAATTTTCTATCAATTTTAACGAGATAGTTTATATTGTTTCTCAAAGATACTCTGCCAATTCAATTAAAATTGTTGCAAATTCGTCACTTTTAATTTCTTGGTGATCAAGTAAAGAAATAATTAATATAAATCTATTACTGTCATTACATAGTACACAACATTTAGCCGAAACAATAAAAAATGTAATATCAATACGACATACAGGGTGTCCCAAAAGTAATGAAGCTCCGGCGGCAGGAAGGTAGCTGGTGACCACACAAATGCACCTGTGAAGTTTGAGCTTCCAATTCGCAAAATTGTGGAAATGGGCTTTCAGCGAAATTCGCCTGTCGGTGAGGGGTGCGTCGGACTCACACAGATGCAAAGCGTCGTAAGCTCTGAGTGCAACATGCGCCAGTGTTTTCTTTTGCTATCTCAGTTCGGCGCGAAGTTGCTGCACGGCTGTGTGCGTCCGTGTGAGTGATAGTCGACTGTTCGACCGGAGCTCGGGCTTTCGGTATCGAAATTCGGTCCCGATTACTGACCGGCCAGATAAATGACCTGTTGGCATTTTTTTAATTAATCACCAGACGAATTGTCATTAGACTAATTGGCATTGGACGAATCGTCATAAGACGAATTGTCATTCGACGAATTGTCACTCGACGAATCGTCATTGGACGAATCGTCATTGGACGAATCGTCATTGGACGAATCGTCATTGGACGAATCGTCATTAGACGAATCGTCATTACACGAATTCTAACCCTGGTCGCCCGCTACTCTCTCTCTCTCTCTCTCTCTGCACTTCCTCTGCTGTTCACCTGCTCTTTCCCTGCTGTCCCCCGGCTCTCCCTCTGCTGTCCCCCTGCTCTCCCTCTGCTGTCCCCCTGCTCTCCCTCTGCTGTCCCCCTGCTATCACCTTGCTCTCTCCCTGTTATCACCGTGCTATACTCGAGCCTGGAATCGTTCATACTTGAGTAACTTGACGATAACGGGCGACTGGAAATCGCTTCGCTGTGCGAGGACCACGACACGGTGCAATTGTGAAGCGCCGCCCTCAAGAGAGTCGCGACGCGGACCTGAGAAACGGCATTGTCTGACCAAGACCATCGACAAGCTCGGCAACCGTCGAGATGTGCGTGACCGTGGAACACGGCCGCAGTCGGCGGGTCAGCTGTTGCAGACGGTCCCGCTCGGTCTGGTGTCGCGAGAGATTTTTTTGCAGTACAGCATGCGTGCACTCCGCCCGCGTCACTGCGTCGATCGTCGTCGGAGAAGATTTTCCGGGGTTCGAGGTCATCAGCGAGTTTCATGTTCGCCGTCGACCACAGTTGTCTACGAGATTTTTACTCGCCCTCCGTTATCACGGCCAAGAGGAAAACATGGTCCCTCGGAGTCCCGACGTCTGCCCGGTAACGCGGCGTTCTGTGAAGCGACAATTTCCCCGAGCGAAATCCAACAATCCTGCTCAGGAAAAACCAAGCATGGGGACGGTAGCGCAACATTTCACCGGACCCAAACGCGAGCAAATTTCGGCTAAGTAATTTGCCCATGGGCCTACGCGAGACGCCAGGCCCTGGTCACGAGTGTGCGCGCGTTGCGTTAAATTCCAATGGGAGTAATTTTTGTGCATCGCGAAGGGGGTATCAGTCTCCGCGAGCGCGAGAACTCGCAACATCTCAGCGATTCGGTTCGCCGCGATAATTTTAGTATTAGTTTTCTGCATTTGAGTGACGAACGCGGCTGTTTCGCGATCCGTCGGCGTGACCTCGCGGGTTAGTATTTGATACTAATTCGCGGTTTTGATGGACCGTCTCATCCAAACGCATCCAAAACTTCGACTTCTTATTCTCGTCGATCTTTTCTCGGGAGCGAGAGCGAGCGATGAAAAGATAAAACGAGCAACCGAGTTCACGGTTCATTTGTTTTGTTTTTCTCATCTGTCACACATCTCTTCGAAACGTCATCAAGCGTTGCAACGAGAAGAGACATTTCGATGTATTTCCTCGTTTTGTGGGAAGACTCGACCACAAGCGTCCTCACATCTAAAGAGATCAAGACTGGAGACGATGGTCAAATGCTTGGTACGCTGAATGGCCAAGAATATTACCCGGCAAAAGTGCTGCGAAAAAATGGTGAGTGAACAAATTATTACTTTTTGTCTGAACGCTTTTCCTACCTTCTAAATTATACTACCTTTATGAATGTGACCTTCTACACACCGAAATAAAAGATTGATTGTGCTAGCTAATCTTGCGCATTGCTGTACCGCAGTTTTCGTTGATTATTTGGGGCAACTCATATATATATTTCTACATTTATTGCCGTTGGGTAATCGATTAGTTGTACCAAATCATGTCTTGGTTGTGAGAAGCAATTTTCTTTTTCGTCCAGGAAACAAAAAGTATTTAAAGTCACTGTACGTGACAACCGGAGGTGATGTATATACGCGGAAGCAAATAAGACTGGCTTCTGGGGCTTGTAACGCCGCCGCTCCTTCCGTCGCTGATGGTCCCGTCACCTCTCCCGGCGTTGATCCCGTCTCGCCATCATCTGTGGAAGTTCGAAGGGCCACGCGCTCTCGATCGCGTTACGGTGGCAACGCCGCACTACCAGTGGTCGTGCGGCCGTCACTCGCTCGTCGGAATGTTACACCAGCGGTCGCTTCGGCATCTCGTGTCGTCGATCGTCGCGCTGCCGAGGCTGGCGCCTGCAAACTCGTCGCTCGCCCCATCACTCCGTTATCACCGTCCTCGTCTACGTCATGTGAATCCGACGCTGCCTCACTCTCGGCACCGATATCACCAGCGGAGGTTCGGTCCACGCGTGCTCGACCACGGCGAGGTGCGTCTGCGTCATCTCACGCTGCTCCTGACGTTGCCCACGACGTAATTCCTAAGAGGAACGCAGGAATTTTGGAATCAGCGCTGGTTCCAGGTCCCACAAAGGTTTGTTTATTCGAGATTAATAAAAAAATTCACATTACTAGTAATGTAGGTACAATTATTATAAGTATTGTAATAAATTATTGTCCTTTCCAGATTGAGATATTACCTCGGAGCAAAATTTATCTTAAACAGGCCGACCTTGAGCGCTGGACACGCCATTATCGCAAGAAGTCAGGGCAACTCGCGTGCCGGTTGATGCGGCTGATTGTCGGCGAGGATAATTTGGCCAGAATGTCACCAACTGGTCGGGGAAATCTCAGGCGAATCCCAAGAAAGGCATACGATGCCGTTGAAAGTGAGAAATTAATGATTGTTTAAAAACTGGCGCTGTACTATGCACCAATCAATTTCAAATGATCGATATTTAACATATTTTCCAGCTTACGTGTCGTTGAAGCGACGCCGAAAATGGCTAGCGAAAAATTTCAAACAACGATGAAATATTTGTGTCGCACCGTAAGGAGAAGCCAAAATGTAAATTGAAGAAAGCTGTATCGAGCAAAAAAAAAACGAAATTTTCCGTCACCGCCTCTACCTCCGTAACCGATACAGTCGGCAGATGATTTTTCGAAATGCGCGCTTTGTAAAATTAACAAGAAAAAACGAAAAAAAAGGTAACAAAAATCTTTTTAAAAAATGATGAGACAAAAGGACCAAACAACACAGACGCGCTTGCACCGCGCGAGAGCCTTATATTAACGGAAACTTTCACCGATCAACAATTCCGCAATTATTTATTATTATTATTTTTTCGTTGGCAGCGTGTGCGAACCACGAATACCGATCTGTACAATGTATTTCGAGTTCCTGCTAATCGCGGACTTAACTTTTAACTTTTACTGTAACTTCTTTTTCTCCCTCTCGCTTTTTTCCCTCTTTTCATTTTTATTTCATTTTTTGGAAACAAGGTTCGACTGAGAGATGAGCGACGTGTTCCGATCGGGAGTCGTCGAGCATGGTCGACGATTCTAATTAAAGTTGGGAGTGGCAAAGATTGTACTCGTTACGTGTAAATCTTAAGGAGTATAAACGATGAGTGATATACTATATTTGTGTGGAAATAAATGAAGTTAAGGCAAATGTGACTAGTCTTTTTAATTTACAAACCTTTGACGATGAACTAGTCCCTATTTTAAAAAAACCGTCCTATTCTTTCGATCAGAAAGAAGCAATGTCCGAATAGTACTGTATTCGAATTACTTTTCAGCTAAAATAACTCTGAAGAATTCGTTATACAGTAACAATAACATTTTACAGCGCATTATCTCAACAATTTCCCATAAAAAACTCCAAGAAAAACACGCATGGAGCCGAGGATAAACTGTCCGAAACATATTCATGAAATTGTGACGAGTTAAGAAGATAACGGATTCCGGAACTAAATTTTCTACGCGAAGCACGAAATTGTAAAAAAAAATTCCGAACGCGTTTCAGTCGCTGCATTCAGGCCTGGAGATATTCACCTGCGTCATTTATTTACCGTTACGAATAATTAGAGCCAAATAAATTGATTTTATAGCGCGACTTTATTTTTATAGCTTTTTTTTCAGCGCGGCTTTTCTCCACATTTCCTCGGCGAAGATGTCGGCGAAGAAGCTCGCTATTCTCTGGTCTCTCTTGTCCTCGAACTCAAGACTAAATTCTTCATTACTATCACCGCCAGATAGTAAGCGACCGCGGCCAGCGGGTCGTCTTTCTCGATCGAGAGCGGCTCTCTTGATTTTCTCGATGCATCGCTTAAGGACGGTGTTGCTGGTAATCAATCAGCTAATTCGAGCGACGATCAGCTATCTATTCTTTAAAGGCAATGCTCAAAGTGGCCACCATCAGTCTCGATGCAGCATTGAACTCGGAGAAGGAAATTACGCCGAGATTTGGCGATCATTTCCGGAGTAACGTACCGAACGGCTGCATTAATACGCCGACACAGCTCATGGTAGTCGTTTATTTCGGTCTTGTAAATCCTCTCCTTGATGCAGCCCCAAAAGAAAAAATCCAATGGATTTAAGTCTGGAGATCGCTAGTCCTGGCGCCCACGTACCTCCTGTGTAAAATGAAAGGTCCAAGCGAAAACCTAGGTGCGTCCTTTAGATTTTCGTCTCCTGAATCCGAAAATGTTGGTTATTTTTTCGAAAAATTGGTATAACATATTGTTATTAACAATTTAATTGTTTAAACCGCTATATCTCGAAAACTATTGGAGATATCGAAAAATGTCCAAATGATAAAATGATCCTCTCTTCAAGACGAACAAAAGTTGTCATTACATTTTTTGACGTATATCCAGAACTTTCCGACTTATAGGAAGGGAAGCAATTTCGGCGCGGGCCAATACAGTTTTCGCGCCGGCAACCGTGCGCGCTCAGATCTCAGGTACCATAGCACATCATCTATTCGACATAGAAACATTGTATACGAGTGTTTTATAATCTAGAAAATGTAAGCTGTACAATGATGGAAGAAAAAAAGTTGTACGCGCATGTGTGTGTGTATGCGAGTGCGGACTGAGTGAGTGAGTCGCGTAACGTGTGCGCCACAAATACGCTAGGGAAAAAACCTCAACATTCGGGCTTGACTCTTGTGAACCCCGTAGCCGACCCAACGAGCCGTCGACGTGATTTCTCACGTTGACTCTCGCTCTTACTCGTCCGACGGCCGACGAGATCACACGTGTCGATCCGCTCCATAATAAAGTTTAATTCGTTCTTAAGATAAGGTGTTATTCTTTCTTATGGAGCGGATCGACACGTGCGGGTCCTTTGTCTGCCGTGCGGCAGACAAAGACAAAGACAAAGACACGTGCGGACTGAGTGAGTGAGTCGCGTAACGTGTGCGCCACAAATACGCTAGGGAAAAAAACCTCAACATTCGGGCTTGACTCTTGTGAACCCCGTAGCCGACCCAACGAGCCGTCGACGTGATTTCTCACGTTGACTCTCGCTCTTACTCGTCCGACGGCCGACGAGATCACACGTGTCGATCCGCTCCATAAGAAAGAATAACACCTTATCTTAAGAACGAATTAAACTTTATTATGGAGCGGATCGACACGTGTGATCTCGTCGGCCGTCGGACGAGTAAGAGCGAGAGTCAACGTGAGAAATCACGTCGACGGCTCGTTGGGTCGGCTACGGGGTTCACAAGAGTCAAGCCCGAATGTTGAGGTTTTTTTCCCTAGCGTATTTGTGGCGCACACGTTACGCGACTCACTCACTCAGTCCGCACTCGCATACACACACACATGCGCGTACAAAAGTGAAATGTCGAAAAATAACAAAATGGCGACGGGTTGAAGGGCGAAAGTTCTATGAAAAAGTGGGTTGCACGTTTTTTCAGATATCTCCGGATCTAATTGTCGGATTGAACTTGATTGCAGCTCAATTCAAAGAGATTTATTTTACGCATCTAATGACGTTTGCATGATATCGATAGCGCAAAAAATGTGGAAGTTACAGCCCCCACAAGTAACGAAACTTGCAGCGTGAAAGCACATGAATAACGCTTTACGTACGACATTCCTTCACGGTTCAATATGCCATATATACTCCATATGCGTAATGATGATTTTCCCATTCTTGAACAAACCTGCAATAAATGATTTATCTATCATTTAACGTCTGATTGCGTCGATCAGATCATCCTCTTCAGTGGAGTTATATCGTAATTTTTATTACTGATGTGTAACGGTACGATGATTAATTTTTATCGTTTTTTTCGTCATCTATCCTGTCCGATTAACGATTTCGGCTTAAAAGCAATTAGACAAAATACAAAAAAAAATCCATACGTATTCACGAAAAATAATGAATTATGAAGGTATAAAAAAAAATGGGTCCCAGTTTGGTAATTTGTTCAGCAATTTATGTTTTCATTCGATTGTTAATAACATTTTTATATTATTATTATGCATAATCAATATTTGCAGCATCGTCCATATTGTTATGTCATTAAGAACTGTTTGAAATATACTGACAAGATGAGAAAAAAACGATAAAGATTTAAAATGAAACACCGTAATAATCATTATCGAACTCACTGTCGTCTTTTAATTGTCGCAAACGGTGAAAAACTTCATCTTTCCGTCGTTCCGCTGCGTTTCGCACTCTCTCGCGGCCTTTCTCTCCACTGCTCAAAATGTTAGCGCTGCTATTCTTGTGGCAAATAATACACAGATTGGCATTCTCCGCCGTTTTTCGAGTGAGGAGCACACCAACTTCCTACATTATCGAGCCTCGACGTGCACGCGACGAACTGCCAGGATGTACTAACAATAAAACTAAGCGCAGCGCTGTAGGCAGACTGTAAACAAACAAGTCTCAACTTGCTTGCACCACACTATATGGCTTCGCGGCAGAGATGCAACAATGTAAGGCATACGTAACGCACGAATGTTACATCGTAGATTATTATCCATCTATTTATTTATTGATATCAAATGCACATACGGTGTATTTGTAAATGTGTTTGGATAATCCGGCGGCAAAGGCCACGCGTAACGCGATTATATCGCGCTCTTTCACGCTGCAAGTTTCGTTACTTCTAGGGGCTGTAACTTCCACGTTTTTTGCGCTACCGATATCATCCGAACGTCATTAGATGCGTAAAATAAATATCTTTGAATTGAGCTGCGACCAAGTTCAATCCGACAATTGGATCCGGAGATATCTGAAAAAACGTGCAACCCACTTTTTCATAGAACTTTCGCCATTCAACCCGCCGCCATTTTGTTATTTTTCGACATTTCACCTTTTTTCTTCGATCATCGTACAGCTTACATTTTCTATATTATCAAACACTCCTATACAATGTCGCTATGTCGAATAGATGATGTGCTACGGTACCTGAGATCTGAGCGCGCACGGTTGCCGCCGCGAAAACTGTATCGGCTCGCGCTGAAATTGCTTCTCTTCCTATAAATCGGAAAGTTGTGGATATACGTAAAAAAACGTAATGACAGCTTCTGTTTGTCTTGAAGAGAGGAACATTTTATCATTTGGACATTTTTCGATATCTCCAATAGTTTTCGAGATATAGTGATTTAAACAATTAAATTGTTAATAACAATATGTTATACCACTTTTTCGAAAAAATAACCAACATTTTCGGATTCAGGAGACGAAAATCTAAAGGACGCACCTAGGTTTTCGCTTAGACCTTTCATTTTACACAGGAGGTACGTGGGCGCCAGGACTAAGGAACAAGCCATGTACCGCGTCGCCGTTGTCTACGTTGAATTTTACAATATCCACGATCTTCGCAAATCCGTGAGTTTCACAGTAGACGTATTCGTCACAATATCGAGTTACTTGTACTTCTCCCTTCTTCGTGTCACCAACGGGACGGCCGCGAGTGGATCGCGGTAGCGCGGTCGATGACGCGTAACGCGTCACCTCTCGGCGCGTCAACTCTCGCGCGCTTGCACGAGGATTATCGATCGCGAGAGCGCGGTCGATGACGCGCGCGGTGCCGCTCGCAGCGCGGGGAGGGGAGGGGGAAGCGACTGCGCGACGACTAGCGAGAGAGATTATTATTGATCGAGGGCTAGAGAGAGACGGACGCGAACGAGCTCACGGAGCGAACGTGCTCGTGCGCGTATACAGCTCCACATACATATATTGTTTAATTTTGTGCTTCGAGACGTGTACGCCATTGCGGCGAAGAAATAAATTTATTTGCGCCCCACAATCAGAGTACGTCGCATTGCCATTGTGTGTAAAATATTGGGCGCAAGGATCGATCGAAATCGATAGCGGAGACATGCCAGGGGAATTCGTTTTGGAGCATGTCTTGGAGCATGTGACTCGTAACGTATGCGAGGTTTGAACAGCGTTAGCGCCGGGGATCCTCTACCAAGGACGAAGATCCGACACTTGTCGTTTTGCTAAGTGCAATCAGACAGCCACAAGGCTGGCCGACAAGCCTGACGGTTTGGAGCGTGTGACACGATATTTCCCGTGGTTTGTGACAGCTGGCGCATGGGTGTAGGGAATATTGTAGGTTCTACGCGCAACCAACGGATTGTCTGATCGAGAACGAGAGCTGAGCAGATGCGACCCGGTGGACAACGAAGAGTGACGATTAGGCGTGCGAATAAATGACTGGTGGTTCAGAGTAATTGGGTTGGGTGGAATGAGGTTTCGGTAGCTCGTTAATACTTCGGACATCGTTTGTAATGAATACCATGTATAACGACACTCTGGTAGCAGCGAATTTTCTTCGGTACATTGCATTCAGCGTCTTTCAGAGCTTGACTTTCCGAATCAGTCAGCAAACGTATTTTTCCATCGCCGATTACTCTCAATTTCGAATCTGTCTGATTGAATATTCTACTGAATTTATTTTTGTGGTGAGTGAGTGTTCTTGCTATTATTATTTTAGTTGTTTTCGGTACACTCGGGTCATCGATTAACCCTTGCATAAATGTCTCCATCATGTGCCGTGTCACTATTAGAAGACACCTCGAAATCGCACTGGTCACTCTCTCCGTCATCTTCATGTTCCACGATTCAAATGGAAACACATTATTGGCCCATGATACATCGCGAATTGCTATTTTTGAGACACAAATGATAAAAGGTCAAGGGAAGCAAATCTCCCCCTATTGCTCTGCGGTATCAATGTGACTCAGCAAAACGCGGAGGTGTTCCGTTTAGAGCCTACCCTTCCGGGCAAAAGCTCGGGAAGGAACTTGAAAAAGTAATTCTGACTACATTAAATCACAAAAATAAAGATTAAAATGAATGAAACCAAAAACTTATCCGTGTGGCGAAAATGGGCGAATATGTGATTGATGAAGAACAAGATGAATGAGAAGGTGAGAATCAGAACGATCCCAATGATCCAACGCTGCCGATAACCCTGCGGCTCTCCACTCGAATATCAGATGAATAGAATTTTTCGATGACAAGGAAGGGCGATGGTATGGTTCTTTCGGATTTAAACACTGGTCGTAATTCACTGGTAAAATTGATTTTATTCTGCTCGTTCAGTTTGTCAGGGCAATGTCAAAATAATATTTCACAAAAAGTTTCAGTTCACAATTCAAAATTTTGATTATTGGTTGTTTCACAATTTCACAATAAAATTCTTGAAAATCGGAAATTAAAATATAATTTATAATTTAGTACACAATATTTGATTTTAACAGGTCGAATCAACACTCGAGATTTGGTTTTGCAGAAGGCAAAGTTCACAGTTCCACAAATACGGCGTTTTAGAAAAGTCGAAGTTCACAATTTCAAATTTGGATTAAAAGAGTTAAAGTTCGCTATTACACAAATACGTAGTTTCAGTCACAACATCGAAGACAAATGGAATTTCCGATATAAAGTCCGAACTATTATTTAAAATACCGATGAATTACAATTTTTTATGTTGAAGAGTTTTAACGATCTCGAATTCACAAATTCATTCGGGTCCGGAATATTAATGAGCTCCGTCGCCTTTTGCGGATCATTAAATAAGCTCCTCGCTATTTCCCCGCTGTCGCCTTGAGGAAGGGGTGACGGTCGAGCGGTGCGTTACGCGTCTTACCGTCCCCTGACGCTTCATACCTGACGGCTACTCTTATCGGATTCTCACTATAGCAATCGAACGGTGCGTCGCGCCTACCGTCCCCTCGCGCCTCATACCTAGCGGGCTACTCTCATCGCGCTTACTCCCACTCGTGCGTCATTTGCTTCTTTCAAATTACGCTAATTTCTTATTTACTAAATTATTATTATCATTGATTGTAATTTATCCTGTTTCTTTTAATAAACTATATGTCTCTCCTATTATTTACTTAAACGAATTCCCAAATTTTAATTGTTTATATAATTATTTATCAATACATTTATTATTTACTCATAATTACATTTAATTAAAAAAAACACCTTGTTGATGGAATTTATCCCTATTTTACCTTTGATTTTTATAACAATTGTTTCACAATATTTATCGACAAGTTAAAACGTTCGCGGGGAGGAAGTCGTGTGATTCGGTGACGATGTTGCCCACGCTTACTCCAGACTTCTCGTTCTTCTCCAATAGTGTCGGTGGTGTGGTCATCATTTCTCCTCTTTTGGACTGGAGGGGTTGTTGCTAGGTGCGTCAATTTCCTTTGTCGTCCAATCTTCTTAGGTGGTGTTTCTGCGTCGTGGATTGGATTTTTTCTGCACTGGATGGTGTGTTGTTTCACACCACCGACGATAAGTCACACTTCGTTATTTCTCTCTTCGGTTTCAAAAATCGATATTACCATTTACCGGGTGTTTAACATTTGGATAATTATGATTTAATATTCATTCATTATTAATATTTTTCGTTATCTTCTGTTCGTTTATTTGTTTTTCTAGTTTTTTTCCTCTACCCAACTGTCTCGACTTGACCCGTAGATCTTTAATTTATAAACACACTCAATTAATTTATTATTTTATTTACAACTGTTTTCCCACTAATCCACCATTAATTCACAAATCACAGTAACATAAAGAAAGGCACCACAAATGCAATTTGTTTAGGTAAGTGGAGTACGAAAATGAGTGGAGATTACGAAAATGGTATGATTCACACATTTTTTATCACCCGGTAGACGCGTCGCGAATCCCCGCGAAGAGTCACTGGAACGCACTGTCTTTCGGTTACTCGGTCGGGACAATACCTGACCCAAGTGATCGGTTTCATATTCGTCCACTAGATCTCCCAAGCATATGAGCATATAATGCAGTAACCAATCTCTCCATTGGCTTGCTTTCCAGTCACCCATTTCCTGAATAGGCTTGGCGTTCCTAGAGATTCTCGAGGGTCTTCGAATAGGCAGCAGTATATTATTTATAGATTTTCTATTGTTCGGCGTTCCTATGTAGAATAGGGTGGTCCTTAAAAGGGGTATTTTTAAATGTTGATCTTGCCGCCCCCCAGATCGGTTCGAAATAAAAATAAAAAAAATCCTCAATGTTTTTCAGATTTTTTCTACCACATTTAACCCTCCCCCACGGGGATTGAAGTTTTCCATTCAAAATACATGGGACTTTTCGGTCTTCGCAGTCAATATTTTATTGCGGGACTATACGTCGATCGAAAAATCTGAAATTTACACAAATTACGCTATAAACATTTTACTATAAGGGGAAAAATCACTAACCCCCTATCCTCAAACTTGGGAGGGGGGAGGGTTGACAATGTCAGGCCAAAAAGATATATGGATTTTGCAGTAAAAAAAGGGTTAAATGTGGTCTACTTTTCATAACAGGGCTCTGTAAAAAAAAAACCTTAGGTCCAAATATACAAAATAGTAGAAAAGATGACATTTTTTGTTACGTTTTTCTATATTTTTATTTAAAAAAAATGCTACTTCGATAATTAAAATTCGTTATTTAATTCAGCACTTGCCCTTTTGATGGCAACTTGTTTCCGTAGATTTGTGTGTCAAAATCACCAAGTAAATAAATGTTTTGACGCAGATCCGGCCTTAGTTCCATTGCGGAATGAGGTTAAAGTAACATTTCCATACAAAATCGAAAAAAGCAGCTAATTGATGGAAACACCTCAAAATACGTATTATGCAGCATTGGCGACACCAGACAGACACCAGACAGTCAAACACTAGCCTTATCTGACAGAATGAACCAACCGAATTTTAACGTGAATTATTTCAACCGTTGAGAAGTCATACAAAAATTCGTGTTATATTTCAAAATGCAATATATTGATAAATCACTTTTTAATGCTGTTAAGGTAGATTCGGTAAAAAATCACATTCTTTTCAAAAGAGATATTTAGTTCATCTAAAATTAATCATTTTAATAATTAATAATAATAATTTTATTGAATAATCAATTTTAAAAATTATCAAAGGTTGTTAATTTTTTTCCGTATGGTGTTACATGTATAGAGTAATTTGTGTAAGTTTCAAACTTTTTAACAAAGAAATAGTCGCATGGTAAAATATTGATTGCTTAAAACCGATAAACACATTGAAAAACTTCAACTCGTTATTTTCAGAATCGAAAATCTATATAATATATATATACAATATTTGTGGGTAGGGGGTTGGTGATTTTTTCCCTTATAGTAATATGTTTATAGCGTAATTTGTGTAAATTTCAGATTTTTCGATTGGCGTATAGTCCCGCAATAAAATATTGACTGCGAAGACCGAAAAGTCCCATGTATTTTAAATGGAAAACTTCAATCCCCGTGGGGGAGGGTTCAATGTGGTAGAAAAAATCTGAAAAAATTTGAGGATTTTTTTATTTTTATTTCGAACCGATCTGGGGGGCGGCAAGGTCAAAATTTAAAAATACCCCTTTTAAGGACCACCCTAATGTAGAAGGGGTCGGAGCTTTCCCGTTTATGAGCAGCGATGTGTGTAGTTTCGCTATGCCTAAATATAAATTATGCATGCTGTCGTTGACAACGCCGGTACACAAATTAAATTCCTACAGCATTTCGAGTGTCGAGTGTCCATTAATACCGAAGACTTTTTCTTTCATATCGAACGCCTTTTTCATATGTCCTCGCATCGCTCCGTCGGTTCGAAAAGAAATCTCACTCACCGGATAAATGCGATTTTTTGCGTTATTCGACATTTCTTGGCCCTCGTTATAGCGGAATGTGCACCCGCACTTGCCGTTGAAACGAGTATAATTTAAAATATCGGATCTGGCTGGTGTATCGACGGTACAAATGATAGTAGCAAATTTACTCCTGATGCTGACACCATTGTCAAGAGGGTGTTTCCATTCTATGCCGTTTTTGTAGAGATCATATAGTTCAAAAATTACCGGCTTTAAAATCGCATTCAAATTGGGATGATTCACGTCTACCCATATTCCGGCAAGCAGAATGTATCGTTTACACGCATGGGGTGGGAGCTCATTGATTTCGATCAATATCGGCCATGCACTCGCTTTCGACGATGCCGATACTTTCGCTCCATCAGTGTTCAGCATAAAGGAATAATTATTTTTGTTACTTACAAAACCGCCAGCTTTGCACAGTTTCTGATATTCATGACCATCGTATATGTCTTCAATTACATCAGGGTTCTTTTTCTTCCGCGTGTACGGATACTGTAATAAATCATACATGGATGGATTTTATAAAAGTTGCCGAAGTTGCGAGGCGATACTGATGCTGCAGAAGAAGATAGTTCAATGCTCTCCAAATACGGAGATTGAACCACATGTGGCCTTATACGTTCGTCAGATGACGGATGAGAAGTTCTAGGTCTTTACAACTACGCACAGGTATATAATTTTCTTTCATTCCCGGGAAAAAATGTCAGGTATAATCGTATATGGATCAGATCTGATTGACCACATCTGATCAGACAAGAAAAATGGCCAGGTCTGATCGTATATAGATCAGATCTAACCAGACATGATCGTATCTGAGAGGATATGGTGTAATGATATGGTCAAATCTGATCATATTTGACAAGATTTTTTGATCTAGCAAACATTTCGCTGTACATTAATTCATATTATCGATTTCCGCTTGAAATAACTCATCTTCCGTGTTCGTAGTGAAGTACGGATGAAAAAAAGAAAAAAATGCCGGCCACGGGAATCGAACCCAGATCACTTGCATCGAAACCTATCCACCTACCCACTCAGCCACGCTGACATTCATGATGAATTATCAAGTTGGCTAGTATATAAACGTTACCTGTTTTATTGTGAAGTGTTTTTTTTAACATGACAGCAATATGTACTTTGGCAATTTACTCTATTTTACTAGCAATAGTGCTGCACGTCTGCTCTAACTAAAGATTGAACTATTAGACCTTTTTACGGCTATAAATAATATTCAAATCATCTACAAAGATATGTTTTACTTATACATTTTATACTCCAAAACCGAATATTACATGTTTTCTCTGACGAACATCATACACTGTTCAGCGAAAAAATGTCGAAATCAAATTTCTTCGAATGCAACACGGGAAACCGGTGTGGAATTTGAACAAGACCCGCGACCCATATAAGCACATATATAAGTTCAGGCATAGTCTGATATTGTGTCATGACTAATCAAAGTGATCACCTGTGAGCAGATATATTCAGATATGAACAGATACGATGAGGTTTTGTTTATACGTGGTCAGATATAATGTTGCATGGTCAGATATGATAAGATATACGGGTTGTAGTGGCTTTTTCCAAGTCTATCGATTTGCCTCTACAAATCGCCAAGGTCCGGCGAGCTCTTCCTTTTTTCCCGGGCGCCAGGCACTTTCGTGCCGGGAAGAACTCGCGTGCCAATCGGACCCGGCTGCTTTTGCCTGGCCAGCCGCAGCCGTCAAATTTGTAGAGTGGCGGGATTGTTTTGAGTCGACGATCTCGGAGAGGTTAATAAATAGTGTAATAACCAAGTAACGATCAACCTGCGGGAGCTAACAAAATTGTTTATTAAATTATACAAGACAATAGTAACGAAAATAGTGCAATGAAAATCTCCCGTAATTCGGTCTTGCCGAAACGGAACACTCCTCCGTTTCTCGCGATTTCACAGGTCTTTTGCTCGGCGAGGCGATGTTTCGAATTTGACCTCGCAAGATCGCGAGTCACCGCGCGCGCCGCGGCCCTCGCCACACACACACACACGCACTCTCTCTCACTCGCGGCGAGAGAGAAAACGGTCGCACGATTCCCCGGTCGAAAATACAAAATTATAATAGAAAAGGACTCGAAAATTGTTGTTATATGGGGGAGCCGGGGCAGGATGGCTACGTAAATTGAAACGACGAGACGATTTAGAAACGTGTTGACTTTATTGTAATGGACGAGCGGAGCGCAGGCGATACGTCGTGCATGCCTTTACGGTCATGGTACGGAAGTGCTGAGCGCGCATCTGATTGGTCGGCACAACCGTCATACAAAAATAACCCTAGATGGGTAGACCGTGCGGGTCGCTACGGAATGCGCTTAACTTGCGCCACCTACACATGTATCCCAACCGGGATCTTCTTTATCAACACTCCCACTTTGGGATAACATGTGTGATATTTTTTATTTTTATTATTTTGTGTCGATTACATTCAGTTTTTCGCGTAGGTATTCAAATCTTGCTTTGCTGAGTGGTTTGGTGAGTATGTCGGCCGTTTGCTCGTCTGTGCTTATGTACTCGATATCGAATTTCTTACGTTCGTGAAGGTCTTTGACAAAATGGTAACGTACTTCGATGTGCTTCGAATACTTCGTTGTTTGCGAATTCTTAATGAAATTGATCGCGTTTTGGTTGTCGAGGTACATAATAGGAACTTGGTTTTTGCCTTTGACTAGTGCTTCTATCAATCTACTTAGCCAGATAAGCTCTTTGCTTGTTTGGCTCGCCGCTATGTATTCAGACTCCATTGTTGATAAAGCTACTGACTTTTGTTTTGTAGAACCCCAGATAATGGGTGCGTTCGCGAGCTTTATTATGAATCCACTGGTTGACTTTCTTGTCTGTTTATCGCCAGCGAAATCCGCATCGCTGTATGCAAATAATCTTAAACTATCGTGTTCGCGCGGGAACAATACGCCATGGGCAACCGTGCCCTTAATGTACTTGAGAATTTTTTTGACAGCGTTTTGGCGACTCCGCGTGTTGACTTACTGCGTTGACTGCGTAGGCAATGTCCGGCCTGGACACTACCGCGAGAAACAGCAGACTACCCACTGCTGCTTTATACGGAACATTGGCGACGCTTTCTCCAAGGCCGCATTCCGTTAGGCTGAGGTCCGTGTGCTGATCCGCCGGTATGGACACTGTGTTGGCTTCACCCATCCGAAATTTCTCGAGTATGCTCTCCGCATACGATGCTTGGTTGACGAAAATCGAGCCGTCGGTAAGCCGCTTTATCTCCATGCCCAAGAAAACACCCAGTGGAGAGACCGTGATCGTGAGGCGCTGACGCCAAATGCTGTAAAAGACTTTTGTTAGCGACGCGAAACCGCGATGATCACGTGAACGAACAGGCCACGCGGAAAGGGCCAATGAGAGACGAGGACAGAAGAAGGAGCGAGAGCGAACGGGAGACGAGAGGAGTCTCCTCCTGGTAGCGAGCGAGAACGAACGTACGAAAGAGAAACGAGAACGAGACGAGTGAATACGTGTATAACGAGAAACGGTGTGTGTGTACGATAACGGGCGAATCGACGCCATTACGTGCGACCGCGTGGGTCCGCGAAGCGACTCATCGCGAATACGATAACGACTAGTTTACGATTGGAAACTCCTTTGTGCTGTACCGCGCGTTTCGCGGATAATATTCTTTACGTAATTAAAAGACTATCTTTGGTGTTTTCTCATTATTTCCGCTCAGTTATTTTACCGCGAGTGGTAACCTGACCCCCCTTCCCCTACGTAACGCGAGCACGCCGCGCAACTCGAGACACGAGGTTCCGAGCGCGTTACGAGACGGTAATAAAATAATAAAAACGACGCGAACGAAAAAGAAAGCCGCGTATAACACTTTCAATTTTGCTTTCACAGGTTGAAGCGATTAGCCCATCGTCAATATAAATTGCTAGTATCAAAGTTGCGTTGTCGTCGTGTGAAGTGAAGACGCAAGGGTCCTCTGAGGTCGCGATTAAACTGAACTTTTTCAGGATGTCTACAAACTTAATGTTCCAACATCTGGCCGCTTGCTTTAGCCCGTATAAGGCTTTTCTGAGACGACAAACTCGTCCGCTCCCGTCCTCGAAACCCTTCGGCTGCGACATGAAAATTTCTTCATCGAGGTCCCCGTTGAGGAAGGCTGTTTTTACGTCGAATTGCTTCAATCGCATTCCTGACGTCGCTGCGACTGCCAATATGGCTCGTATTGACCCGAATTTAACGACTGGACTGAAGGTTTCCCCGTAGTCTATGCCCGGACGTTGTGAAAAGCCTTTCACCACTAAACGTGCTTTGTATCGTCCTTCTTTCTCGCCTACACCAGGCTTGAAACGATAAACCCAACAATTAGGTAATACCTTTGCGTTTGGTGGTGATCTGACTAGCTGCCAAGTGTTGCTTTCCACGAGAGAATCCATTTCTTCGAGCATAGCGGTTTTCCAGGCTTCGTCATCTGTGTTCTTGATGGCCTCTTCGTATGTCATCGGTACTTGTTTTTCAGCCAGAAAAATATCCTCGATGTTCATCTCGAAGTCCCCATACCTTGGCGGCGTGCGCAGGTTGCTGCGATCTCGCAACACTCGTTTCCGATTGCGATCGTGCTTCTCGATTTTCCTCTTCGGGTTGTTGCGGCTCCGGAGGGTCTTCTTAACGATCCTCTTGCTCTTTCTGGTTGTTTGGTGTTTGTTTGTTTTCTTCATCGTCTTCCGAGTCGTCTTCTTCGCTCATTGGCTGCTGCGTCCGAATTATTGCGTATTTGTCCTCTTCTTTCTGATTTATTGATTCAGCCTTTTTGTCTACGAACTTCACGTCGCGGAGTATTTCCACTTTTTCCTCAGCTTCGAACCAGATCCTGTATCCTTTTGTAGAGTCGTTGTAGCCGACGAAAGTTCCTTTCTTCGCTTTTGCGCTCCATTTGATTCGTTGCTGTTTTGGAATATGTGTCCAAATTTCTGTCCCGAATACTTTGTAGTCGGTCCTTTTGGCTGGTTCACCGAACCACAGTTCGTGCGGTTTTTTTTCTCGTATGCTACTCGTACCGGTGCGATATATCACGTACACTGCCGTGTTCACCGCTTCTGCCCACAGCTTGAGATCCATTTCCTTTGCGTGAAGCATGCTTCTCGCTTCTTCAACGACAGTTCTATTTTCACGTTCTATCGCTCCATTTTGCTCCGGTGTGTAGGATACGCTCGTCTCGTGCCTAATCCCGTGACTTTGCAGCAATTCTCGCATCTCCTTGTTAACAAATTCGGTACCTTTGTCAGTCCTGAGAGCTTTGATTTTTCTTCCCAACTGGGTGTCGATTAGTTTCAATAAATTTTGGAAATGCTGTTTGACCTCGGATTTGTGACTCAGGAAATATACGAATTTGAAGTGCGAGTAATCATCTTTTATAAGTAGGAAGTACCTTGATTTTCCGACGGACTGATGTTCCATAGGCCCGCAGAGGTCAGCGTGCAGCAGTTCGCCCGGTGCCTTCGATTGTGTTTCGCTTGCGACAAAGGGCTTTCGGCTCATCTTTCCCTTGACACACCCGTCGCAGTGCCAATTCTTCTCTGGTTTCGTCGTGATGTTCCATCGCTTGAGGATCTCTCGCATGTGTGGAATGTTTTGATGCGCGAGGCGCTCGTGCCATACTCTTAGCGAGTCGCTCTCACTTACGTGTGCTTTGGACTGTTGTGGAGTGTGCTCCTTTTGATTTCGATCGCTGACCTTGAAGCGCATCCTGTATAAGTCCTCGTAACGGTCTCCCACTGCGACGATATTCTCTCCTTTCTTGAGATGACACTGCTCGCTGTCCGATTCGCACTTGAGTCCTTTGTCCAGAGCTGAAGACATTGACATGAGATTGTATTTCAGTTTGGGCACGTGGAGAACGGGGGTTAGATGGTGATTCTCCCACTTCGACCCGTTGAACGACAAGATGTCAATTTCTCCTACGCCCTCCGCGAGAATTATGGCACCGTCACCGATTCTGACTTGAATTGGGGTAGGCAACTTGACGTAGTCAACAAACCAGTGGCGCACAGGGGATATATGCTAGCTAGCTCCTGAGTCAAGAAACCAATCTGTCGACTCTTGTGCAGATATGATTGCTCGTGCATTTATTTCACCTGCTACGAAAGCGCTTCCTCTGCTCTCTCGTTCAGTATGTGGTGAGTTTTGGTTCGCCTTTTTGTTGCTGCGGCACTCGTTCTTCCAATGGCCTGCCTTGCCACACTTGTGGCATTTGCCCGGTTTTTTGTTTTTATTCCCACGCTGCTGATTGGCTTTCATGGAGAATGCATTGTTGTCCTGACCTCCGTTGGCATTGAGTCGCAGCTCCAGCATCGAGAGGCGTGCCACGAGATTCGAGAGCGTGCGTTCATTTTGACTGGTGAATTCCCATGCAACTACGAACTGTTGATAAGGGTGCGGGAGAGTCATTAGAATTTTGGTCATGATCATGCTCTCAGATACCGGCTCATCGAGTATTTCTAGTCTGCACGCGAGGTCATTTATTTTGGCAATATGCGTCGAAATGTCGTCAGATGCATCTTTTACCAGAGCGTACCATTGTTGTTGCAAAAGGTGCTGGGACGTCTCGGTTTTGTTCTCGAAAACACTATGCAGCTTGTCCCACATTACCTTTGCCGATTTGCAATTAATTATGTGAAGTTTGCAAGCCCGACTCACCGTTTGCACTATCGTTCTTTGCGCCGCGCTGTCCAGTTTGACCCATTTCTCGAGTGTCTTCTCGTACATCGCTGCGGCCTCGGAGCTCATGTTGAGACTGGGCTCCGGTTTCTGGAAATTTCCGTTGATGATTTCCGAGGCCCCGCTCGCAGAGATGTTGACGCTCACTTCGAATTTCCATAGTCCCCAATTTTCGACTCCTGTGAGTTTCTCGACCTTCCTGAGTTCGGTGTCCAGCGCGGCCATTTTGCACTTTGCACGAGGCTGGCTGACCGGTTAGACACGCGAGTTTTTACGACACGAAAATTGTTCCAAAGTTCTAACACTCACGAAAAAATATCACTCGAAAAACTTCCCTGGGCCCATAACCTGTTGTTATATGGGGGAGCCGGGGCAGGATGGCGACGTAAATTGAAACGACGAGACGATATAGAAACGTGTTGACTTTATTGTAATGGACGAGCGGAGCGCAGGCGATGCGACGTGCATGCCTTTACGGTCATGGTACGGAAGTGCCGAGCGTGCATCTGATTGGTCGGCACAACCGTCATACAAAAATAACCCTAGATGGGTAGACCGAGCGGGTCGCTACGGAATGCGCTTAACTTGCGCCATCTACACATGTATCCCAACCGGGATCTTCTTTATCAACAAAAATATATTAAGGGAATTCGTTAATATAACACCAGAAGAAAATAAACTAGAATGTAAAACGCGCACCGTTTCCCTCCTCGCACACTGACTCTAATTTTACGTCACGGGATGCAAAGAAAAAGAACAATAAATAATTAACCGGCGATCCTCGGCGTGACGGCCAACTTCCCGCGACCGAACGACCGTTCGCTAGGACAAACTCGCGCTCGAGTTTTCCGCAGGACCGCCCGGACGATCGGGCCTCTCCCGCTGCACCCGGCGCTGCCCCTGTTTTCCCGAATAATCTCGGCGCGGAGGCCTCGCGTGCGCGTCGCCGAGATCTAGCGCTCGTGCACGAGGGTCACAGCGTCGCGGGATGCTCGCAAGAACCCCGTCGACACGGCCGTCTCGCGCAAAGGCGGCGAGTGCGCAATGTTGCGCAGGAAAAGACAACAAAAAAACAACAATCGGAACGGACGAAATACAAGAATTATGACTGACGCCGCACGGCGAGGCTCACCCAACGTCCTCGTCTCTCCCTCCGTAAACTACACTCGCGGGAGACGTGTTGCAGCGGCTTGATTCTCGTCCTCGTCGTACCGGCTGTGTCGGTCTCCCGTATTCTCTCGCCGATCTCGCTCGCTCGCTCGCTCTGCTGCCCGCTCGACGGCTCCTCGGGAAGTGCCCACATTGTTGCGTCGATCGTACGCTCGGGGAAATGATCCCCTCTCCGTCTCGTAGTGCTGGCCGGCAGGCAGTCGGCCAACTCTGCCGTGCCGCGCAGCGTTTCGATTTCTCTAGCTGAGATCGCTCGCGCCACAGTTGGCTGACGTGGCGCGAGAAACGGACGGCAGAAGTCTCTCCGGCGGCGGCGGTGGCGGGAGGCTCAAACAGCCGAGCGACCAGCGGCGCAGCGGCGAGGCGACAGCGAAGTCCCAGCGCTATCGCTCTCTCCCTCTCCCGCGCAGTTTCGTCGGTCCGGGCTCGCCCCGACGACGGCGTCAGCGTAGAGAAATTGCACGTAAAGCGGGAAAAATAAACAAAATAAAATGAATAATAATAATAAAAACTATTTATGGCCCTGCGGATCGGTCTAGGCGTCGTCGAGCGGACGAGCGGAGCGGCGGTTTGACAGCACGGAATTTCCCCGTGTTACAGGGTATATATGCGTTTTTGCAAGGCACGCGTGAGAAGTGCTACAAACTCGCCGCACTCGTATCACAGGCAGCACTCGCCTTCGGCTCGTGCTGCTGTGATACTCGTGGGGCTCGTGCGATCAACTTCCCCACCTGCGTATAATGGTCGCTTTCTCGCCCTTGTATTGCTAACTACTATTATATGTATATGGTCAAGTATTGTCCTATATCTTGTCAGATATGTCCGCATGAGCACCCAGATGGAAAAATAACGACACGGTGACGGCACGGTAGCCACACGTGTCGGTACGGCGTGTGGTAGCGTGCAGTTATGTGCGACCGAATGTGACGCGTTTGTGTCGACACAGCGTGGCTAGACACGTCGTAACGACACAGTCACGGCACCGTTGCAGCACTCCGTGGAGTACGCAGCCTACGCCGTGTCGCCACGGTGGAGTCATCGTGGCGACACGCCGTGCCTGAAAAAAAAAGTTTGTCATGGTCAGGATTCGAACCTGGGACCTTCTGAGTGTTGCTCTGCGACTTAGCCAACTCGGCTATTCTAACCTTTAATAGTACATATTTTGATTGTCTATTTGAAGTTTGATTGTGACGGTGCCTAAACCGTGGTGACACGGTGCCTACACCGTGGCGGCACACCGTGCCTACACCGTGGTGACACGGTGCCTACACCGTGGCGACACACCGTGCCTACACCGCTGTGCCGTGTCGCCACCGTGCCGTCACCGTGTCGTTAGGCTCCATTTTAACGGCACGATATTCTATCTGGGCAGATATGTGCATATATGATCTCATGTATGATACTTATCTGAATATATCTGCTTGTATCGGATCATTTCTGACCAGACATGGAGCAGTATCTGACGATACATGAAATCATATGCATCCATATAGGATCATGTATGATCAGGTATTAATATACAGGGTGTCCCATTTTAATCTTACACCCACTTTATTTCGAAAAATAGGGCTCCGATCGTAAAATGAGTTATATGAAAGTTGTAGGGTTCGAAGGGGGACGTTTTTCTAAAAAAATGAAATATCGTCCAACGTTCAAAATGGCGGAGATACGATGGCCGACATGTTTTTTTTAAATGGAACCATGACTTTTCTTTTCGACCAAAATGTTCGGCATGTTAAAACTAACAACTTTTGTAGAAAACTTTTTTCGATAAAGTCCATAATTCATTTTTTGAAGACCATTTTAGCGTTATCCAGAATGTACCACGAGGAGGTAGTTTTCAACATCCCATTTGCGTGTGCGTGTGCGCACACGCTATTTTTCGAGATAAATCGGGTGTAAGATTAAAATGGGACACCCTGTATATGAGTTCATATATGATCAGATATTCAAAGGTACTTCAGGAGATATGATCTTATATGAATAGATACGATATCTGATATGATCCTATATGATTCTGTACACAATCAGATATAATCCGATATGATACATATATCAACATTAGGGTGTGTCAAAAAAAAACAATTTTTTTTTTTTGGTTCCCACCACAGAAAATCATAGATTATTACCCAGTAAACGTTGGTTTTCAAGGAAAATACGGTAGAAAAATATTTAGCGGTCGCTCATCGAAGTTTTACGTTTCCCATATGATTAACACGTAAAAAAAATAGTTTAAATGAAACAAAAGTATTACGCAGCCAAAACATGATGTACACGATTTTCTCGGTGCTCATTTTGAAAAGAAAGAGTGAAGCTATTTAGAAAAAAATCACGAAATTTTTATGTGCAGTACGACAATGCAGAAACAAATTTAAACAAACAGGTATATTCGCAGGTTTTTTATTGTTAGCCCAGTTGGTGCGTTAAATACATTAGTTACGTTTCCAAACAAATATAACAAACAAATTGACTGAGTACTTGACTTATATCTAACGATTCAATTAATGAAAATCAATATTAAGGGGAAGCTGGAGTAGATTTACTACTCCAGCTTCCCCTTAAATTCGATAATTTAGAATCGCGGATAGAATTGTCAATAATTCTTCACAAAAATAAAAACTTGGCAAGGTCGAGTAATTCCAACAATAGTAGAAACGTTCGGCAAAAAAACGAGGTTCGACACAGATCCAAAAATAATCTGGGGAAAAAATTGAGAATCGCTATCTGTACGCATACAAGCGATGACTGATCTTCATATTTTACATGAACGAGTAACAACGTGCATGCTCCGCTCGCACTCCTTGTCCTTCCTTGTGGCCAATACAGCCATTCAAAACGCGCGCTTAGCTCCGCGGCGGCCATGACACTTCGAATCGATATTTCGAAGCCACCGCCGACAAATCGGAACGCTTGAAAAGCGGCTTCAGTATTTCGACTTTCGATGTGCCATGTCTTTTCTAAGAGAGGATTTTTCGAATTTGTATGTGGTTCTAGGTGTTACAGCTCGTGCGAAAAACTGTCTCGGATGGATTCGCCCTCTCGCGGCGGAGTGGAACTGCGGACGAACCTTCAAATTCGTGTGAGTGAAACTTTCCCGACGTGGTGGCGCTCGCGTGTTGCTTGTGGCGGCGAGTTTAACCTCAATGCGCGTTTTTCTTCTACCTGTTTTCTTTTTTCGTCTTTCTTCGCTCCACTGATTACTTCGAAATAAAATCACCAGAGTGCAATCTCTGTACAGATCTTTGTTACTAGGAATCAAAAGGTTATTCTCGGTATGAACTTTTGTAATGATTGAATATTTGAACGCGAGATTTATGGCGCGTCTATGACTAGGGAGCGCCAGCTCTCAAGTAACTCGGGTAATCGTAGAGCGTAATCGCATAAACAGACAGTACCGAAATCTCAAGGCCAAAGGCCTCGGTACCTCGGTACTACGGTAATTACGCTCTCTTCGCTCTCAGCTCTCACGTCGGGCAGACGTGTTCGATTCATCACGTCCCACATTTATACTAATAAGTCGTTCGAACCTTTATATATTTTTGGATCGTGTGTGCCGGCCGGCCCTCTTTGAGTGTGGAACAGAAATTTAAAAAAGATAAGTACCTGACCAAGAGATTAAACCATATAGTAATACATGAGAGCAAGAATTATTAAATATATAACGACGATATTCTCTGAATGAAAGACTATGTAAATAATTGATATTTATGTAAAAAGAAAATTGATGAAAGATTATGATATATTTGTGTAAAAAGATGATGAAAACTTGATATATATATATATGACGAAATTATGATTTGAAAGAAATGTGATAATGTATATTATTGGAAAGAAAGAATATTATGTTGACAATTAAAATATTTACGCATATTTGCGCTCTATTTGTGGTTTTGTTTATTATTTATTTACGGCAATTCTTATCCATGAATGGAATTATTTTTATTGAATTTAAATTACAAAAATAATTGAAAAATCTTTTAAAAATATATTACCAAAGAATTTTAGAATATTACACTTTATACTATTTGGAGACTCCAAAGCATTTCGACGAAAACACAGCTGAATAAAATAAAGAAAAACAGTGCAGTAATGTTTGAAAATCCCACTTGTATAGAATAACCGAACATCACTAACAATGTCGACAATGCCACAGAAGCAGTCTGTTCACCGACAGTTTATTTACTTGATCGGCGAGTCGAATGTCTCAATCAAGGGACGCAAATTGCCTACAAATCGACAAGTTTTGAGTGTGCTGTATCACAAACATCACGTTCTGAAGAAAACTATTCGGGAAAGTGCGAAGGATATCATTGAAGAAATTGAAGACTTTTGGGGTCGAGCTGGTATCCCAACCTGCCGAACGCATCACGCCACAACGAAGGTTGAGAAGCTATACCGGGAATGGACAACTTTGCATAAAAATCGTTCACGCAAGAACTCCCAAGCTCAGAAAAGGAAGTAAAATAACTTCACACAGAATCTTGATGAGTTATTTAATGTCGCGCGCCATAACGTTGATTCAGTACTGACGGAAGAACAACGACTATTTTTCGTGGCGCAAAAAACGAAGGAGCGCCGTGGTTTCATGCCTGCGAACGAGGACCAGCCAGAACCACTGCAAAGTACTTCGACCGAAGACGTTGATATCGATAATCTTACAAAAAACATCGAGTTCCCAAATGACAATGGTAATACATCTAATAATTGAACTTTTTATTTTCTACAAGCACATTTATCACTCGGTATACAAAAGAATGCATAAACTAATCATATGATTAGTTTATGCATTTATGATTATTGTCGTTTTGATTCAGATTTTTTTGGAATATTTAGAATAGAATACTGAGTTTTTCCTTAAGTTTTTTTTCTTTAACATTATTGCCAGTTTATATTAGAGAGTACGCGATTCATCTACAGATTTGAGTCAAGTCCTCAGTCAACTCTCAGTCAGCGAACCAAGCGGAGGAACTAGTGATCCTCAGTCGTCCAGTGAATGTGGGTTAAAACGAACGATTTCGAACTTTGAAGACGAACGGAGTCCAGTCAGTGAGCCCAAACTTAAAAAAATCAATATTACGACACCCGCGCTTGCTGCTGCCCTTGATAGAACTCGCACTAGTAGCAGAAACGCGACGTTAATTTTGGCTGCTGCTGCTACAAGTCTGGGGTTTAACGTGGACGATATAAACTTAAGCAGCAGCGCAATCCACAAAAACCGGGTCATACACAGGGAACGAATAGCAAATCAATTAAAAGTTGACCTTCGAGTCGCGAATTGTTTGATTGTTCACTGGGATGGAAAAATTCTTCCTGAAATAGGAACTGGAACAGGAAAAGTAGAAAGGCTTCCGATAATTGTATCTGGCATCGGTACCGAGCAACTACTCGGCGTGCCAAAGATGCTTTCGGGGACCGGAGCAAATCAAACGACGGCGATCGTGAACATTTTATACGAATCGAACCTGGTTGACCGAATAAAGGGTATGTGTTTTGACACGACCAGTACAAATACAGGTAAATGCGAAAAGAATTCATAATTGAAAAAATGAAACTGCTTTCCGATTAAACTATGAAAATTATCCATCAATACTTCAGATTGTGAATTGTCTCGTAATTAATGTTTAATTCTTTGCAGGCCGTCTAAATGGAACATGCACTCTACTCGAAAAAGAATTGAACAAGAATTTACTGCATCTGGCTTGCCGTCATCATATTTACGAGTTGATTCTTCGAGCTGTCGTCGAAACTTATTGGCCGTCAACAAACGGACCGAACGTGCCCGTTTTCAAGCGGTTTCAACAATATTGGCCGAAAATTGATGTAATGCAATTTGAAGCCGGCATTGAGGATCGAATCGTTGCTAAAATTGTGGCAGACAAAAAGGACGATATTATAAATTTCATAGCAAACCAATTCCAGGTACATGAATAATAAAATTTCGTTTCATTACGATAGTCGCTTGTTTCTTAGAAAATCAACAATATTTGATGTTTATTTAATTTTCGTGGATTAACCAACCAAGAGACGACTACAGGGAGTTGTTAGAGTTGATCTGCATTTTCCTCGGAAGTGATCCACCGTGCCCCAGAAAGCTCTTGATACCGTGTTGCGTCGAGACATCAGTGATTTCATCACAAAGAAATCACTATTCTTATTCGAGCAATTCGAACTACCTTACGACTTCCTACAGAAATCTCCGGAACTGTGGGAATCAGATGAGAGCTACAAAAAATGCCGATTGACCTTCAAAGAGCTCAAAGTTGTTAACGATATCGCTGAGAGAGGAGTTGCACTTATTGAAGAGTATAACAAGTTGTTGACGAATAATGAGGAACAAAAGCAGTATCTCTTACAAGTCGTAAAGGATCACCGTCGTCCATATCCAAGAACAACCAAGAAAAATCTGCCTCATTAATATTTATTTTTCGATGTAAATCGGTAAACCAATAACTCAATAAAATTCTTTTAAATATACCCATTCGTACAACCTTTTTCTCTATTATTTTATTATTTTCTCTGCACTTAAAGATCTCGTATTTTTTTTCCAAATAGCTTCACTCTTCCTCTTCAAAATGAGCCTTGAGAAAATCTTGTACAGCGTGTCGGGACTTTGTAATATTTTTTTCAATATAAACAATTTTTTTACGTGTTAACTATATGGGAAACTTAAAACCTCGATGAGCGACCTCTAAATATTTTTCTACAGTATTTTCCTTGAACAACAACGTTTTCTGGGTAATAATCTATGATGTTCTGTGGTAGGAACCAAAAAATAAAAAATTGTTTTTTTTCGACACACCCTAATAAAAATATCTCATTCATATATGAACATATACAATCATACCTGAATTTTTTCCCCGGGTTGTACCAGTGTGAGACTTTTTACACGAATCTCGCAATATTGTTTCATATTTCTTATTTGGGAAAAGATGAACTCGTACGCGATTCATTAAGGAAACCATTTTTAATCATTTCACAGCGGGGAAAGCCCTCATGTCGGCGAAGGTGTGGTTCCTCACTGATCTATGCATGGCACAAGAGCTTTTAGGCGCTCGGCAAGATTCAGGACAGAATCGACAGTAAAAGCGCCTATTTTCATCTCATCGCTTGGTGAAAACGTGAATCACGGGAATTTATTTCGTCTAATACACGAATCACTACGTCCGCGTTTGGTTTCTCCTCGGACCTGTCTTAGCGGTTTTGATCGTCGGCGACAACTTGTTATCGAGAGGTAAGTCTTCTGGCCTGGCACTCCGATTTTTATCTTTTATTTTAGGAATAGTCGTTATAATCCGTGCTTGTGTTTGATTGCTTCTCACATTTGCATGACATCACCGTGAGTAACAACAAAGATGTGAAATACCGGCGAATTAATTATAACTCTCTTCGCGATATCGATATAAAAATTGCTTCTCTGCCCTTCAGCGCTGATAACACTGATTCATCTGAAGATAAGCTGCCAGCAGCTCATCTCCGACGGAGCGAGCTCGAAGATTCGCGAGACAAACGTGAGAATGGTATACCCTAGCAATCTTAACCACCGCCAATTCACCGTAAAAACCACCGGGTAGGTTTTTGCAAAAAAAAAACGAAAATTGGTCGAAACCACCGTAAAAACGACCGCCTTTCGAATGTTTTGCGCGGTCGTTTTCGCGGTAGTCGATGACGCGAAACCACTGTGAAAACGACCGTCTTTCGAATGTTTAGCTCGGTCGTTTTCGCAGTAGTCGATAACGAGAAACCACCGTAAAAACGACCGTCGAAATGACCAATTCAGAAACTTCTAACCGGTCGTTTTTTCCGTGAAGACCCAGAAACTACTGTCGAAACAACCCCTTTTTTACCGAATTTCGAAAAAAAAAAAAAAAAAAAAAATTGTCACGACTCGGATTCGAACTTGGGACCTTCCGACTGTTGCGTTGCGCCTTAGACCACTCGGCTATTCAAACCTTTAAAGGTATACTTTTTGATTGTCTATTTGAAGTTTCATTATGTAGTTGGTCATTTCGATAGTCGTTTTCCCGGTCGACTACCGCGAAAACGACCGAGCTAAACATTCTACTGACGGTCGTGTTCACGGTGGTTTCTCGTCATCGACTACCGCGAAAACGACCGAGCTAAACATTCGAAAGACGGTCGTTTTCACGGTGGTTTCGCGTCATCGACTACCGCGAAAACGACCGAGCAAAACATTCGAAAGGCGGTCGTTTTTACGGTGGTTTCGACCAATTTTCGGTTTTTTTTGCAAAAAACTACCCGGTGGTTTGACGGTAGTTTTTACGGTAAATCAGCCGAAAACGACGGTCGTCAAGATTGCTAGGGTAGTTCTCGATACTCACGTTCATCGCGGCTATCGTGACTCTCTACTGTCACATCTACGAATTTCAGCATTCCTGGAAGTGGAAGCAGAGCTTCAGGAATTACATGATGTAAGAATAGCGTTGCGATTCTCGGAATAAGTGGCAAGATAGTTTGAAATGATTCCATTCTTTTTCTCTCTTCAATTTCACATGCTCAATCACGACAAAATACGCGGACGAGTCCGAGCGTAAATTGGAATTTCGACCGAGCGTCGCGAATCTGCAGCTGCATCTGCTTTCGCTGGTTTTCGCCGGAGTTCTGATGTTCTCCTGGGTGTGGACGGGTTCGACGGTCGACACGTGGTTTCTTCGACGGTAAGAAGACGAAAGAAAATAAAAGACTTCACGTCCTAAAAAAATACAATTGCGCAGCGTGACATGAAAATTACTTACTGTCGGCCAGGACTTTCAACAGCGAGCCCGAGGAGCCGGTGAAGCTGAAGAATAACGCCGGCCGTTTGTCGATAAGTTTCCGCAACAGTCACGAGGACCCGGTCGGCCTAAACTTCAATCTCCACTCCGTGGCGTCGCACAGGACTTCAGCTCGACATGGGCCGCAGCTTTACCGAAACTGGTGACCCGAAGAGGCGCCCTCGTGGGCACGAACGCCGGCTCCGTCTCGAGTTATCGTCGAAACTCCGTCGACTCGCAGATATCCATGCAGTACGCGGAGATAAAAGCGACGAGAAAGGTTTCGGGGGCTCGCGAAGCCGGCGCAACAAGCGTAAACGCGATTTCTGGAAATCGCGATCGGCGAAGGTCGGTCCGCTGTTTCGTCGGGGGAAGCACGACGTCCCAGGAGAGTCAGCTGGGCACGCAGATTCTGTCGACGCTGACGATGGCGGGGATGGGAGAGCCTCTTCCCGTCACATTTTTTTGTGCACAATGATATAGTGCACGTCATTTAAGAACACTTAACAATTCCACACAATGATGTTTGCGCACATAGTTTTTGTACACAGCCTTTTTTCTACACAATTTCACCGTTTAGGTTAAACGAATATTGTGCACATAAATGGTTGTGCACGGTTGTTTAGAGCACATTGAAAGGTCAGTGGAAATTACTTTATTTCAATTAGTGCACATTATTACTGAACACTGTACAATAGCTCACAGCAATGTTGTGCACAACTTGTAAACCGCTTAAATAATCTGATGATATGCAATATAGTGCACACCTTTATTGTGCACACACACTCACTGCGTGTAAGATCGTTTGATAGTACACAACATTTTTTGTGCACGTCGATTTTCTGTACATTCATATCAATCGTATCTGAAGTCACGATAGTGCACATCTTGAATGTGCATGACTTTTTTGTGCGCCATCAAAATAAATAATATTCATGTCTTGTTGGGCAATATTGCGATTGTACACAGCTTCATCGTGCTCAACTGTGCCAGCGCACAACTTCATTGCACGCAACTGTAGTTGTACACAGTTTTTTGTGCACAGCATCATCGCGCACGGAATTACTGTGCACCCACGTATTATAATAAAAAGTCAGTGTTTTTGTGCACCTGGCGATTGTACACATCTTCATTGGGCACGTGAGTATTAAAGATATCTCGGCCCTTCAAGAGGAGCACGGGTATTTTGCTATTTTCAGAGTGTTTGTGCACAATATCAGTATGCACGATCAGATATCGTAGCGACTTCAAAAGCCAAAATCTTTTTTGTACACACGATCACGCTGCACAGCTTTGTGACGTCAATAGTGTGCAAGTTTATTGGATACGTCCCAATTGTGCGCAGAGTTTTTGTGCTCGGCGTTTCTGTGCACAACTTGATTGTGCACAGCGCTTTTGTACACTTTATTGGGACTTCATTAGCTGATGCCCTATGTATGCTCAATAAAAAGGACCGTGCGGCCTGTGTAAGTATTAATAATACCTCTATGATAAACATATATTGTCCACAACATATTATTGTCCACACCGCAATCGCGCACAAGGTTTTTGTGCACGTTCGGAAGTCGGCAATTGTGCACAGTTATTTTCAGGCACAATGCGAGATTTCGTCTCATACATATATCATTATTATTTTGTTTACATTGTTAAGACTTTGCAAGTCCGCCTCCAATATTTTACCTAAAGTAACTAACCATACCATCTAGTTATGATCTACTTCTTTATATTGGATTAAGGGATACAGAAAAGTGAGCTGACGTATTAACAAACAGCATAATAGAGAAATATGTTAAGGCGTATCTACGCATTCAAATGTGCCGCGCTCACAGCCGGAAGGGTGCAGCGCCACCGAAAACATTCTCGATGCCTCGAGGGCGTTCTCGAAGCTTCTCGTCGATGGAACTGTAACGGCAACCGCAATGGCGGTAGTCATTCGCGCTCAATAAGACCAAGACGAACCACGCACGACGTGATAATAAATAAAGAGTCGGTTAATAGTGAGGACTTGTCTCGAGAAGTTTTGTTTTGTCCTCTTCTCTCTGCAGGGCCAACGAAGAGAAAGCTCGGGACGCAGGCGCCAGCACTGAATCAATAAAATAGATAATGATATATTTTATATTCATAATCATACCAAAACATAAACAATTACGTGGTTTCATGACGAATGAACGGAGTGGAATGACGTTCATATTCGGGAGTCTATTCTTTAAACAATATATATATCGATGATTTTTTAGAAGCAATATTATTATTTTGTCGACATAAGAATATTCATCAAATTTGGTGAGCATCGGATTATATTTAAATTTTTATGATTTAACACCCAGGGTGTAACGCGAGGTATTGAGAATAATGTATGAGCGTGTAGAGCTCGACGAAACATATTTTTTTATTGGGGCTCAATGAGCTACGACGAAAATTGGCGTCGGTATTAACGTTTAAGGATGACCAATCACAGCCGCCGTATAACGGAAAGGCTTACTACCACGTTCGAGTCACACGCAGAGGCGATGAGCTATAGCTCGAGTCACACGCAGAGGCGATGAGCTATAGCTCGAGTCAGGCGCGCCGCCCGCTGCAGCTATAGCTTAGCTATAGGCGCGCCGGTATAACAGCGCGACTGTCACCAGCGTGATTGCGCGGGTGATCGATTTTTGCACGGCAGCTGACAGCGGCGAGGCTCACGCGTGACTGTCAGCTACGTAAAATGAATGCGCCGCCGCAACCCCATGTGTTTACCCTATGGGATTGAAAAAAAATGTGATTACAGAGCGCGCTACAAATCCGATTCAGAGGATTCTGAATCGATGTAGCTAGTCGTCTGGTGACCGATTTTTCAGCGGTCAACTGTCTGTCGTTGGAGCATCTGAGCGGCCGGCACCTCTCGGTTCGTCGCCGAGCGCGACGACGAGACGCCGACTCCGCTGTCGTAAAAAAAACTACAAATCTTTTTCAGAGGAGTCTGAATCGATCTATTCTCCCCTTACTCTCCCCTTACTCTCCCCTTACACTCCCCTTACTCTTCCCTTACTCTCCCCCTACTCTCACCTTGCTCTCACCTTACTCTCCCCTTACTCTCCCCTTACTCTCCGCTTACTCTCCCCTTACTCTCCCCTTACTCTCCCCTTACTCTCCCCTTACTCTCCCCTTACTCTCCCCTTACTCTCCCCTTACTCTCACCTTGCTCTCACCTTGCTCTCCCCTTGCTCTCACCGTGTTCTCCCCTTACTCTCACCTTGCTCTCCCCTTACAATTTTCTCGGCGATCGCGTACTTTTTACATGAACAAGGCTAATTACACGCGCTGGCGCGCGTGCCTGAAAAAGTTGCCAAAATCGACCTCAGAAGTTTGTTCTTTTCAAAATATCCACTTTTAACCTATACCATCATTCTCAAGTAGCATATTCCACCCCCGAAAACACTGGTTACTAACCTTTTTTAATCGATTTTGAAACAAAATATTTTTTTAGCGACGAAAACAATATTTATTCTGTCAGGAATCGTAGATTCGGCTCCGAACTCCTCCGAAAAAAATTGTTTGTCAACAATTTAAAAAATTGTTTGTCAACTAATTTTTAATATTTTTTTTTATAATGTTTTAATGATAATTAAAAAGATTGTTTTTCAAAATTGTTTGAAAATCAAAAACGTATTAAGAAATTGTTTGTTAACGATTTTTCATTAACCACAGTTACGTTGTTTGTTATTTAAAAAATTGTTTGTCAACAATATTTTAATAATTTTTTTTACATTTTTTAATAATAATAACGAAAGCACGGGGGTGGAGTTCCGTCAAGTCCTAGGGGGGCTAACGAGGTGGAGATTAGCGAGGCGGATTAGTCTGGCGATGGGAGGATGAATACATCGAGGAGAGAGAGGCTTCGACGCTGTACCATCGTTGGGAAAGATAGAGTGATAAAGTAGGCAGAAATAAAAGTGGGAGCGATTGATTAGAATGTATGAAAAATAGAAGTAGATATTTATTCAATGAAATTGGCGTTTAGAAAAGTTCGGCCAGGGCTCGTCGCGCACGCCTTCAGCGGGGTTTCGGGGTCGAGACCGCGATCGGTGTCTTCGGGCTGGAGCTTGAGATGGTCGATTGAGGGGAGACTGTCGGATTCTCCCTTTCCGGGGTACCACGGAGGCAGTTGCGTCCTCTCGGTGGTGCGCTGGGTCGTGACGGTCTCGTTGCCTTCCTGGTGGGCACGTACTCCGTGTCCTTTGCCTGCTTCGCCTCGAGTTCGCGAGCTAGGCGAGCGTAGCACGCCTCGAATGCCTCACTATCGGTGATCGTGTCCTCCAAGACGTGGGTCCAGTCCTCCTCCGGTTCTGGTGGCTCGGGATCTTTCGCCTGCGTGACGGTATCTTGTAGAGGGGTCGGGGGGGCGTGTGGGGGTGCAGTAAGCGTAGATGTATGAGTGACGGTGGTTGAGTGAGAAGAAGTGATTGGTGTGTGGGTGGGGATAGATGGAATGGCTGGTGTGATCGTGGGGATAGATGGAATGGCTGGTGTGTGGGTAGTGGTGTGAGTTGAGGTGGGTATGAGGGGGAGTGATAGCGGGGTGAAAGATTGCTGTTTGTCTGTGTTAGTGTGATAAGAGGTGTAGGGGGCAATAAAGGGTTGAGCGCGAATCTTAGGTGGCGGAGGTACTTCCACGGGGATGAGGCGATAGGGCCGCGAGCCAAAGTAGGAGGCTGGCCGGAAACCGCGAGGGTCGGGGGCGATCTGTCGCGTGACGCTTATAATCGGCCCCGTGACGCGGGATTGGGCGCGTCGAATTTGTCGGCGAAGATAGCTCGTACTGCGTTTTTGCGGCATCTACAACATAGTGGAATCGGGCGACCCTCTTTATCAGAGGGGGGGGGGGTTTTTTTCCTCTGGTGCGAGCAGCTTTATCAGCACACTCGGGGGGAAAATAAATAATATTCTTGGGAGCGAGCGGCTTTTCAGCACATTCGAGGGGAGAAACAAAAATGAGCGAACGTTTGAAGAAAAAATATTTGAGGGAATGAGCTGCGAAAATGTATACAATAGATATTTTGAAAAAGTAAAGGAATTATCGATTAGGAAATTAATATTAAGTAGCAGTAAAAGAATTAATTTAAATGAAGAAAGAAAAAGTTTAAAAGAAGAAAAAGGGGAGGAGAAAAAGAAACGGTCAGGGAAGAAAGCGGTTGATTCGTTACCTTTGCGGAATTTTTGCAGGGATTTTATGTGAGGACTGACTTCTTTGCAGAAGATCGGGATGTGGGGCGAGTCTTTTCAGTCTCGAAGTTTTTGTCGGCCTCGGGTTTAACACTCGAGGTGCCTGTTCGGCGCGACTAACTCTCGGGAGATGTTTTCCCTCGCCTCTTATATCCCCGAGCGGGGAGCTTTCGCTTGCGAGAAACGCTCCGCGCCGTAGCCATCTATCGGCCGCGGCGGAACTAAGAGGGACTTCGCGCGCGGCGGTACCCGGTCTAGCGCGGTAGCCGGGCGGTCGTGCGCGGCGCGGCCCACTTGGTTTTACGCGGATATTTCTCACGGGCGTATTTATAGGCGGATTTAATTTATTGTACGGTCGAAAATTCGTGGACAAACGGGGTTAATTTCGGGGGGCAAAAACCGCGATGGGGGGAGTTTTTTGTTTGAATGCTGTGTGCGTGTAACAATAATTTAAAAAATTGTTTGTCAACAATTTTTTATAAATGATTTAAAAAATTGTTTGTCAACAATTTTTTAATAATGATTTCAAAAATTGTTTGTCAACAATTTTTTAATAATGATTTAAAAAATTGTTTGTCAACAATTTTTTAATAATGATTTCAAAAATTGTTTGTCAACAATTTTTGAATAATGATTTCAAAAATTGTTTGGCAACAATTTTTTAATCATTTTTAAATGATTTTTTATAACAATTAAAAACATTTTTGTCAACTAATTTTTAGTCATTTTTTTTATAACGTTTTAATGATAATTAAAGAATCGATTTTCAAATTTGATTTAAAATCAAAAGCGTATTAAAAAATTGTTTGATGACAATTTGTTAACAACCGCAACGTTATTAAAAAAATTGTTTGTTAACAATTTTTTTGTAACACGTGCACGAATCGCGGCACTTTCCATGGCAGTCTTGCGAGCCGAAAGTGGCTGTTTGCCTCAGTCGCGAACCTGTGGTGAAATGACAGCCCAGTTCGCACATGCGCAGTTCGCATTTTTCAGTGTTCGTCTCGCGCGACTGCCATTCCAAGTGCTGCAGATTCGTGCACTCGTTACAAAAAATATGATGTGCAACACGGGTCGAATACACTATTGTTACAATATATATTCACAATATATATACGGTCACAATATACTATTGTAAACTCACCTTCACTCACTCACCTTGTTTGGAGACTCACCTTGTTCTCACTCTGTTCTCACCTTGCTGTCACCTTGTTCTCACCTTGCTCTCACCTTCCTCGCACCTTGTTCTCACCCTGTTCTCACTTTGCTCTCACCTTGTTCTCACCTTGTTCTCACCTTGTTTTCACCTTGTTCTCACTTTTTTATCACCTTATTCCTACCGTTTCCTCACTACAGTCGAGTCGAAGGCCAACATTTTACGGTGCCGGTCATTTGGTCGACAATCGTTTCACCGACGAATCAGTTGGCCGACACCATTTGGCCGACATATCATTTGACCGACAGGTACGGTTGACCGACAGGTACTCTTAGCCGACACCTCATTTGGCCGACAGGAACACTTAGCCGACACATTATTTGACCGACACGTCATTTCACCGACAGGTACACTTGGCCGACAGGTATACTTGGCCGACAGGTACACTTGGCCGACAGGTACACTTGGCCGAAGGAAAATATTTGGAAACCGTTAATCTCAGAAAAGCCCTAATTCTAAACAATTACATTTTTCATCGGCATTTTTAAAACGTTGCATGAATTGTTCACGAGAATAAAAAAATGAAGAAAACTCCCCCCTCAACAATGAACTTATAGTATACTTAAAACAAATAATTTAAAAAGAGTAATAGTATATTATGCAATAAGTGCGTAAAATAAAAAAAATAATAATAATAAAATAATTCAATAATAATCATAAATAATAATTAATAATAATTATAATTATTAATAAAATAATAATTAATAATAATTATAATTATTAATAAAATAATAATTAATAATAATGACAATTATAATTATTAATAAAATAATAATTAATAATAATGACAATTATAATTATTAATAAAATAATAATTAATAGTAATTATAATTATAATTAATATAATTTAATGATATTTTCCATTGTAGTCAGTATACGTCGCCTGAAAGATGTCATATATTTGAGGAAGACGCGTTGGGCGTTATATAGTGTTGTGTTTTTGTGTCCTATCCGACTACGGTATGTATTGTGACAGTGCATCTCCGATGCACCGCCACGGTTGTCGCTCCCTCTCCCTGAGCGTCGCCCGCGTCGCGGGAAACCCGCCTCCAGCCAACAGGTCTCAGGACCGACGGACGGACGGCGACGAGACGGGCGGCGGACAGCCGAGTCGGCGGGGCTCGAACCCGGATTATCGGGAATAAGATAACCCGCAGGACTTTTCTTTCCGGTTTCGAGCGACCCGCCGAGGAGACCGACAGACCCGAGGGAACCGCGCCGGCGCGCGCCGACGCCGCGGACGACGAGACCGCTCGCACGAGAGGTGGCCGATCTGCCACCCCCGCTTCACGGCCCAAGGACAGGAGGGACCCCTGTTCCCCCTGGAAAAACGCATCGGGAGAGATGCCCGCGACGAGGGCGAGCTTTTTACGCCTTACCCCGTAAAATTCGGCAGCGCGATTCGGTTGTTATTGCCGCGCGCGTAGTCAAAAGCGCGCTATTTCGTTGCGGCGTAAGCCCTCGAGCCGGCCGAGCGCGCGTCGGCTAGAGCGCGCGGAAGCGCGGGGAAGGTACTACTTTCCCCCCGCTTCCGCGCCCCGCATCACCGGACCGGTCTCCGCGAGCACGCAGAACGACACTTGTTGGTTGGACGCGGAAGCGAAGGCTCGCAGATTTTGGAAAAGCGATCGGGACGGATAATCGAAGGAAGGAAGGAAGGACGGGCTACGAACCCTACGTCGTCACGGGATTTACAGCGAGGTGGGCCACGTTATTTCACACGTGTTCGGTGCTGCGGGTTTTGTTGTGCGCGGTAATAGAGAATCGCGAATTAGTGGTGGCGCGTGTTCGGCCCTCCGCCGACCACGACGCGGGAGGACCGTGGGTCCCCCCCCCCCCCCCAAACGTGCAAGATAAAGTGCACGATCTTTGTTCGGGAAAATCGCGGTCGGCACTCGGCCGACCCGCGTGAGCGTGAGCATTTTTGCCGCGCGGTATTTCGGGACCCGAGCGAGCTGGCCGGCTCGCCCGTCGAACGGTTCGACCGTTCAGTTATTATTCTTTTTATTTCTTTTCTTTTTGTGTTTGTGTCGCTTCAGCTGGGACCACCGAGTCCCCGCCACCCCTCAGGTGGCGAGTCGAGTGTAAGAACTGTGCGCAGGGGGAATTTCCCCCTGTAAATTATATTCCTTTTCTTGATTAAATTAAAATTACGTTTCTTTTAATTAATAATTGCAAGTGTGTAGTGTGAATTACCCGCCCCGAGACTCTCCTGTGGTCCCCACGGCCTCTTGCCGGGCAAATCGTTTTGTTGTCGCAAAATTAGGACCTGACCGTTGGCCCTCCGGGTCATTAAATTCAAGGGCCTGGCGCCCCGTGCGTGGACGGGCGCCTTTTGTCGACCGTTTATACGCGTCGCGCTTCCCGGCGCGGCGCGAGAAATATAGCCGCGTCGCAGTATATAATCATTGGAAGATTTGTTTTGATTTTCATCGCTCACTTGGTGGTTGTACGTCCTTTATTTTCTTTCTTGTATTTTACAGTATACTAGTGACGATGGCAATAAATACGATTTACTCGAATAAGATTTTAGTTATCGGTGAGCCACCGAAAGTCGCAGGACACGGCTTCACACGACGGGTATGTGTAAAATAATTTCTTTGAACGTAAATTGTATTTTATTCTATGGTACATAATCAGTAATTTTTTCTTGTGACGGGTTTAGTTTCATGAACTGCGACAAATAAATTGCAGACGAAAATGTCGAAGCCGTTGACGGTGAAAGTGCAGCACTCACCGTGAACGACACATGTGCCTTGGTAGAATTACGCAGCAAGAAAGGAGCATTGAAACTTTGCGTAGACGGCTTTTTGTTCATTCAAGTGCGCCACCGAGGGATTCGTTATTACTGGGTACGTTAAAAAAGTACCACATTATAAAAGCAAAAATAATTGACATTTCAATTATTTTGTAGTTGTATTTTGTTGTAGTTTGAGTGTATGTGTGTCTAGTGAGTTGTGTTTTATGGCTCAAAGGTTTGTGCGTGCGTGTGAGCGTGAGTGCCATGTATGTGTTGAATTTTGCTGTACCATTCTTATTTCTATTAATAGGTTTGTGAAGAAAAGTTTGGAACCAATGGGTACAAATGTACTGCAACCATGGGTACCGAGTTAAAGGATGGGAAACATGTAATTCGCTACAACAACACTGAGAGACATGTCCATGGTCCGCAGGCTTCGAAAGTTAAAGTTCTACAAGCAAGTAACAACATCAAAGAATTGGCGTCAACGAGTCATGACCGACCTTCTCAGATTATTAACGCGGTAGTAGCATCGACGTCGAAGAGTGTCCAACCTTGTTTGCCGTCTAATAACGCGCTCAGACGGCAAATAAAAAGAGTTCGAAAACACGGCGTTGAAAAAGAGCCTGCGACTCTAGCTGATTTCGTTTTGCCTGACGAGTACGCTGTAACTTTAACAGGCGAAGAGTTCGGATATGATGTTTCGGTCAATGACGAACGTATTATTCTTTTTGTGACGAAAGAAAATTTGAAACTTTTGAGTCAGTGTAAGTACTGGATCATGGATGGAACGTTTCGAACCGTTTCGACAGTTATATACGATCCATGGCGATGTATCTAAAGATGAAAACACACTTCTCGTTCCGTTAGTATATGCACTAATGAGTTCAAAATCTGAGGAATTGTATCGCGAATTATTTGCGAAAATCGAAAAATTGTCGGTAGATGCAGATATTTCTTTGGAACCTACTTATATTTTGACTGACTTCGAAAAAGCTTCGATCAACGCTAGCAATGCAGAGTATCCTGATACTGAGAATAAGGCCTGTTACTTTCATCTCTGCCAGAGCGTGTATCGAAGAGTCCAGAGTGAAGGCTTAACTGTAAAATATGGTACCGATGAAGAATTTAGTTTGCTGATTCGTCACATCCCGGCTCTTGCTATGTTACCGAGCGACGAGATTCCGTCCGCATTCGAGAAGCTCAAAACTATTTTACCATCTGAGGCAGGACCGATCGTAAAATGGTTTGACGAAAATTACATTAATGGTGTTAAAAGACAAACGGGTATAAAATCGAAAAGTATGAAGCAAGGTGTTTCGAAATCAAAATCGGCACTTTTTCCTCCACATTTGTGGTCTGTATTCGACATGCATGAGAACGGCATTCCTCGAACACAAAACCGGGTCGAAGCGTGGCATCGACGCCTCGAAGCTTTACTCGGACGCGAACATGTAGGTGTATTTCGGATGATCAATGAGATTCGAAACGAACAAAGCTCTGTCGAAAGCAAAATAGAAAAGGCGCTACGAGGGGAGAAGCCGGCTAAGCAAAAGAGACAATTTGTAGAAAGGGAAGAAAAGATGAAAAGAATAATTACCAATCGTGGCAATTATGAAGTCATCGAGTTTCTGAGAGCTATTGCACATAATACTGCGCTATTGCGCATAATAATAAGTTTTTGTAAGTTTACCGCTGCGGCGTCGTACATAGTTTTGTTCGTTTTTTTCCAAACTATAATGATTTTAGTAATCATGACCTGTATACATTATTTGTAAAATTATACGATGACATTAAAGTAGTATGTTAAACAAGTATAAAAGGGTGTTTTGTAATGTTTATTACACCTTGATAAGATTCGTAAGTATTTTTCTTACTTTCTTAACTTTATTTTTTTTTATTTTAGTAAAGACATTTTATAAAAAAGGTACTAAAGCAGAAAATTTCCGCTTTAGAACTTTTTTTTAAGAAAATGTCTTTACTAAAGCAGAAAATGTCCGTTTTAGTACTTTTTTTAAAGAAAATGTCTACTAAAGCAGAAAACTTCCGCTTTAGTACTTTATTTTATTTTATTTTTTTTAAGAAAATGTCTTTGCTAAAGCAGAAAATTTCCGCTTTAGAACTTTTTTTTAAGAAAATGTCTTTACTAAAGCAGAAAATGTCCGTTTTAGTACTTTTTTTTTAAAGAAAATGTCTACTAAAGCAGAAAACTTCCGCTTTAGTACTTTATTTTATTTTATTTTTTTTAAGAAAATCTCTTTGCTAAAGCAGAAAATTTCCGCTTTAGTTCTTTATTTTTATTTTTGTGTCGGCCAAGTGTAACTGTCGGCCAAGTGTACCTGTCGGTGAAATTACGTGTCGGTCAAATAATGTGTCGGCTAAGTGTACCTGTCGGCCAAATGAGGTGTCGGCTAAGAGTACCTGTCGGTCAACCGTACCTGTCGGTCAAATGATATGTCGGCCAAATGGTGTTGGCCAACTGATTCGTCGGTGAAACGATTGTCGGCGAAACGTACCAGACCCAACATTTTACATGTTTGCCATATTTCTGCGTATTTATCAACGCATTGCTTAAACTGCGCCACTGAGCGAGCTAGAAATATGAAACTACTTTCATTCAACGGAGCTGACTTTTCTCTGGGGTACGTTTTTCGCACCCCAAAAAGTGGGTGATTTTTTCTGGGGTGCGGAACTCCGAGAGACGTCTCCTTCTTTTTCTACGATTTTTACAAGCCGATAATCCAATATTTACCGAAATCACTTTTCTCATTTTTCCCCTTCATCAGCGCATTTCGATAGATTTAGAATCCTCTGAAACGGATTTCTAGCGTGGTCTGTAGTGACACTTTTTTTCATCCCCATGAGGTAAAGACATGGCGTTGATTTCTGAAAAATCGGGCTCGAGGCGACTTAAACTTCACCACCGAGCGAGCAAGAAATACAAAACAGCTTGCATTCGGCGGAGCTGACTTTTCTCCGGAGAACGTTTTTTGCGGAACTCTGCGAGAAGTCTCCTTCTTTTTCTTCAATTTTTACAAGCCCATAATTCAATATTTAACGAAATCATTTTTCTCGCGTTTTTCCTTGATCATCGCATTGCGTAAATTTCGCCACTGAGCGAGCTAGAAATACGAAACCACTTTAATTCGACCGAGCTAAATAATTACATTTTTGGGTTCTATTACACCAAAAATATTGATTTCACTAAGTTATCAGAGGCCGGTATCTCCGAAGCTATCGGAGCTAGACGATTTGGATTTCGGGATTATATCATTTCCGAGAGGTCGCCCGTCCATCGTGACATGTTTTAACGCGGCGGTTCTCGTAGCCTTTCTTCGGCATCGATTTTTGACCGATTTGATTTTGATCACGATGGACGGGCGACCTCTCGGAGATGATATAATCCCGAAATCCAAATCGTCTAGCTCCGATAGCTTCGGAGATACCGGCCTCTGATAACTTATTCTGATTTCACTTAGTGAAATCAATATTTTTGGTGTAACAAAACCCAAAAATGTAATTATTTAGCTCGGTCGAATTAAAATGGTTTCGTACTTCTAGCTCGCTCAGTGGCAAACTTTACGCAATGCGATGATCAAGGAAAAACCCGAGAAAAATGATTTCGTTAAATATTGGATTATGGGCTTCTAAAAATTGAAGAAAAGGAAGGAGACGTCTCGCGGAGTTCCGCAAAAAGCGTACTCCGGAGAAAAGTCAGCTCCGCCGAATGCAAGCTATTCCGTATTTCTTGCTCGCTCGGTGGCGAAGTTTAAGTCACCTCGAGCCCGATTTTTCAGAAATCAACCCCATGTCTTTACCCCATGGGGATGAAGAAAAGTGTCATTACAGACCACGCTAGAAATCCGTTTCAAGGGATTCTAAATCGATCGAAATGCGTTGATGAAGGGAAAACACGAGAAAAGTGATTTCGTTAAATATTGGATTATCGGCTTGTAAAAATCGTAGAAAAAGAAGGAGACGTCTCTCGGAGTTCCACAAAAAACGCCCCCCCTGAGAAAAGTCAGCTCCGTTGAATGCAAGTGGTTCCATATTTCTAGCTCGCAAAGTGGCGCAGTTTAAGCAATGCGTTGATAAATATGCAGAAATATGGCAAACATGTAAAATGTTGGCATACGACTCGACTGTAGTGAGGAAACGGTAGGAACAAGGTGATAAAAAGTGGGTACAAGGTGAAAACAAGGTTAGAACGAGGTGAGAACAAGGGGAGAGCAAAGTGAGAACAGGGTGAGAACAGGGTGAGAACAAGGTGAGTCTCCAAACAAGGTGAGTGAGTGAATGTGAGTTTACAAAAATTGTTAACAAACAATTTTTTTTTAATAACGTTGTGGTTGTTAACGAATTGTCATCACACAATTTTTTAATACGTTTTTGATTTTAAATCAAATATGAAAATCAATTTCTTTAATTATCATTAAAACATTATTAAACAAATTATTAAAAATGATTTAAAAAATGATTAAAAAATTGTTGCCAAATAATTTTTTAAATTATTATGAAAAAATTATTGACCAACAATTTTTTTTTTTTTAAATGAGAATGGAAGACGGATCCGTGAGACAGTACGCCTTGTTCTTCGCTCCTCAGTTTAATGTATCGTATGTCGAGTTGGGGTTATAAAACTAGCCGTGCTTATAATGAAGTGAAAGGGCAATAGGCGTAGCCCGGTATAAACTATTAGTGAGTGCACAAAAGACTTTGACGCGGTCAATATAGTGAAAAGACTTGGGACAGTAAAACGGGAAAATAAGGTTAGAATTCGCTCCAGGGTCGTATCCCCTCAGGGTCCTTCATCATGGAGGCGACTAGTGGCGCCATCTCTGGAGGCGCAGGAGAAGATCGAACAACATCTATCTTAGCGGCAGGGTCGGTCATGCAGTTTCCGGAGTTATCGCAAACAAATACGCAAACAAACAAAATCCCTCTGCGCTCTCCGGTAAAACGAGGTCCAGGGAGGCCAAAGAAGACTCCTCTGTTCGCGCAAAACTCCACACCTAACAGCGTCATAAAAGACCCGGGAAAGCGTATGTTTTTCCAGCTCGAGGCAAGTGAGGCAGGAAACTCACCAGACTCGGATCCGTTTGCCAAAAGAAGCAGTCTCACTATACGCCCACCACCTCCGAAAAAGCATTCACCCAAAAACCAAACGGAAATAGCTGCAAACTCACCGGCGTCGCTAAACCTAACAGAGGTTGCAAAAAATCTGTTTGAAGATGAAACGGTCGTAAATGAGGTATCTAGACATCGAAAGGATGCAGACCCCGGGGACATTCTACTGGCTATTCAAGCACTTCGAGAAGAAAATCGCTCATACTTCTCAGACCTGGAGGCCAAAATCACAGCAAATTATACGAGAGTCCGCGAAGAAGTACAACAACTCAGAGACGAAATTAAATCCAAAGAAATGGCTAACAATGCAGCACAAGAGTCCGTTAATGCTCGTCTGACAGCCCTGGAAACCCGGATCAACGAGTTCCCGCTGCTCCACCATGAAGCGCAACTGGAGGACCGCATCAAGCTGCTTGAAGAAAAATTGGCAGACATAACGGTGCCCGCGTCTATACCTACCCAAATCCCGGAAGCTACGGCATCGAGGATGGTGGAATTGGCCAGAAACTTCGAACTCCAGGACAAAAAAGACAGGAAAAATAACATCGTTATCAAGGGTTTACAACTCAACACAGACGACGTAAAGGAGGAAGTAAACGCGTTCCTGGCAAAGGAATTCCTACTCAACAACGTTGTGATAGCGGCTAAAAATATCGGCGCGGATCGCAAATTATTGCTGGCGAAGCTTGCTAGTTTCGAAGACAAGCTATCGATATTGAACAGGAAGCGTAGTGCCCTGGTGGGCAGACAAATTTACATCGAGAGCGACCTGACTCTGGCCGAACGGGAGATCCAGAAGAAACTAAGAGACATTGCAAGATCTGAAAGAAACCAACATCGAAGAGTCAAGGTAGCCCACCAAAAAATAGAAATCGACGGTACCTGGATGCGCTGGGACGCACGGCAAGCAAAACTTACGCCACTGCAGCAACGAGCGAGGCAAGATCACACTCCTGGATCGGGCGATCGGCACGCTGGGTCCACGCGAGCAAAAAACTGAAGAGCCAACGCAACCTACGACTGACCTTCTGGAACATGCACGGACTGAAAAACCTACACACCTACTCGGATTGGAAAGGAGCACAAATAATCGGTGTCTGTGAGACATGGGTACTACACGGGAACCCTAGTCTTACAGCTCAACTGAACAACTACGATGCTACGTGGTCGCACGCAGTAAAAGACAAGACGAGAGGAAGAGGTAGTGGCGGGCTGGGCATTTTATCTGACAAAACTCTTGGTAAATCCGTAGTATTAGACGCATCGCACTACTGGATCTTCGTAAGCAACTCCCTAGTAGACAAGCTAATTATTACGGGAATTATATATTTCAAACCGAACCTAGACTTAGACACAATTTTAGAGTTACTACAAATCACGATAGATAATATTACCAGAAAACATCCGGACGCAATAATCCTAGTCGGAGGGGATTTCAACGCGCGAATAGGAGATCTGGACGAAGTGCCTGAGGATATGCTTGAAGAGACCAATCTTTCAAAAACTAGAACCTCACTCGATAATAATCTATCCCCCGCAGGGAAAATAGTTTTTAATTTCATGACTAGTAACGGATTCATTTGCCTGAATGGCAGAACGCTCAGTGACACACCGGCAAGATTTACTTTTTCGAGCATTGTAGGGAAAAGCGTCATAGATCTGATTTGGGCAAACTTAAATGCGCTGCCGTACGTGGAGGATCTCACAGTTGATCTAACAGCAACGGGTTCAGACCACTTCCCTGTGATGCTAGAACTGTCAATCAAGTGTTGCTCAGTTCGTTGCGATCTCCGTACTGGGTCCAACACTGTAAATACATATGCAAGCTGGTCTGACGAAAAAAAAGCTTATTACACAGATGCAATGTACTATCACCCGAGGACTGCAACTAACTTTCAATCGAGCACGGTAGACCAATTAAATGTGAACTTAAGACTTGCGATAAGAGAAACCGCGGAGGAGGTAGGAGTTATAAAGACAAGTAAAACCAAAAACAAAGCGTGCAGATCAAAAAATAAATGGTATGACGGGGAATGTTTTGAGGCAAAAGCAGTGGCAAATCAACTACTGAAAAGATTCGAGGACTCTGATTTCAATGACGTCGAGAAAATGGAATATCACAATGCGCAGAAGAAATACAGAAACCTGGTAAAAAACAAAAAAGATAATTACGACAAAGAAATAATTGAACAATTCGCGAATGTAAAGGACGCTAAAGATTTTTGGCAAGCTGTAAAAAAACATAAGCCTCGTAAACACTCTCCCTCATCCATCACGTGCGAAGAATGGACAGCGTTCTGTAGGGAAGTTTTCACTCCGATACCTTATGCTAACGACACTTTCATCGACGTCCGGCACCCCTACCTTGACGCGCATTTTACTTTTGAAGAGCTGACAAAAAACCTCGCGAAACTGAAAAACGGGAAAGCTCCTTGGCTCGATAAAATAGGGAATGAATTCTATAAAGCGCTACCACAGAACTGGCTATTATATCTGCTAACCATGTTTAATAAAATTCTGGATTGCGAACGAACTCCCGCCGTATGGAGCGTTATTGCGCTCACAATGCTGCATAAGAAGGGTGACAAAAAGGATCCCAAAAATTATAGAGGAATAGCTCTTATAAACTGCAATACGAAGCTGTTCACGCAAATGCTTAAAGTGAGGTTGCAGAGCTGGGCAGAGAGTGCGGGGATTATACCCGAGTGTCAGGCAGGTTTTAGAGCGGGTCGCAGTTGTACTGACCAAATCTTTGTTCTAACGACAGCCATTCAACTACAACTGAGATTGGGACGTAGGTCGGTTTTCGGGCTGTTTGTAGATTTTAAGCGCGCGTTCGACTCTATTCCGCATGCACAACTTTGGACTAAACTGTTCCGGTTGGGGGTCAGTTCTAAAATTCTGAGAATATTAAAATGCCTATATGAGAATGCTTCTGTCCAGATAAAAGTAGATGGCGAACTGTCCGGAAAGATCCAAGTCACGGAGGGAGTTTTGCAAGGGGAAACACTGAGTCCTCTATTATTCATCCTCTACATTTCAGACCTAGAAACGTATATGCGAGAAAAGGGTTTCGAGGGAGCAAACATCGACGGCCGAAATGACGTTCTGATGCTCCTATACGCGGATGACCTCATAGTCCTCGCGCACTCGGAAGTAGACTTACAGAAAAAAATACGCGCCCTAGAAGAATACTGTCGCCTAAACGGCCTCGCAGTTAATACCGATAAAACTAAGGTTGAAGTGTTCCGCGCGGGTGGAGCTATTAAAGACTCCAACAAGCTTCACTTCTACTTCAACAACGCGGAGCTCGAAATTGTGAACAGCTATACGTATTTAGGCGTGCCGATTACCTCCTCTTCACTTGGTAGCGCTGCAGCGAATCTAGCAATCGAAAAAGCCAAGCTAGTGAACGGAACAGTAATTTCGATTCTTGCCCGTGCGAAATGTGATTCCTGGCCTGCAATTTTGAAATTGTATGAAAGTATTGTCAAGGCAACTTTGCTTTACTCTGTATCGACGTGGGGCCTCAGGTATCTTGATATGTTAGAAGTAGCCCAAACAAACTTTTTCAAGCGACTGTTGCTTCTGCCACGTAACACACCAAATTGTTTGCTGAGACTGGAGTTGGGAATGCCGAAAATCGCACTTGCCGCGCTGAAAATAACATGGGGATTCGCCACTAGGGTAATCAAAATGCGAGATACGAGAATGCCAAAGATCTGCCTCCTGCGTCTAATCGAATTGGACAAGGGTCCGAACTCCAGTCTTAAATACAACTGGTTTAGTCAACTGCGAGAATGGCTGTGCAAAATAAACTGCGAGCATATTGTAGCGAATCCCGCGCCTGGTGTGTGGGAAGCTAAGACTAGCGAGATAATGTCTAAGTTCGAAGCGCTACTTAAGCGCGAAGATCTAGAAGACGTTCAAAACCTAAAAGTAAACATTGTAATTCCCAGACAAGTAGTAAGCAATGATAACTGGTACCACAAGAGCAGATGCGTTCTTGCCATGACAAGAATTAAAGCGCAGGTGCGACTCTCAAACGAATATAATTGCCGCTTCACATGGAATGGAATTACGTACCGACTTACGCCCAAAGAAAACTGTCTAGTCTGTAACCTAAAGCAACCGGAAACCCTAGAGCATTTCATTCTGCACTGCCCGATTTATACCTGTTTTCGGACCAAATACATATCACGGTACCTGGAAAAAAATGTCTCCATGCTTCCCCTAATTAATAATTGCGACCTAGCAGCCACGAAGGCTCTCTTTTATTATATGACTAGCGCACTATCTTTAAGAGCTTTTATAATCAACGAGTAATTTAAGTATTCAAACAAGGTTGTGTAAAGTTAAGGAAATTTATGTTGCCGTTATTTATATATTATATGTCACCGTTATTTAGCTTTTTAATCTTTGTTATACGGAACTGTACTTGGCTCTCCTGTTGTCACGGGGGCATTTCCCCAAAGGACAAATAAATATACATACATACATACAATTTTTAAAAATATTATTAAAGAATTGTTGACAAACAATTTTTAAAAATTATTATTAAAAAATTGTTGACAAACAATTTTTTAAATTATTATTAAAAAATACATTTTTTAAAAATATTGTTGATAAATTTTTTTTTAAATAACAAACAGCGTTGTTAGTAACTGTGGTTATTAAAAAATCGTTAACAAACAATTTCTTAATACGTCTTTGATTAAAAAAAAAATTTGAAAACCAATTTTTTAAATTATCATTAAAACATTATAAAAAAATTATTAAAAATTAGTTGACAAACAATTTTTTAAATTGTTGACAAACATTTGTTTCCGGAGAAGTCTGGAGCCGAATCTACGATTTCTGACAGAAAAAAAAAAAATTTCGTCGACAAAAAAATATTTTTTCAAAATCGATTAAAAAAGGTTAGTAACCAGTGTTTTCGGTGGTAGAATATGCTACTTGAGAATTATGGTGTAGGTTAAAAGTCGATATTTTATAAATAAAAAATTTGGGGTAGATTTTAGCAATTTTCGGTCCGGAGCCGGATCTACGATTTCTAACAGAATTTTCTTTGTTTTCGTCGCCAAAAAAATATTTTTTTTAAAACCGATTAAAAAAGGTTCATAACCAGTGTTTTCGGGGGTAGAATATGCGACTTAAGAATGATGGTATAGGTTAAAAGTCGAAATTTTGAAAAGAACAAATTTCTGAGGTCGATTTTGGCAAGTTTTTCAGGCACGTGTGTCAGCGCGTGTGATTAGCCTAGTTCATGTAAAATGTACGCGATCGCCGAGAAAATTGTAAGGGGAGAGCAAGGTGAGAGTGAGGGGAGAGGTCGGCGAGAGCAAGGGGAGAGCAAGGAAAGAGTAAGGGGAGAGTAAGGGGAGAATAGATCGATTCAGACTCCTCTGAAAAAGATTTGTAGTTTTTTATTACGACAGCGGAGTCGGCGTCTCGTCGTCGGGCTCGGCGACGACCCATGTGCGAATGCCGGTATAACGCCGGATGAGCCGACACGGCCCAGAATTGGTGCAACTTTGGCCGCCAAGCCTTGTCAGGTGATACTGGCCCAGTATCATTGAATTTATCTGATCAGTAATGAGCCAACGCTAATAGACAGATCTCGGTATGCAGCGTTGGTTATGTACTGGGCTGCCAGGTACCCCGTTATTGGCATACATATTATTCAGACCCAAAACCGAAGGTAGACCCAATACGGAGTGTGTACCGGGCTCATACACGTCACGTTTTTGACATACTCATTTTGACAGTTCAAATTCAAGAGTCACGTCTATACTGGGTCTGGGCAGGGCTAATACGTAGCAAAGTATTGATATACGAATTGTTCAGATCCAAAACCGAAGGTTGATCCAACTTGGAAGGTTGATCTAATTGGGCTCATACGCGTTACGTCATAAGTATACGCATTACGACGGTACTAAATAACCAAGAGTCATGTCTGTACCGGGTATGCGCAGAGCTGATACGTGTCACGTAGTAGTTCACAAATTATTTAGGTCTAAAACCGAAAGTGGGCGTGTACTGGGCCTATACGCGTCACGTTATTAACGTACACATTTGCACGGTACTACACCAAGAGTCATGCCTACATTGGGTATACGCGGGGCTCATACGTGTGACGTATTAGTTTGCATACTATACAAGTCTAAAACCGACGTTCGACCCAATACTCGGTGTATACTGGGCTCATACGCAGCACGATATTATAATACACATTATGATGGTACAACACCAAGAGTCACGTCAGTACCGAACATGTGCCGGGACGGGATATGTCACGTCCTTGGAACACAAACCGGCAGTTTGTGTTCCAAGGACGTGACATATCCCAACCCAAGTTTCGATTTGAGGTCTCGACAAGACCTCAAATCGAAAGTTGCTTCGATACTGGGAATGCGCTGGGCTTATACGTGTCAAGTACGCGGCAGCAGCCACCGGGGTACCGCACGCTGTAGGGTACGTTAGGTGGCGCGCTCATCGACTTCCGCAAACGTTCGCGGCGAACGACTCGCAAACGTCTTCAGCGAGTGTCAGTGTGCGTCGGATCATCGTAAGTGCCAGAACAATTGAGCGATTGTGCGGAATACCCGCAAATTGTGCGTATCATGGAGAAGAAAAACGCAAAGGTAAGAAAAATCATATTTTATCTAAACTGAAGTTTCTATTGAAGAGTGAGCGAGATAAATGAAATTCATTTGTCCTGTTTTTTTTATTTATTAATAATACGATTAATAATAGTGAAATTATACCTATACACTGAATGCCGTATTATTTATCGAAAAATAACATAAATGGATTTGACCAGTTTCGGCAACGCTTAATATATCTCGCATTCAATATTGTATACTACGAGAATGTATATTTCACGTGAAGAGAAAAACTGCGCGAGTCTATTGGCGACCCGCCAAGTCTAGTCTTGACCCGTTATTGTCATCACTCAGATATATATCGGGCCATTTTTTGCCCAACACTGACGCGCCTTGATCTGCATAATTGCCATATGTCGACGATAAAAAATCAACACTACTAGAGACATCAAGTACATTAACTTTGAATAATAATGATGCAAAAAAGTGATTGTCACGTTTGTAAAAAATGACGACCTTTCGAAAAATATTATAAAAAAGAATATTCTGAAATCAAGATTTTAATACATATGATTTTTTAAACGCACTGTACATACGAAGTATTCCGTTCTATCCATCATCATAAGAACTGCAAATCGTAAACTGTATATGCACAGTGCATTCAAAAAATCATATGCATTAGAAACTGGATTTCCGACAATCCTTTTTTATAATAATTTTCAAAAGGTCATTTTTTTACAAACGTGACAATCACTTTTTTCACTATTATTCTTCAAAGTCAACGTACATGATATCTCGAGCAGTGTTGATTTTTTTATCGTCCACATATGGCAATTGTGCAGATCAAGGCTGGTCGGTGTTGGGCCTAACTTGGCCCGATATATATCTGACTGACGACAATAACGGGCCAAGAATGATCGACAATAGACTCACGCTGTTTTTCTCTTCACGTGAAATATACATTCTCGTAGTATACAATATTGAATGCGAGGTATATTAAGAGTTGGCAAAATTAATCACATTCATTTATTCTGTTTTTCAATAAATAATACGGCACCTAGTATAAATTTATTTGTATAAATAACATACTGATTTTACGGTGAAATGCAAACTGAATGTCGTAGTATTAATCGAAAAACAGGAGAAATGAATTTGACTTACTTTGCCTTACTTTTCTTTCAATGCTGTATACGCTGAGTGTGGACAATTCACGAGCAGAGAAGAACAGCGCGAGACCAGCGGCGGTCATTCTTGGGCCGCTGTTGTGACCGCTTAAGTAAATATTGGGTCAATCCTGGCCGAACACTGATCAGACTTGAACTTGATAATTATCATATGTGGACGATATTATAAAAAAGAACATTATGAAATAAAGATTTTAATGCATATGATTTTTTTTAAACGCTCTGTACATACGAAGTATGTATGTATGTATGTAATGTAAAATTTCCGAGCGCTCAGTCCTATACGGACCATTGTGCTCGTGCCCATTCACGGGAGGGTATCCGATTATGTAGGATAGTCGGTTAGGCGAGCCTCCTTTGCAAAGTGCAGGAGGGCGCGCACCCCAACCTCCTCAAGGTCCAGAGATTCGAGTACGGGCGCCCCAAGTACATTCCTGCGAATGTCCTCCAGCGCCCTGCATCTCGTAATCACGTGGAGGGGTGTTTCTTCCTCCTCCGTACATCTCGGACAGAATGGTTCTTCACTTAGCCCCAGTCGTCTTAGATGCTTCCCTGTGTGCCAATGTCCAGTGACAAGGCCCACTACAGCCTTGAGCTGATATCTGTCTAGGCCCATTAATACAGAGCCTAGCTTGCCCGAGGGACCTTTAAACAAGGCCCTCGAGTGTCCCATGCCTTCTGTCCGTAGCCAGAGGTCCGCAAATCGTCCCTCCACCCACTGTTTCGACAGGGTCTTAATATGATCCATGGCAATTGGGACATGGCAAATCCTTGCCGGATCAGTAACCGTAGCCCCGGCCCTGGCAAGAATATTCGCCTCTTCGTTTCCCTGGATGCCCACGTGTCCAGGCACCCATAGAACTTTTACTTTGTTGCTGCAGGCAACCTGCGACAACAGCGCATTGCAGTCAAGCACCAATCCGGACTTCTTCACCACATGGTGGAGTGCCCCGATCGCCGCCCGACTGTCACTGCATATATATATGTGCTTGCCACTGTATCCCTTGTCCAGGATGAGCCTGGCACAGGTCCAGATGGCGTACACCTCTGCTTGGAGCACCGAGGCAGTGTCTCCCAGCGCCAAGGATATCCTTGTTTTGGGTCCACTGCTCCATATTCCCGCTCCTGATCCTGTTCCTGTTTTGGATCCATCTGTGTACCAGACGAACCCACCAGGAGACAGAAGTTTGTCTTGTTCCTCCATCCATTCCTGCCTATTGGGATAGAGGACTTGGTAATTGTGGTCGAATTGGTGGAAGCGGTCACAGCAATCCCCTCCTCGCGCTAGGATCCCTTCAAGGTCCCCATCGCGCTGCAGTAGTGACGCGTGGCCCGCCTCTGCCCTCTTCCACTTACCACTGAAGTGTAGGCGTAACGCAGCATTTTGGCGTTAGCCTCGACTAAGATGTGAGGGGGCGCCATGTTCAAAAGGGCCCCCATGGCCAAGGTCGGGGTCGTTCTCATCGCCCCCGTGATTCCAAGGCCCACTAATCTATAAATTTTATCCAGTGTCTTCCTGTTGGTGGCCTTCTGCAAAGCGGGCCACCAAACCAGGGAAGCGTACGTTATTTGGGGAACCAGGATGGCCGTGTATATCCACTTGACCATTTCCGGTTTTAAGCCCCATGTTTGTCCAAACATTCGCCTACAGGCCCAGAAAGTGGCAGTGGCTTTCGTAGCCTGTCTGGCGATGTGGCTTTTCCAGCTGAGCTTGCTATCCAGGGTGACGCCTAGGTAGCGTACCTCCGAGGAGTATTGCAGCTCAGTTCCAAATATGTAGGGGGGTTTTGGTTGAAAACCTCTCCTCCGTGTAAATAGCATCATCTCCGTCTTGCTCGGGTTAACCCTCAGCGACTTGGAGGTGCACCATTCTTGCATGAGGTGGAGTGCGCGCTGCATTCTCCACGTCATCTCTGCTGAGTGGGAGCCTCTGACCATTATCATAATGTCATCAGCATAACCCACCACGTTTACCCTGAGCCCATCGAGTGCCGCCAGTAGCCCGTCAACGACCATTGTCCACAGGAGGGGGGATAGTACCCCCCCTGCGGACAGCCCCGCTTAACGTGCGCCCTCGCGGTTGACCCTCTGAGCCCTGCGGTAACCGTTCTTGTGCGAAGCATTAGGTGTATCCATTCGATGATAGACTCATCTACCCTGAATTCCCTTGCAGCCTCGCATATGGCGTCGAAGGAGGTGTTGTCAAACGCTCCTTCGACGTCCAAGAACACGCATAGGGCCGACTCCTTCCTGCCGAGCGTCCTCTCTATATCTTTAACTATACAGTGGAGGGCGGTCTCGACAGACTTGCCGGCCTGGTAGGCGTGCTGTGAGGTTTGCACCGGTCTATCAACCAGTGCTCCCTCTCTAATGTACCTATCAACCAGTCTCTCCAGCGTTTTAAGGAGGAAAGACGTCAGGCTGATCGGTCTGAATGACTTGGCCTGGTCATAGCTGCTTTTACCCGGCTTTGGGATAAAACTACCCTGACCTCACGCCAAGCTTTAGGCACGTATCTTAGTGCCAAACAGGACCGAAAGATACGGTTCAGGCGCTTGATGAGAGGCTCCCCTCCCTCTTGTAGGAGGGCGGGGAAAATCCCATCCACCCCTGGACTTTTGTACCGGTCAAGAGTCTTGATCGCCCAGTCTATCCTGCTCGGTGTGACAACCTTGGCTGCCGTCACCCAATCACCCGGTTTTTTGATTGAGGACGCCTCCTCTTGAGGCTGTCCCCGGTCCGTAAGTTCCGAACCCGGGAAATGTACCTCAAAAAGGTGCGCCAGTACTTCCTCGTGGTTCTCAGTTGTCCCGCCATCAGGCAGTGTGAGTCCCTCGAGTTTGTTTTGCGGGCCTGATGCAAACACTTTGCGGAGCCTGGCCACTAAAGGTAGGGCCTCGATCTCCCCGCAGAATCTCCTCCAGGCCGCTTCTTTGGACTTCTTTACGAGCTTCTTATACTCTCTCTGGGCCTTCCTGTAGGCGTCCCAGTCGTTGTCCGTTTTTGTCCTCAGGGCTCTGTTTAGCAGCCTACGGGAGCGGGAGCGGAACTGGTTCAGCTCACCGCTCCACCAGGCCACCTTTTTGCTAGTTTTCCTTCTCCTTAGCGGGCATGCAGCCTCGAAGGACCCGACCAGAACGGTCTGCAGTAGATCTGCCTCCCGCTCGATCGCGCCCTCCGTCCGCGGCCACCCACCGGTGTCCCCGAGCCTGCTTCTTAGCCCTGCTTGGAAGCTGGGCCAGTCCGCGGTCCTAGGGTTCCTGTAAGTCTCCGTCGGGATCTGGCTATCACTCCCTGCCAATTCGAAGGTTATCAACCGGTGGTCCGAAAGAGTGTCCTCTTCACTAACCTGCCAGTTTGTTATCGTTTGGGCCACTCTTGGTGAGCCCATCGTTATGTCAATCACCTCCTGTCTACGTGAGGTGACAAAAGTGGGCTTGGATCCTCTGTTCAGAATCTCAAGATCCGTTGTAGAGAGATACTCTAGAAGAGCAGTACCCCTCTCATTTGTGTTGGAGCTGCCCCATATGATGTGGTGCGAGTTAGCATCGCACCCCACCAGTAAGTTCAACCCCTTGTTTTTACAGTAGTCCACCAGTTCTCTGAGTTCCCTCGTAGGGGGAGGGTCCTCAGAATCGTACGGGAGGTACGCCGAGGCTATTACCAGCTCGGTTATTACTCCTCCCACGCGAATCCTGATGGTAGCTGCTGCAAGGTCTCTGGTGCAGAATCGGTTCAACTTGAGGGCACCATGTCTCTTATTGATGAAGAGACAGGCCCTCGGACCCGGTTCTGCGCTATCGTAGATCAGTGATCCTGAATCTGTACTTATCCCTTTTACTAGTCCCCTGTGTATCCAGGGTTCTTGTATCAGGGATATGTCTACTTGCAGCCTATCAAGGTCCCGGCTCAGAAGAGCCGTGGCCGCTTTGCAGTGCTGCAAGTTAATCTGCGAAACCTTGGTCCGTCCCGCAGTCGTAGGTACCGCAGACGTGCCCAGGTTCACAGATAGTTGAGCGAGGCTTCCGTGGTGTCGCTGCTAGGCTGCTCCGAGGACGAGCCCTGCGCCGCCAGTTTGCCCTTGCGTGCCCTCCTCCTCGCCGCCCCGCTGCGTCCCTTCTTCGGCCTGCTGATTGAGGAGTCAGTAGGACCGGCTTGCGCTGATCCCTCTTCCTTCTCGGAAAACTCAGAGGTCACGCGATGGATGCCCTCCTGGTTCATAAGGGCCGAAACCCCTTCGCCCCAGGTGGGCTCCGCAGTCATGCCGTCTGCGTCGTTAGAGGGTGCGGTGTCCCCTTCCGGGGCCTCCACCTCCTCCATGGGCTCAACATTGTGACTGAAGCACCACATTAAGTCCCACGAGTTGCGAGGAAAAGAGGTCCGCCCCCCCCAGAGCCTGCTTAGGGGGGTAAGGCTGTATACAATTGGGGGGCGCCTGGTACCCAAAGGGCATCGTACGCGACACTACTCCCCTAGTGCCATGCATCCCGTTGGCACGATAGCTTACACCGTGGGATTGGGGAGGTGGTCCGCGGCAGGGCCTTAGTTCCCCCAAGACGGATTTTATCCCGCCGGGTTCACGTATAGCACCCGCAGGCCAGACCCAGAAGAGCTCCCGTCTTGTGTTCTGGTCACCTTACGACGCCCCAGTCCACGCGACCGCAGAGGTCCCCGAATCCTGGCCCCTCCTATCCGCCACCCGGAGACGCGCTCGGTTGGCAGCTCAACCGAGTTACCCGCCCCCCTTTACGAGGGTTAGGCAACACCGAGTACATACGAAGTATACCGTTCTATCCATCATCATAAGAACTGCAAACCGTACACTGTACATATATGCACAGTGCGTTAAAAAATCATATGCATTAGAAACTGGATTTCAGACAATCCTTTTTTGTAATTTTCAGAAGGTCGTTATTTTTTTACAAACGTGACAATCACTTTTTGTGTTATTATTATTGAAAGTCAATTTACATGATGTCTATTAGTGTTGATTTTTTTATCGTCTACATTTGGCTGTTATGCAGATCAAGGCTGGTCGGTGTTGGGCAAAACTTGGCCCGATATATATCTGAGTGATGACAATAACGGGCCAAGTATGATCGGCAATAGACTCGCGCTGTTTTTCTCTTTACGTGACATATACATTCTCGTAGTATACAATATTGAATGCGAGGTATATTAAGAGTTGGCAAAATTAATCACATTTATTTATTCCGTTTTTCAATAAATATCACGGCACTTAGAATAAATTTATTTGTATAAATAACATACTGATTTTACGGTGAAATGCAAACTGGATGTCGTAGTATTAAACGAAAAACAGGACAATAGAATTTCACTTTGCCTTACTTTTCTTTCAATGCTGTATACGATAAGTGTGGACATTTCACGAGGAGAGAAGAATAGCGCGAGACCAGCGTCGGTCATTCTTGGGCCGCTGTTGTGACCGCTCAAGTAAATATTGGGTCAATCCTGGCCGAACACTGATCAGACTTGAACTTGATAATTATCATATGTGGACGATAACATATAACGTTATTAGAGATAACCACATTGAATTTGAGCAATAATAGGGCCAAAAAGTGATCGTCACGGCTGTAAAAAATAAATTCACGAACATTTGAAAATTATTATAAAAAAGAATATTCTAAAATTAAGATTTTAACGCATATGATTTCTTTAAACGCACTGCACATATGAAGTATATGGTTCTATCCATCATCGTAAGAAATGATAACCGTAAAGTGTATATGCACAGTGCGTTTAAAAAATCATATGTATAAAAACTGGATTTCAGACAATCCTTTTTTTAAATACTTTACAAAAAAGTTTGTGAATTTGTTTTTTCCAACCATGACAATCACTTTTTGGCTCTATTATTACTCAAATTCAATGTGCTTGATATCTCTAATGACGTTAGAGATATGACGTAGATAATGAGATACGACGTTAGATAACGACGTTAGTCTTATTTTTTATCGTCCACGTATGGTAATTATCAAGCGAAACACTAGTCAGTGTTCGGCCAGGCTTGACCCAATATTTACTTGAGCGTTCACAACAGCGGCCCAAGAATGACCGCCGATGGTCTCGCGATATTTTTTCTCTTCTCGTGAAATATCCACATTGTTATTGTATACAACATGGAATGAGAGAAATATTAAAAGTTGGCAAAACTGATCAATTCATTTACCCTATTGTTCGATAAATAATACGGCATTCATTATAAATTTATTCGTATGAATCGTCACTTCACGTAGATAAGGGCATTTTTAAAATAGCCTATTTTTTCTTTTACAGTTGAGCGACAAGAACTTTGCGGTTGTTGTTTTTTTAAACGAAAAACGTAAAGGCAAAAAACTCATCGAGTTAGTGCCGAAGTCCTGGCTGTCTGAAGAGGCAAACGGTGATTGGAAAAACCTCCAGATCTCTCGTGGAAGCGGTACAAAGTGACCATCATGAAAACAGCAGGTACTTATTTACTTATTATTACCTATGTATTGTGACGAGGCGTTATCACGCGCTCGCCCCGCGCGTAAGCCGCGAGACTCGCCCGAGCCGAACCGTACGGTCGCCGTGCAGCCGTTGGGTCGCTCTTCGCCAACGGCGACGATATTCACGTGAGCGAGTGACTGCCGGCCCACGGCTCGTGTTCCAGACAAGGTCCAATCGCCGCACGCGCTGGAGCGGGGAAGCCGGACGTAAGGGGCAGGGAGGAACGACGGCGACGAGCGCGGCCGAGAGCGTCGCGCGAGACGAAGACGATCCCCACCCCGGAGATCCCGAGCCGCCGAGCGGCGTACGCGAGGGGAAGGGTCGAGCACGCCCGAGCGCACGCGAGGACCCGGCAGTTAGCCACGGCAATTAGGAGGCTAATGGGTAGCGTAGATAAAGAAAGAGAATAGAGAATAAGCGAAAGTAATTGTAATAAGTGTGAGGAGTACCGCGGGAAGATCGGTGTGAGATCGCGCATAGCTGAGCCCGGACGAGCGAAGGGCCACGAGGCGAACCGAAGCGCGGACGAACCGGAGAACCGAAATCCGAAATACCAGCAAGGTAGGCGCACGTGGTGCACCCCGTTGTAATTTTCCGCGTGTACCCGTCGGCGGTAGACGTCGCGCGCTAGCGGGACCTCCTCGGCCGACCCGGCTTCCCCGGAAAAACATCGGCGATCGCGCTCGCGCCCAAATTTGTAACGACTGTCGGACTCGAGTCACCTTTTTGTACGAAATTATTATTACCGAGCGGACTATCGATCACGCGTAATAAACGTGTGCTGGGCTAGCTGCCCCGGATTGAGCCGGATTCGAGTTATTTTTTTGCGTCATTACGTCCCCGAACTGCACCCCCTTTCCAGCTAGCCGGAGGAAGGAACTGCTAAGGTAAGGTCCGGACTACCTCCCTGGCGATCGGGAGCGATAATTGATCGCCTGGCGCCCAGCGGTCGAGGCGTGGAAGTGCGGGAAGGCGATCGGGCGTCGTCACATTTTGGGCGGGTGGCTCGACGCGAGTGCCGAAATACTTGCGGAACGAGCCCGTCACAATTTATGGCGCCCAACGTGGGGCAGTGACAATAAATTTCGGTATATTCGTGACCGAATACGAATTTTCCGGACAATCGGTGCACGCAGCAAACCCACCCCGTGAGGGTATCGCGACCGCCGGGAAGTAAACAGTGCCGTAGATTGCGTTCGGCCCCAGCCTCGAGCGTCCGCGCGTGACCGAGACGTCAACAACGCGCGTAGATACTCGGCCGGGCCAGTTACCAGTGCGCGGAACAGAAACGCGGGTAGAAAAACGAGTCGCGGAATAATATTTGAGAACTTTCCGACGTCGCGTAAAATAACTGGAAATGACGGACAGTGACGTGCCGAGTGTGCCGGCGCGCGGGAGCGGCGACGATGCCGAACGAGCCGACCGTAGCGCGGCAGACGACCCACCGGGTGGTCCGCGACACCAATTCCCGTGGATCGCGGGCCTACCGGACCAACAAGTTCGGAAATTGCTGCGTACTGCTAATGTCAGTATCGAAGGGGATAGTGCCGCGATCCGTGACCGGTTACGACGCCACGAGCTCCGCGAGCTCGGGACGAGGAACGTGCCGTGGACGGAGGAGGACGTTAGCCCGATAGTGGACCCGTTGGCGGCTCCGGAGCTCACGGCGGTCGATGAGATGACCATACCGAAGGTCCGTGAAACACTCCGCGCGCTCCTGCTGAGTCCAAACGGAACTCCAGCCGTCGCACGTAACAGGCTACGTCAAGTCATCGAGAGGCTTGTGCGCGAGCCGACCAGCGGACTCACATCGAGGCCGACGAGTCCGGCGGGGGCAGCGCTCGCCGGGCCGTCACAGCGCCGGGTGGTTATTAACGAAAACAGCCAGCAGACGAAATCCCCGCCCCGACGGCGAAGCGTGGTGCCGGCCAAGTGGGACGGAGAGGACGACCCAGAGTTCCGCGAGTTTCAAAGACGAAGCTCACACGTCACCTACCGACGAAGCGAGGCCCCGCGAAGAGTCCGGGTGGACGTGCCAGGGGGGACGCGGAGCGAGGTGACGGGGTGTCGGGAGCCAAGCTCGCCGAGAACCGAGAAAACTGAACGCCGGCGCAAGGACGCCGAAACCCAAACGGACAGCGACACGAGTCGACGAGGCAGTCGAGGGCGCGGGCGGCGACACAGGCGAACCGCGGACAACCGCGCAAGAGACAGCGAAGGTGCCCGCTCGAGAGGGAGTCGCCATCGCAACGCACGGGCCGCGACGAGCGACGAGACGTCCTCCTCAGCCAGCGAGACGATCAGCGAGGAGTCGACCGACGTCGACAGCGAAACCGACACGAGCGGTCGATGGAGCCCCGTACAGCGGCGAAGGAGACATCGGACCGAGGAAGACCGACGGTCATCATCGCGAGGGGCGCGCCGAGCGAGTCGGTCATCGCCGAGACCACGGAGGAGACATGGCCGGGACATCGGAGACGTAGCTCGGAAGTGGAAGCTCGGATTCTCGGGTGAGGACGACTTCGGCTGCGAGGAGTTCATCGAACAACTACGCGAGAAATTCGAAACGTCGGACGTGCGACGAGAAGACCGCCTGCAAGTCCTCCCCGAAGTGCTACGAGGCCGAGCCCTTCTCTGGTACCGGTCGAACCGAAGGAACTGGATGTCGTGGCGCGAGTTCCTCGACGAGTTCCGAGCGTGGTTCAGTGTCGACCGCGACCAACAGGGACTGAAAGACGACATTCGGAAACGGACCCAAGGCCCAGAAGAACCAGCCAAGGACTACTTGATCTGCATCCAAGGGCTGTACAATCGGCTGAGAAAACGCCGGAGCGTGCGCAGCCAGCTGGATCAAGCATACGCGGGTCTGCGACCCGAATACTGGGACAGAATAGCACGAGAAGACGTGAGGTCGTACGCCGACCTCGTCGAGAGGACAACGCGCGCGGAGCAGCGGTGGGCACGGGCTCAGGCTCGACGCCCCCCTCCGACTCGCAACGAATCTCACGCGAAGGAATTCGCGTGGACGGGAGAGCCCGCGGCTCCCGCGAAGAACCGCGCGTCCACCAGGCCGAACGGGCCACTGCCGTACCGGACACCAACCCGGCGAATCGACGCAGTCGAAACGGACGAAAGTGACGCGGCGGAAGCGGTCGAGCCAGAAGCCCCGAAGAGACGCAGACGAAGAAAGAAGACCGCAGAGGGCGACGAGGCCGCGGAAGCCAGCGCGACCCCCGCACCACCAACGTACGCACGGGCTGCAGCGTCACCACCGACGCGCGCGAACGGCCAGCCAGCGACGCGCGGCAGTGAAACGAGACCTGCGCAATCGAGGCCGACGGCGAACGGAGGTGGCCAGAGCGACGGACACGAACGGACCGACCGCGCCGAAACGACGGCCGAGCAGCGATCGGCGCCGTCGCGTGGACCGCCGAGCTTCACCAGGAGGCCCCCGCCGTTTTGTTTCAACTGCGGTGAGGTTGGCCACTTCGGGAGAGACTGCAACAGCCCGCGAGCACTGCTGTGCACCGCTTGCGGCCGCCAAGGAGTGACCAGTGAAACGTGTGGATGCGCGTTATCAAAAAACGCGCACCGGGCCTGGCAACAGCGGGAGAGCCAGCGCGCCGGTTAGACGAAAGCCCGCGAGAACGAAGCGAGCCGACGAGAGGGCCGGACCTGCCGACCCCCTCCCCTGTCCTATTCCAAAATGCAGTTCGGGTAGGAAACGCGAGCGCGCGCGTAGGCGCGCAAGGTGAAGCGAGCACATCAGGTGCCCCGTATACCCCGGTTTCCGCACGAGCCGAGGCGATAGGGACAGGTGAGTCTCTCGATAGGCCGACCGGTATTTGGACGTTGGATAGCACGGACGAATCCGAGGTAGAGGAAGAGACGCGAGAGGTGATCGGTGACGCAATGGCGACCGATAGAAACCGCGGCGCGACTCTCACTAGCGACGGACCAAACGAGACTCGCGAAGTAGCGAGTAGCGCAGTACCGGCGGGTGATGGGATCGCGAGCGAGGCGCAATTTTCGGGTAACGCGACATTTTTCGAGACGTTTCCGCCGCCCCCAACTGAGTGGAAGCGCGAAGGGGGACGGGTACGGATATTCGTAGAATTGGTAATCGGGGGAAAATCGCTCGAAGCGCTGGTAGATACGGGCGCGACTATCTCGGTGTTTGGCCGCGTGGGCAGACTGATAGTCAGCGAACTCGGACTGCCGTACCGAGTATATGGACCGGAGCGAAACGATTTCGTGACGATGGCCAACGGCACGCCGGAGCGAGTTCTCGGGGAAGCGCTGTTCCCGATCGAGCTCGACGGAGTGCAGCATTGGTTCACGTCCATTATCGTGCGACAACTAAAATCAAATTGCTTGCTGGGAATGGACTTTATTCAAAAGTTCGGGATTAACGTGTTCGGGAAGCGCGGGACGTGGGCCGTCGCGGACGTGGGAATAGAGCACCCGATAGCTCGCTCGAGCGACGAACTCGCGACACTGGGGGCATGCTTCGGACTGCAAGAACTCGTTGACGATCAGCCCGAGCGACTGCAGGCCGAGCTCGCGAAGATCATCCCGACGATGCCGCGCGACTTTAATGTAGCCGTGAAGCTCACCGAACACGTGATTGACGCGCCGCGAGACCGAGCCGTCAGACAGCGAATGTATCGACGCTCGCCGATCGTAGTCGAGAAGTTGCACGCGGAAGTAGACCGGATGTTGACCGGAAACATTATCGAGCGTTCGCAGAGCGACTGGGCGAGTCCACCGGTAATGGTCGCAAAACCGAACGGCAAGTGGAGATTTTGCGTTGACTATCGCGAACTTAATAAAGTAACGCGCAAGGATGCGTACCCTCTCCCACGAATGGATACAATTTTGAGTAAGTTGCAAGAGGCCGTGTATATTACCACGCTGGACATGAGCGCCGCGTACCATCAAATAATGGTGGAAGAGCATAGCCGGCATTTCACCGCGTTTATTGTCGAAGGGAGAGGCTTGTTCCAATTTCGACGCATGCCGTACGGTTTGTGTAACGCCCCCGCGACATTTCAGCGTTTGATGGACCGTTTGATTGGCCCCGAACTAGAGCCGCACGCGTTCGCGTATCTCGACGACATAATAATCGTCAATCGAACGTTCGAGCAACACCTTCGGTGGCTCAACAAAATACTCGGTATCATTCGCGACGCGGGATTGATCCTGAATTTCGAAAAGAGCGAATTTTGTTGCAGCGAAGTACGATATCTCGGGTTTCTCGTGAACCGCGACGGCCTGCGGCCCGACCCGGAGAAAATCCGTCCGATACTAGAATACCCGCGGCCGCGAAACGCGACGGAATTGCGTAGGTTCAATGGAATGGTGAACTGGTACCATCGGCACTTGAGAAATATATCACGCGTGGCCGGACCCCTCAATCGCCTCACGAGTAAGACCGTACCGTGGGAATGGACGGACGTTGAGGAGGCGGCTTTCCGCGCCGTGAAAGATGAAATAATAAACGCCGCGATTTTGACGTTTCCCAATTACGATTTGCCGTTCATCGTGTACACCGACGCGAGCGATAAGGGACTCGGCGCGGTGCTGACACAACTCGGCCCGGACGGGGAACGGTTGATCGAGTGCGCGAGTCGGGTTATGACGGGACCCGAGACAAGATACACCGTAACGGAGAAAGAATGTCTGGCGGTACTGTGGTCCGTACGTAAATTCCGTCCGTATTTAGAGGCGTACGAGTTTACGGTGGTGACCGACCACAGCAGCCTACGGTGGCTGTACAACCTCGCGGACCCGGTCGGGAGGCTCGCGCGCTGGGCGTTCGAGTTGTCGGGGCACAAAATGAAAATCGTGTATCGGAAAGGGACGGAAAACGAAGCCGCGGACGCGCTATCGCGAATGTTCGGAGACATAGAGCCGGATTGGGACGCGCAGGTAGATTCACTAGGCGAAAGTTTCGAAGTCGATTGGTATCAGGAGCGGCTCGACGCCGTGCGCCGACACCCCCGATCGTTTCCCGAATGGCAGATCGAAAGTAACGCGCTGTACTTTTTCCGACCGGACGCGACGAAAGAGGCGGCAGGCGAAGATCCCGATGCGTGGAAACTCGTCGTCCCCTCGGAGGACCAAGAACGAATGCTGTGGCACGCGCACGATCACGAACAAGCCGGACATCCGGGAGTAGAGCGGACGTATCGACGACTCGCGACGTACTACTACTGGCCCGGGATGTACCGCGACGTAAAACGCTACGTCGGAAAATGCGTAACGTGCGCGATGCATAAAACCGATCAGACAAGACCGATGGGACTGATGGGACCCCGGGAAATCGCGCAGCCGTGGGATGTCGTCGCGTCGGACGTAATGGGACCGTACCCGCGATCGAAGGCGGGAAACCGATACTTAATCGTCTTCGAAGACATGTTTACGCGTTGGATAGAGTGCGTGCCAGCGGCCGCTGCGAACGGGAAAACGATAACAGAGGCACTCCGCGCGCGCGTGCTGTGCCGATGGGGAACCCCGCGAGTGCTATTGACCGACAACGGGACCGAATACGTGAACCAGACGGTAAAGAAAATGGCAAACGAGTACGGGATAGAACGCGCGACGACTCCGCCGTATCACGCGCAAGCGAACCCGGTCGAGCGGGTGAACCGAAACCTGAAAACGATGATCGCGAGTTATGTTTCCGCGGACCACAGCGAGTGGGACTGGAGGATCGCGGAATTTCAGTTCGCGTATAATACCTCGGTGCATTCGTCGTTGGGGGTGAGCCCAGCATTTTTGAATTTGGGCCGCGAACCGAAACCGGCACAGTACTGGAGGAACATGATCGAGAACGACGTCGCGCCGAACGCGCCGGACCGCGCGAAATGGATTGCGCGAATGGGAAAACTCGTAGAGCTGCGCGACCTCGTTACCCGCAGGATGCATGATGCGTCATGTAAACAAGCCGCGTACTATAATCGGAAGCGCCGCGACGTACCGCTCCACGTGGGAGATCGCGTGTATAGACGATACCGCGTACTGTCAAAAGCTGCGAACAATTTAACGTCGAAGTTCGCGAAGAAGTACGCTGGTCCGTTCGAAATCGTGAGAGTCGCGTCGCCGAACGTAGTGGAGTTAGCGAGTCCGGACGGGAGGCCTGCCGGAAGATGGCACGTCAAAGACCTCAAGTTGGTGAACCACGCGCGAGAATGACACGAGGGAGGCTGTTAGCTTTAAGGACAGAACGTTTGTTTTGGATCCGGTTTGAAAAAAAAGAGACCGTGAATTTTTATTTCTATTTTTGCGTTTGTTGGGTTACGGACGGAAAATCACCGCCGACGAGATTTTGAAAATTTGTTTGTATTATTTCTTTTGTATTTGCGATGGCAGCACGCGTCATGATTGTTCCCTTTTGGTTGATTACGCTGTTTCACCGGATGAGCTCCGCGAGATTCGTTGGAGAGGAATAAACGAGATTTGAATGAAAATGTGGGATTTGTGGATTGGTGAAGGGAAACGGAGCGTTGAGCGAGGAGGGATCCCGCGGCAAACACGCGAGAGGGGTGCATCGGCGGCGGCCTACCGCGCTTCGCGAGGTAGCCCGGGCCTAGCGGGGGGGTGTGACGAGGCGTTATCACGCGCTCGCCCCGCGCGTAAGCCGCGAGACTCGCCCGAGCCGAACCGTACGGTCGCCGTGCAGCCGTTGGGTCGCTCTTCGCCAACGGCGACGATATTCACGTGAGCGAGTGACTGCCGGCCCACGGCTCGTGTTCCAGACAAGGTCCAATCGCCGCACGCGCTGGAGCGGGGAAGCCGGACGTAAGGGGCAGGGAGGAACGACGGCGACGAGCGCGGCCGAGAGCGTCGCGCGAGACGAAGACGATCCCCACCCCGGAGATCCCGAGCCGCCGAGCGGCGTACGCGAGAGGAAGGGTCGAGCACGCCCGAGCGCACGCGAGGACCCGGCAGTTAGCCACGGCAATTAGGAGGCTAATGGGTAGCGTAGATAAAGAAAGAGAATAGAGAATAAGCGAAAGTAATTGTAATAAGTGTGAGGAGTACCGCGGGAAGATCGGTGTGAGATCGCGCATAGCTGAGCCCGGACGAGCGAAGGGCCACGAGGCGAACCGAAGCGCGGACGAACCGGAGAACCGAAATCCGAAATACCAGCAAGGTAGGCGCACGTGGTGCACCCCGTTGTAATTTTCCGCGTGTACCCGTCGGCGGTAGACGTCGCGCGCTAGCGGGACCTCCTCGGCCGACCCGGCTTCCCCGGAAAAACATCGGCGATCGCGCTCGCGCCCAAATTTGTAACGACTGTCGGACTCGAGTCACCTTTTTGTACGAAATTATTATTACCGAGCGGACTATCGATCACGCGTAATAAACGTGTGCTGGGCTAGCTGCCCCGGATTGAGCCGGATTCGAGTTATTTTTTTGCGTCATTACGTCCCCGAACTGCACCCCCTTTCCAGCTAGCCGGAGGAAGGAACTGCTAAGGTAAGGTCCGGACTACCTCCCTGGCGATCGGGAGCGATAATTGATCGCCTGGCGCCCAGCGGTCGAGGCGTGGAAGTGCGGGAAGGCGATCGGGCGTCGTCACATTTTGGGCGGGTGGCTCGACGCGAGTGCCGAAATACTTGCGGAACGAGCCCGTCACAGTATATACGGTTTAATTTTACTTAGTGCGATAATGGACGTTTTTCGCATGTTTCGCTTGTGTATAACCCCCACGTTCGCATCTTGTGAAGTTAAATTTTTTACAATACGCGTTGTAAAACCTTTTCCAACTCGTGTTAGTGCAACATTCCCCTTCGGCTCGTGATATATAGTAACGCTCGTCACGTAGAACATTTTCCGCACACGTATCGTAATGTGCTATTATCTCTACATTTATGATTGCAACCCACCCCATTCAAGCTATGTAAACTTTGTTAAACATTTCTTGTATTATAAGAATATTTTTTTCCAGCTCAATACGATCAGGGTTTGCGGCGACTCGAGCGGGCATGCATCGAATCCAACGTCGAGAGCACTTCCGCCGACGACGAAGAAAAAAGCGCCGATGATAAAGATGGTAAGGAAATGTAAAAATTAATGTATGTTGGATAGTATTATTATTTCCGTAAAATGTATATTTTGTTATATAATAGTTACAGTCAAGTGAGAGAAGTGCATGATTTTCGCCTCGTGTGATTATTATAAACTTCGCACTGGGCGAAAGTCACGCACTTTCTTTACCGGTAGCATATACTATTGTCACTCGGTGCGAGAAGTCGCACTTTTCGCACTCGTGAAATAAAATAGTGTAGTGTAGTTGCAACACTCGCCTTCGGCTCGTGCTGCAAACACACACTCGTCTCGAAAAAGTTTCATCGCACTCGTATCCTAACACCTACGATAATAATAATAATATCTACGATATAACAGTAATAGCACTATTACTTCACTCGGTGTGGTAAAGGGTGTATTACGCGCGTGCATAAACTCCCCATCTTCGCACCGTGTGGAACAAAACTTGGCACAAAACTCGATGGGAAAAATTTGTTATCTTGTGTGATTGCAACACTAGTCAGAGAAACGTTTTACGCACTAGTACCGTGATTTAATAACTGTATGTAGTTACATACAATTATTAAACTTCAGTTGAAGACGTATAATATAAATATATTTTTGGCTTTCAGATCAGTTGGATGATGTCAGCAGCACCACTTCGTGCTCACCAAAAAGATTAAACGTTTTTACTCAAGAATCTGAGAAACTCCGAAACCAGAACAAAGACAGCGAAGTCTCTAGAGCGTCAGGTCCGAAGAAAACGGGTTGTGATGCGAAAAACTACGTCCATGAAAGTTCGAGTGGTAAGAATTGAATATTAATGTTCAACACTTGAAATCAACTTTTAAAGCCGAAAAAATGTTCATTGACGAAGTTATGTACAATTTCAAAAATTAATGAATTCCCGTCTGAATAAAGCTTCATTTATTCTATATTACGCATGCTTCCCATGCGTAAAATATCCATTTTCGCACCTTGTAAAGTAACATTTCGTACAGTACAGTAATATACTATTAATACATCTAGATTCCGAGGATGACGTAATGACGCCAGTGAATACCGCGGCGAAAAACAGAGGACTGAAGAGGAAGAGGAGGGCTGAAGACGAAGAGGAACCAGGCGATTCAGGTGAATTTTTGTCTGGTTTGGGATTTTTCCAAAATATTGGTATGCACGTTAATTATTGATTCTATTTTAATTGTTTAGAAAAGTGCTCCGTCAAGTCCATCAAGTCAGCCAAGTCAGACGGGCTCAGTCTTCTAAAAAAGCGGATGGACAAGACCGATGAGCAGATGGAGAAATACTACAAAAGTATCTCCGAACAAATAAAAGGCACCAAACAAAGCATTCTTTACGATCTAAATAAAAAAATGGACGCGATAAAAAACACCATAATAGTAAATCTAGGCCCGGGACTTGGCAAGAGCCTAAAAAAACATAAGGAGACGCTGGGCGTTAACCTTCCGATCGCGGATTACGACGCGTTTATTAAATTCAACGCGGAGATCCAAAAAAACGAGGATAAGGAGACTGCGTTGGTATGTTCTACAAAATTCTACAATAATGTACTAAGAACTCATAACCACTCGCACAGGATGAAAAAATAGTGTATTTCGCACTCGTATCATAATGTACTGACATAAAACCGAATTTACGTTTATGAATCTTCTTTTCTATTTATTTTGTAGAAGGAAATAATGGCGGATTCTGCCGGAGCTGCTGTTGATTCGAAACAAGCAGTTCGTAAAATTCTCGGAGGGCTCATCGTGAAAGCCGTTCAGGAATTGTATTCGGGAACCGGCAAAAAAGGACCGAACGGCGTAACAAAAAAAAATTTCAGCAGTACGCACGTCTATGCATGTATGAAAGGTAATTTTTCTCGCTCTTTCATTAATTTTCTTCTCCCGGTGCGGTAATGGCCGTCTACTTGCACAATGCGTGCGTAAAGTACCCATTTTCACACCGTGCGAAGTAAAAGTTGGTAGAACATTCCTTGGAAAAACTTTTTATTAAAGGGGCCGAGTCAGTAAAGAAAAAAAGTGTATTATAAGGGCTATTTTTTTCTCACCGAAGAATTTTTAAAAAATGATTCTATTCTTTTGGGATCACAGCGAAGTTTTTTTTTCTTACTGTGCCTACCATTGGTTTAACTGACTGCTTCGAATCCAGAAATATGGGTTTTTAACTCTGTGTGTAGTCCAGAGAAAACCGCGCAGAGTGAGAACCCATATTTCTGATTCAAAGCAACCAATTGACCCAATACGTGGATCCAGTGACAAAAAAACCTTTTGCTGTGATCCTAAAAGAATAAAATGATTAAAAATTATTTATCGGTGAAGAAAAACGTACCCCTTGTAATAAAAATAAACTTTTTCTCTGGGTGGGCACCCTTAACTTGTGTATCTGGTGAAAATCACACTCGATAGAAAAAGTTTTACTGCACTCGTATCGTAATGTACTATTATAGCACAGTAATACCACTTTTAATGTTATCATATTTGCAGATATCATTCAAGACAAAATTGAGACATCAGATGGGGCTTCAATTTTATCAGCGACAAGCCGATACTTGTCTGGAGCCGGAGACCGCGAGGGGGGCAAAGCCCGACGCGACGCGAGAAAAGTAGCAGAATGATGGTGCATTTTACTTTTTTTTAAATTATATTACCATTCGTTAATTATTAGTTATTAATTTTGCTACTTTTGTACCCGAAAACGTTAAGCTAACGTTGTGATACACGTTAAAAATAAATGCTTTAGTAATGTTAAATTTCTTATTTCTTAAATTTCTTTATCTCCAAGTCGAACCGAGTTCTCCGAATTGTATATAATACCCCAAAAACGTCTGGAGCCGATACTGGCCAAATAATTGAAAATACGTGTGGCCCAATACCAGGCTTTTGTATTGAGCCAAGACTTCGTGCCAAATGCTGGGCCAGAGTCAACACACCAACATTGGCCCACTGTCGCGGACCATTACTTGCGGAAAACTTGCAATAACCTTTGGTCCACAAATAGATGCAGGTATTGAGCCAATACTACTGACTAGTATTTTCCAGATTCTCGGTGCCGAACGATGGACCGGTGTTAACTTACCAATATTGGCCTAATGTCAAGTGCCATTACTGGAGGGAAATTTGTAATATTCTTTGGCCCAGCATTGAGTACTGGTATTGAGCCAATACTAGTAACCAGTATTGTGCAGATTCTCGGTGCCAAGTGATGGACCGGTGTTAACACACCAACATTGTCCCAGCCTTGATTTTTACTTATACCAACATCGGCCCTGTGTAGTCTGCCAGTATTGGCAACTCTGGCACCAGCACCGAGCCGACACTACGCCAGTCTGCTGTTCGTACATGGGGAACCGAGACGTGCCGGCCGCTCAGCTGCTCCAACGACGGACAGTTGACCGCTGAAAAATCGGTCAACAGTCGACTAGCTACATCGATTCAGAATCCTCTGAATCGGATTTGTAGTGAGCTCTGTAAACGCATTTTTTTGTTAAATCCCATAGGGTAAGCAAATGGGGTTGCGGCGACGTATGCATTTTACGTAGCTGATAGTTGCGCTTGAGCCCCGCCGCTGTCAGCTGCCGTGCGAAAATCGATCGCCCGCGCAGTCACGCTGGTGACAGTCGCGCGCGAGGCGCGCTGTTATACCGGGGCGCCTATAGCTAAGCTATAGCTCATCACCTGTGCGTGTGACTCGAATGTGGTAGAAAGCCTTTCCATTATACGGCGGCTGTGATTGGTCATCTTTAAACGTTAATACCGACGCCAATTTTCGTCGTAGCTCATTGAGCACCAATAAAAAAATGTTTGTTTCGTCGAGCTCTACACGCCCATACATTATTCTCAATACCACCTGCACCTGCGAAATTTCAGCTTCCAATTCCCAAAATTGTGGAAACGCTCTTGTGGCGAAGTTTGCCTATCGGTGAGGGGTGCGTCGGACTCACACAGATGCAGAGGCGTCGTAAGCCCCGAGTGCAGGTAGCGTTTTGTTTTCGATCGCGGCTCGGCGCGACGCGGTGCCAGTCATTTGTCATCGACTCTGACGTCACAGCCTCGCGTGGAGCCGAGCGCGAGCGAGTGTTGGCTTCGCGCCAAGTTCGCATCGTGTAGCGCGGACTCAACATTCCGAGTGAATAGAAAAGCAATCATCACATGTTGGAAATGTTAAATGGTGCAGAATGCTTTTAGATGTCAGATAAAATGTTACGCAATAATTATCGACTCAATGTTTCGATGCCGAAACTGAAAATGATTTTTCGCCTACTTCGACTGTCGTGCATGCGCTAATTCATCGTCTCGGAGCGACAGATAACGGAAATTTCGCCGATACATCGATTACCGTGCTTACGCGTTTACTTGGATTTCTGTTCATGCTCTCACCTTGCTCTCACCTTTTACTCACGTTGGTTACATACTTTGTTTGCCATATTTCTATTAATTCATCATTGCTTAAAGTATTTCGAGTAGCACAGTCCCATGAAATGTGAGATTTCATAGGAAATGAGAGAGATTCCGGAGAGACTCCGTAGCTTCTCGGCCACATCGAGAAGGCCCGGCAGCTCAAGTTCGCCGCCTTCAAGATCTGCGACGAGGGCCTGAGTAAGGACATCGCCAGGGTATTGAAGACCGTCGACAGGGTCGGCGAGGCTACGTATGGCTCGACCATCGTCGGGAATCCACTGGTTCTTCTCGTTACCATCGACATGGCTTTCGCTGTGGTTTTTCAGATTCGTCGGAATCACAAGAATCTTCCGACACCCGAGGAGAATTCGAAACCCGTCACGGGGCCGGAAGGGACCGTACTGAACGCCCCCATGTACGAACAGCAGACTGGCGTAGTGTCGGCTCGGTGCTGGTGCCAGAGTTGCCAATACTGGCAGACTACACAGGGCCGATGTTGGTATAAGTAAAAATCAAGGCTGGGACAATGTTGGTGTGTTAACACCGGTCCATCACTTGGCACCGAGAATCTGCACAATACTGGTTACTAGTATTGGCTCAATACCAGTACTCAATGCTGGGCCAAAGAATATTACAAATTTCCCTCCAGTAATGGCACTTGACATTAGGCCAATATTGGTAAGTTAACACCGGTCCATCGTTCGGCACCGAGAATCTGGAAAATACTAGTCAGTAGTATTGGCTCAATACCTGCATCTATTTGTGGACCAAAGGTTATTGCAAGTTTTCCGCAAGTAATGGTCCGCGACAGTGGGCCAATGTTGGTGTGTTGACTCTGGCCCAGCATTTGGCACGAAGTCTTGGCTCAATACAAAAGCCTGGTATTGGGCCACACGTATTTTCAATTATTTGGCCAGTATCGGCTCCAGACGTTTTTGGGGTATTATATACAATTCGGAGAACTCGGTTCGACTTGGAGATAAAGAAATTTAAGAAATAAGAAATTTAACATTACTAAAGCATTTATTTTTAACGTGTATCACAACGTTAGCTTAACGTTTTCGGGTACAAAAGTAGCAAAATTAATAACTAATAATTAACGAATGGTAATATAATTTAAAAAAAAGTAAAATGCACCATCATTCTGCTACTTTTCTCGCGTCGCGTCGGGCTTTGCCCCCCTCGCGGTCTCCGGCTCCAGACAAGTATCGGCTTGTCGCTGATAAAATTGAAGCCCCATCTGATGTCTCAATTTTGTCTTGAATGATATCTGCAAATATGATAACATTAAAAGTGGTATTACTGTGCTATAATAGTACATTACGATACGAGTGCAGTAAAACTTTTTCTATCGAGTGTGATTTTCACCAGATACACAAGTTAAGGGTGCCCACCCAGAGAAAAAGTTTATTTTTATTACAAGGGGTACGTTTTTCTTCACCGATAAATAATTTTTAATCATTTTATTCTTTTAGGATCACAGCAAAAGGTTTTTTTGTCACTGGATCCACGTATTGGGTCAATTGGTTGCTTTGAATCAGAAATATGGGTTCTCACTCTGCGCGGTTTTCTCTGGACTACACACAGAGTTAAAAACCCATATTTCTGGATTCGAAGCAGTCAGTTAAACCAATGGTAGGCACAGTAAGAAAAAAAAACTTCGCTGTGATCCCAAAAGAATAGAATCATTTTTTAAAAATTCTTCGGTGAGAAAAAAATAGCCCTTATAATACACTTTTTTTCTTTACTGACTCGGCCCCTTTAATAAAAAGTTTTTCCAAGGAATGTTCTACCAACTTTTACTTCGCACGGTGTGAAAATGGGTACTTTACGCACGCATTGTGCAAGTAGACGGCCATTACCGCACCGGGAGAAGAAAATTAATGAAAGAGCGAGAAAAATTACCTTTCATACATGCATAGACGTGCGTACTGCTGAAATTTTTTTTTGTTACGCCGTTCGGTCCTTTTTTGCCGGTTCCCGAATACAATTCCTGAACGGCTTTCACGATGAGCCCTCCGAGAATTTTACGAACTGCTTGTTTCGAATCAACAGCAGCTCCGGCAGAATCCGCCATTATTTCCTTCTACAAAATAAATAGAAAAGAAGATTCATAAACGTAAATTCGGTTTTATGTCAGTACATTATGATACGAGTGCGAAATACACTATTTTTTCATCCTGTGCGAGTGGTTATGAGTTCTTAGTACATTATTGTAGAATTTTGTAGAACATACCAACGCAGTCTCCTTATCCTCGTTTTTTTGGATCTCCGCGTTGAATTTAATAAACGCGTCGTAATCCGCGATCGGAAGGTTAACGCCCAGCGTCTCCTTATGTTTTTTTAGGCTCTTGCCAAGTCCCGGGCCTAGATTTACTATTATGGTGTTTTTTATCGCGTCCATTTTTTTATTTAGATCGTAAAGAATGCTTTGTTTGGTGCCTTTTATTTGTTCGGAGATACTTTTGTAGTATTTCTCCATCTGCTCATCGGTCTTGTCCATCCGCTTTTTTAGAAGACTGAGCCCGTCTGACTTGGCTGACTTGATGGACTTGACGGAGCACTTTTCTAAACAATTAAAATAGAATCAATAATTAATGTGCATACCAATATTTTGGAAAAATCCCAAACCAGACAAAAATTCACCTGAATCGCCTGGTTCCTCTTCGTCTTCAGCCCTCCTCTTCCTCTTCAGTCCTCTGTTTTTCGCCGCGGTATTCACTGGCGTCATTACGTCATCCTCGGAATCTAGATGTATTAATAGTATATTACTGTACTGTACGAAATGTTACTTTACAAGGTGCGAAAATGGATATTTTACGCATGGGAAGCATGCGTAATATAGAATAAATGAAGCTTTATTCAGACGGGAATTCATTAATTTTTGAAATTGTACATAACTTCGTCAATGAACATTTTTTCGGCTTTAAAAGTTGATTTCAAGTGTTGAACATTAATATTCAATTCTTACCACTCGAACTTTCATGGACGTAGTTTTTCGCATCACAACCCGTTTTCTTCGGACCTGACGCTCTAGAGACTTCGCTGTCTTTGTTCTGGTTTCGGAGTTTCTCAGATTCTTGAGTAAAAACGTTTAATCTTTTTGGTGAGCACGAAGTGGTGCTGCTGACATCATCCAACTGATCTGAAAGCCAAAAATATATTTCTATTATACGTCTTCAACTGAAGTTTAATAATTGTATGTAACTACATACAGTTATTAAATCACGGTACTAGTGCGTAAAACGTTTCTCTGACTAGTGTTGCAATCACACAAGATAACAAATTTTTCCCATCGAGTTTTGTGCCAAGTTTTGTTCCACACGGTGCGAAGATGGGGAGTTTATGCACGCGCGTAATACACCCTTTACCACACCGAGTGAAGTAATAGTGCTATTACTGTTATATCGTAGATATTATTATTATTATCGTAGGTGTTAGGATACGAGTGCGATGAAACTTTTTCGAGACGAGTGTGTGTTTGCAGCACGAGCCGAAGGCGAGTGTTGCAACTACACGAGTTGAGAAAAAGTTTCTCGTACGCGTTTCGTATACTATTTTATTTCACGAGTGCGAAAAGTGCGACTTCTCGCACCGAGTGACAATAGTATATGCTACCGGTAAAGAAAGTGCGTGACTTTCGCCCAGTGCGAAGTTTATAATAATCACACGAGGCGAAAATCATGCACTTCTCTCACTTGACTGTAACTATTATATAACAAAATATACATTTTACGGAAATAATAATACTATCCAACATACATTAATTTTTACATTTCCTTACCATCTTTATCATCGGCGCTTTTTTCTTCGTCGTCGGCGGAAGTGCTCTCGACGTTGGATTCGATGCATGCCCGCTCGAGTCGCCGCAAACCCTGATCGTATTGAGCTGGAAAAAAATATTCTTATAATACAAGAAATGTTTAACAAAGTTTACATAGCTTGAATGGGGTGGGTTGCAATCATAAATGTAGAGATAATAGCACATTACGATACGTGTGCGGAAAATGTTCTACGTGACGAGCGTTACTATATATCACGAGCCGAAGGGGAATGTTGCACTAACACGAGTTGGAAAAGGTTTTACAACGCGTATTGTAAAAAATTTAACTTCACAAGATGCGAACGTGGGGGTTATACACAAGCGAAACATGCGAAAAACGTCCATTATCGCACTAAGTAAAATTAAACCGTATATACATAGGTAATAATAAGTAAATAAGTACCTGCTGTTTTCATGATGGTCACTTTGTACCGCTTCCACGAGAGATCTGGAGGTTTTTCCAATCACCGTTTGCCTCTTCAGACAGCCAGGACTTCGGCACTAACTCGATGAGTTTTTTGCCTTTACGTTTTTCGTTTAAAAAAACAACAACCGCAAAGTTCTTGTCGCTCAACTGTAAAAGAAAAAATAGGCTATTTTAAAAATGCCCTTATCTACGTGAAGTGACGATTCATACGAATAAATTTATAATGAATGCCGTATTATTTATCGAACAATAGGGTAAATGAATTGATCAGTTTTGCCAACTTTTAATATTTCTCTCATTCCATGTTGTATACAATAACAATGTGGATATTTCACGAGAAGAGAAAAAATATCGCGAGACCATCGGCGGTCATTCTTGGGCCGCTGTTGTGAACGCTCAAGTAAATATTGGGTCAAGCCTGGCCGAACACTGACTAGTGTTTCGCTTGATAATTACCATACGTGGACGATAAAAAATAAGACTAACGTCGTTATCTAACGTCGTATCTCATTATCTACGTCATATCTCTAACGTCATTAGAGATATCAAGCACATTGAATTTGAGTAATAATAGAGCCAAAAAGTGATTGTCATGGTTGGAAAAAACAAATTCACAAACTTTTTTGTAAAGTATTTTAAAAAAGGATTGTCTGAAATCCAGTTTTTATACATATGATTTTTTAAACGCACTGTGCATATACACTTTACGGTTATCATTTCTTACGATGATGGATAGAACCATATACTTCATATGTGCAGTGCGTTTAAAGAAATCATATGCGTTAAAATCTTAATTTTAGAATATTCTTTTTTATAATAATTTTCAAATGTTCGTGAATTTATTTTTTACAGCCGTGACGATCACTTTTTGGCCCTATTATTGCTCAAATTCAATGTGGTTATCTCTAATAACGTTATATGTTATCGTCCACATATGATAATTATCAAGTTCAAGTCTGATCAGTGTTCGGCCAGGATTGACCCAATATTTACTTGAGCGGTCACAACAGCGGCCCAAGAATGACCGACGCTGGTCTCGCGCTATTCTTCTCTCCTCGTGAAATGTCCACACTTATCGTATACAGCATTGAAAGAAAAGTAAGGCAAAGTGAAATTCTATTGTCCTGTTTTTCGTTTAATACTACGACATCCAGTTTGCATTTCACCGTAAAATCAGTATGTTATTTATACAAATAAATTTATTCTAAGTGCCGTGATATTTATTGAAAAACGGAATAAATAAATGTGATTAATTTTGCCAACTCTTAATATACCTCGCATTCAATATTGTATACTACGAGAATGTATATGTCACGTAAAGAGAAAAACAGCGCGAGTCTATTGCCGATCATACTTGGCCCGTTATTGTCATCACTCAGATATATATCGGGCCAAGTTTTGCCCAACACCGACCAGCCTTGATCTGCATAACAGCCAAATGTAGACGATAAAAAAATCAACACTAATAGACATCATGTAAATTGACTTTCAATAATAATAACACAAAAAGTGATTGTCACGTTTGTAAAAAAATAACGACCTTCTGAAAATTACAAAAAAGGATTGTCTGAAATCCAGTTTCTAATGCATATGATTTTTTAACGCACTGTGCATATATGTACAGTGTACGGTTTGCAGTTCTTATGATGATGGATAGAACGGTATACTTCGTATGTACTCGGTGTTGCCTAACCCTCGTAAAGGGGGGCGGGTAACTCGGTTGAGCTGCCAACCGAGCGCGTCTCCGGGTGGCGGATAGGAGGGGCCAGGATTCGGGGACCTCTGCGGTCGCGTGGACTGGGGCGTCGTAAGGTGACCAGAACACAAGACGGGAGCTCTTCTGGGTCTGGCCTGCGGGTGCTATACGTGAACCCGGCGGGATAAAATCCGTCTTGGGGGAACTAAGGCCCTGCCGCGGACCACCTCCCCAATCCCACGGTGTAAGCTATCGTGCCAACGGGATGCATGGCACTAGGGGAGTAGTGTCGCGTACGATGCCCTTTGGGTACCAGGCGCCCCCCAATTGTATACAGCCTTACCCCCCTAAGCAGGCTCTGGGGGGGGCGGACCTCTTTTCCTCGCAACTCGTGGGACTTAATGTGGTGCTTCAGTCACAATGTTGAGCCCATGGAGGAGGTGGAGGCCCCGGAAGGGGACACCGCACCCTCTAACGACGCAGACGGCATGACTGCGGAGCCCACCTGGGGCGAAGGGGTTTCGGCCCTTATGAACCAGGAGGGCATCCATCGCGTGACCTCTGAGTTTTCCGAGAAGGAAGAGGGATCAGCGCAAGCCGGTCCTACTGACTCCTCAATCAGCAGGCCGAAGAAGGGACGCAGCGGGGCGGCGAGGAGGAGGGCACGCAAGGGCAAACTGGCGGCGCAGGGCTCGTCCTCGGAGCAGCCTAGCAGCGACACCACGGAAGCCTCGCTCAACTATCTGTGAACCTGGGCACGTCTGCGGTACCTACGACTGCGGGACGGACCAAGGTTTCGCAGATTAACTTGCAGCACTGCAAAGCGGCCACGGCTCTTCTGAGCCGGGACCTTGATAGGCTGCAAGTAGACATATCCCTGATACAAGAACCCTGGATACACAGGGGACTAGTAAAAGGGATAAGTACAGATTCAGGATCACTGATCTACGATAGCGCAGAACCGGGTCCGAGGGCCTGTCTCTTCATCAATAAGAGACATGGTGCCCTCAAGTTGAACCGATTCTGCACCAGAGACCTTGCAGCAGCTACCATCAGGATTCGCGTGGGAGGAGTAATAACCGAGCTGGTAATAGCCTCGGCGTACCTCCCGTACGATTCTGAGGACCCTCCCCCTACGAGGGAACTCAGAGAACTGGTGGACTACTGTAAAAACAAGGGGTTGAACTTACTGGTGGGGTGCGATGCTAACTCGCACCACATCATATGGGGCAGCTCCAACACAAATGAGAGGGGTACTGCTCTTCTAGAGTATCTCTCTACAACGGATCTTGAGATTCTGAACAGAGGATCCAAGCCCACTTTTGTCACCTCACGTAGACAGGAGGTGATTGACATAACGATGGGCTCACCAAGAGTGGCCCAAACGATAACAAACTGGCAGGTTAGTGAAGAGGACACTCTTTCGGACCACCGGTTGATAACCTTCGAATTGGCAGGGAGTGATAGCCAGATCCCGACGGAGACTTACAGGAACCCTAGGACCGCGGACTGGCCCAGCTTCCAAGCAGGGCTAAGAAGCAGGCTCGGGGACACCGGTGGGTGGCCGCGGACGGAGGGCGCGATCGAGCGGGAGGCAGATCTACTGCAGACCGTTCTGGTCGGGTCCTTCGAGGCTGCATGCCCGCTAAGGAGAAGGAAAACTAGCAAAAAGGTGGCCTGGTGGAGCGGTGAGCTGAACCAGTTCCGCTCCCGCTCCCGTAGGCTGCTAAACAGAGCCCTGAGGACAAAAACGGACAACGACTGGGACGCCTACAGGAAGGCCCAGAGAGAGTATAAGAAGCTCGTAAAGAAGTCCAAAGAAGCGGCCTGGAGGAGATTCTGCGGGGAGATCGAGGCCCTACCTTTAGTGGCCAGGCTCCGCAAAGTGTTTGCATCAGGCCCGCAAAACAAACTCGAGGGACTCACACTGCCTGATGGCGGGACAACTGAGAACCACGAGGAAGTACTGGCGCACCTTTTTGAGGTACATTTCCCGGGTTCGGAACTTACGGACCGGGGACAGCCTCAAGAGGAGGCGTCCTCAATCAAAAAACCGGGTGATTGGGTGACGGCAGCCAAGGTTGTCACACCGAGCAGGATAGACTGGGCGATCAAGACTCTTGACCGGTACAAAAGTCCAGGGGTGGATGGGATTTTCCCCGCCCTCCTACAAGAGGGAGGGGAGCCTCTCATCAAGCGCCTGAACCGTATCTTTCGGTCCTGTTTGGCACTAAGATACGTGCCTAAAGCTTGGCGTGAGGTCAGGGTAGTTTTTATCCCAAAGCCGGGTAAAAGCAGCTATGACCAGGCCAAGTCATTCAGACCGATCAGCCTGACGTCTTTCCTCCTTAAAACGCTGGAGAGACTGGTTGATAGGTACATTAGAGAGGGAGCACTGGTTGATAGACCGGTGCAAACCTCACAGCACGCCTACCAGGCCGGCAAGTCTGTCGAGACCGCCCTCCACTGTATAGTTAAAGATATAGAGAGGACGCTCGGCAGGAAGGAGTCGGCCCTATGCGTGTTCTTGGACGTCGAAGGAGCGTTTGACAACACCTCCTTCGACGCCATATGCGAGGCTGCAAGGGAATTCAGGGTAGATGAGTCTATCATCGAATGGATACACCTAATGCTTCGCACAAGAACGGTTACCGCAGGGCTCAGAGGGTCAACCGCGAGGGCGCACGTTAAGCGGGGCTGTCCGCAGGGGGGGTACTATCCCCCCTCCTGTGGACAATGGTCGTTGACGGGCTACTGGCGGCACTCGATGGGCTCAGGGTAAACGTGGTGGGTTATGCTGATGACATTATGATAATGGTCAGAGGCTCCCACTCAGCAGAGATGACGTGGAGAATGCAGCGCGCACTCCACCTCATGCAAGAATGGTGCACCTCCAAGTCGCTGAGGGTTAACCCGAGCAAGACGGAGATGATGCTATTTACACGGAGGAGAGGTTTTCAACCAAAACCCCCCTACATATTTGGAACTGAGCTGCAATACTCCTCGGAGGTACGCTACCTAGGCGTCACCCTGGATAGCAAGCTCAGCTGGAAAAGCCACATCGCCAGACAGGCTACGAAAGCCACTGCCACTTTCTGGGCCTGTAGGCGAATGTTTGGACAAACATGGGGCTTAAAACCGGAAATGGTCAAGTGGATATACACGGCCATCCTGGTTCCCCAAATAACGTACGCTTCCCTGGTTTGGTGGCCCGCTTTGCAGAAGGCCACCAACAGGAAGACACTGGATAAAATTTATAGATTAGTGGGCCTTGGAATCACGGGGGCGATGAGAACGACCCCGACCTTGGCCATGGGGGCCCTTTTGAACATGGCGCCCCCTCACATCTTAGTCGAGGCTAACGCCAAAATGCTGCGTTACGCCTACACTTCAGTGGTAAGTGGAAGAGGGCAGAGGCGGGCCACGCGTCACTACTGCAGCGCGATGGGGACCTTGAAGGGATCCTAGCGCGAGGAGGGGATTGCTGTGACCGCTTCCACCAATTCGACCACAATTACCAAGTCCTCTATCCCAATAGGCAGGAATGGATGGAGGAACAAGACAAACTTCTGTCTCCTGGTGGGTTCGTCTGGTACACAGATGGATCCAAAACAGGAACAGGATCAGGAGCGGGAATATGGAGCAGTGGACCCAAAACAAGGATATCCTTGGCGCTGGGAGACACTGCCTCGGTGCTCCAAGCAGAGGTGTACGCCATCTGGACCTGTGCCAGGCTCATCCTGGACAAGGGATACAGTGGCAAGCACATATATATATGCAGTGACAGTCGGGCGGCGATCGGGGCACTCCACCATGTGGTGAAGAAGTCCGGATTGGTGCTTGACTGCAATGCGCTGTTGTCGCAGGTTGCCTGCAGCAACAAAGTAAAAGTTCTATGGGTGCCTGGACACGTGGGCATCCAGGGAAACGAAGAGGCGAATATTCTTGCCAGGGCCGGGGCTACGGTTACTGATCCGGCAAGGATTTGCCATGTCCCAATTGCCATGGATCATATTAAGACCCTGTCGAAACAGTGGGTGGAGGGACGATTTGCGGACCTCTGGCTACGGACAGAAGGCATGGGACACTCGAGGGCCTTGTTTAAAGGTCCCTCGGGCAAGCTAGGCTCTGTATTAATGGGCCTAGACAGATATCAGCTCAAGGCTGTAGTGGGCCTTGTCACTGGACATTGGCACACAGGGAAGCATCTAAGACGACTGGGGCTAAGTGAAGAACCATTCTGTCCGAGATGTACGGAGGAGGAAGAAACACCCCTCCACGTGATTACGAGATGCAGGGCGCTGGAGGACATTCGCAGGAATGTACTTGGGGCGCCCGTACTCGAATCTCTGGACCTTGAGGAGGTTGGGGTGCGCGCCCTCCTGCACTTTGCAAAGGAGGCTCGCCTAACCGACTATCCTACATAATCGGATACCCTCCCGTGAATGGGCACGAGCACAATGGTCCGTATAGGACTGAGCGCTCGGAAATTTTACATTACATACATACATACATACTTCGTATGTACAGAGCGTTTAAAAAAAATCATATGCATTAAAATCTTTATTTCATAATGTTCTTTTTTATAATATCGTCCACATATGATAATTATCAAGTTCAAGTCTGATCAGTGTTCGGCCAGGATTGACCCAATATTTACTTAAGCGGTCACAACAGCGGCCCAAGAATGACCGCCGCTGGTCTCGCGCTGTTCTTCTCTGCTCGTGAATTGTCCACACTCAGCGTATACAGCATTGAAAGAAAAGTAAGGCAAAGTAAGTCAAATTCATTTCTCCTGTTTTTCGATTAATACTACGACATTCAGTTTGCATTTCACCGTAAAATCAGTATGTTATTTATACAAATAAATTTATACTAGGTGCCGTATTATTTATTGAAAAACAGAATAAATGAATGTGATTAATTTTGCCAACTCTTAATATACCTCGCATTCAATATTGTATACTACGAGAATGTATATTTCACGTGAAGAGAAAAACAGCGTGAGTCTATTGTCGATCATTCTTGGCCCGTTATTGTCGTCAGTCAGATATATATCGGGCCAAGTTAGGCCCAACACCGACCAGCCTTGATCTGCACAATTGCCATATGTGGACGATAAAAAAATCAACACTGCTCGAGATATCATGTACGTTGACTTTGAAGAATAATAGTGAAAAAAGTGATTGTCACGTTTGTAAAAAAATGACCTTTTGAAAATTATTATAAAAAAGGATTGTCGGAAATCCAGTTTCTAATGCATATGATTTTTTGAATGCACTGTGCATATACAGTTTACGATTTGCAGTTCTTATGATGATGGATAGAACGGAATACTTCGTATGTACAGTGCGTTTAAAAAATCATATGTATTAAAATCTTGATTTCAGAATATTCTTTTTTATAATATTTTTCGAAAGGTCGTCATTTTTTACAAACGTGACAATCACTTTTTTGCATCATTATTATTCAAAGTTAATGTACTTGATGTCTCTAGTAGTGTTGATTTTTTATCGTCGACATATGGCAATTATGCAGATCAAGGCGCGTCAGTGTTGGGCAAAAAATGGCCCGATATATATCTGAGTGATGACAATAACGGGTCAAGACTAGACTTGGCGGGTCGCCAATAGACTCGCGCAGTTTTTCTCTTCACGTGAAATATACATTCTCGTAGTATACAATATTGAATGCGAGATATATTAAGCGTTGCCGAAACTGGTCAAATCCATTTATGTTATTTTTCGATAAATAATACGGCATTCAGTGTATAGGTTGTGACGAGGCGCTGGAACGCGCTCGTCGGAACGCGCTAGGTTTCCGCCGTGCGCGGCGTAAACACTCGGGACGCCGCTCGAGCCGAAGCCTCGCACCCAGCGACAAAGAGAGCCGAAGGGAATCGACTGTCTCGGGACGTTGCGCGGTGACCGTGGGGCGGGGACGCGGGAGACGGCCGAACGATATTTCGTCGATGCGCGGTCGATGTTCGGCGTTTCCCCCACCACGTCGCGTGGGGTCTCGCGTAACGCGCTCGAGCGTGATCGAGAGGGGAGTCAGAGTCGATACTCAGTGAAGAGATGTGTCGAGTCGAGACGATTGTCCAGTGAGAGAGACCGGCGAAAGCAATCGACCACGAGTGGTAGCCACGCGGCGCATCGAGTGCGATTTTTGTGCGTCGAGCGAGCGGAGGTGACGACCTCAAGCGTACGAGCGAAGGCGAGCGAGCGAGAGCCCAGTCCGAGACGAGGGACACGAGATAATCCGCGGCGCGAGATATAAGGAGAAAAAGGTAGGCGAGCGGAGACCCGCACCTGATCCATTGTATTGCGCATCCGGGGGCGAAGTTCCCTCGGTTAACGAAGATTTTCGTCGTGTACTCCGTGAATTCAGACCGGCTTTGCCGGGATTTACTGGGTCCGAAACCCGTGTTTTTCCTGTCGCGAGCTCGAGCTGAACTCGAGCGTGTGTTTTCGATTGTTTTGCCATTGAGTATCGGAGATCGATTTAAATTAAAGAGCGTTAATTTTTCTTTGCTACACTCGAGTTATTATTTATTTCCGACGCCTTTCGTATTGCTTGTCTGGTATTTGTTAAACTTGAAACTGCGCCCCCGCAACCTGAGACAGACCCTAAAGAAGGTAAGGTTGATAATTCCCCGTTGGTGATTAGGGGAAGGAAAAATAAATCACCTGGCGCTCAACGAAGGAACGACCGACGCAGAAACAATTTTTGAGCGCTAAGTGTTGTACGCGGCGATCGGGAACGGTTTCCCGCGTTGCACCGGTGGCCCGTCACAAGGTATAATTTCACTATTATTAATCGTATTATTAATAAATAAAAAAAACAGGACAAATGAATTTCATTTATCTCGCTCACTCTTCAATAGAAACTTCAGTTTAGATAAAATATGATTTTTCTTACCTTTGCGTTTTTCTTCTCCATGATACGCACAATTTGCGGGTATTCCGCACAATCGCTCAATTGTTCTGGCACTTACGATGATCCGACGCACACTGACACTCGCTGAAGACGTTTGCGAGTCGTTCGCCGCGAACGTTTGCGGAAGTCGATGAGCGCGCCACCTAACGTACCCTACAGCGTGCGGTACCCCGGTGGCTGCTGCCGCGTACTTGACACGTATAAGCCCAGCGCATTCCCAGTATCGAAGCAACTTTCGATTTGAGGTCTTGTCGAGACCTCAAATCGAAACTTGGGTTGGGATATGTCACGTCCTTGGAACACAAACTGCCGGTTTGTGTTCCAAGGACGTGACATATCCCGTCCCGGCACATGTTCGGTACTGACGTGACTCTTGGTGTTGTACCATCATAATGTGTATTATAATATCGTGCTGCGTATGAGCCCAGTATACACCGAGTATTGGGTCGAACGTCGGTTTTAGACTTGTATAGTATGCAAACTAATACGTCACACGTATCAGCCCCGCGCATACCCAATGTAGGCATGACTCTTGGTGTAGTACCGTGCAAATGTGTACGTTAATAACGTGACGCGTATAGGCCCAGTACACGCCCACTTTCGGTTTTAGACCTAAATAATTTGTGAACTACTACGTGACACGTATCAGCTCTGCGCATACCCGGTACAGACATGACTCTTGGTTATTTAGTACCGTCGTAATGCGTATACTTATGACGTAACGCGTATGAGCCCAATTAGATCAACCTTCCAAGTTGGATCAACCTTCGGTTTTGGATCTGAACAATTCGTATATCAATACTTTGCTACGTATTAGCACTGCCCAGACCCAGTATAGACGTGACTCTTGAATTTGAACTGTCAAAATGAGTATGTCAAAAACGTGACGTGTATGAGCCCGGTACACACTCCGTATTGGGTCTACCTTCGGTTTTGGGTCTGAATAATATGTATGCCAATAACGGGGTACCTGGCAGCCCAGTACATAACCAACGCTGCATACCGAGATCTGTCTATTAGCGTTGGCTCATTACTGATCAGATAAATTCAATGATACTGGGCCAGTATCACCTGACAAGTCTTGGCGGCCAAAGTTGCACCAATTCTGGGCCGTGTCGGCTCATCCGGCGTTATACCGGCATTCGCACATGGGCCGCCGCTGTCGGAGAGTCAGCAGTGGTTCCGCTGGGTCTGGTACCGCAAGCCCGGCCCGTGGCGTCCAACCGGTGAGTTGTTCTTTTCATTTTTTCGTGAAACGCAAAAGAGAAGAGCAAACATAGGGAAACAACCGTTCAACCGGTGAAGTTTTCCCCGATCCGATTCGGATTCGACCGAAGAAGGTTGAATCGATTTCCTTTTTTTTTTCATTTAGACGGAGATGAAATAAAATTGAAATATTTGATTTCGACGTCCGTTGGGAAAGGACCTATAGACAAGCTTTTGATTATTCGTTAAAACGGCCATATCAAGAGACGCGGTAGCGTCTCGAGACAAGTACATTTACACGGAGAAAATGACTTGGTTAAATGTACCAATTTTTTATTGGTTAAACAAAATTGGTTATTGTAACCAATAGTTTCATAGATTTAATGCCGCACACTTGGTTCCTTTACCAACGGGAACTTGGTTCATACTTTAGTACATATGACCAATAAAAATAGGTGCCTCGATCAAGGATTTGTAGCTAACCACGAGAATTGGTTGTCATGACTGCTGTTATGGGCATGTGACATACCGACCCGCACCTGAACAATTCGTAAGTGCGGTTTGTCGCGAATTATGAACGGATCGAAGCGAAAATAGAAATACAGACGCCACTAATGTGAATCTCGTTAATGAATTAGTCAGAATTTTTATTTTCGAAAAAAATAAATTACAGATCGATTACCTCCAGATTTTTGTTCTGGAGGTAATCGATCAGGAGGTAATCGATCTGCAATTTTTTTTTTTTTAAATAAAAATTCTGACTAATTCATTAACGAGATTCACGTTACTGGCGTCTCTATTTCAATTTTCGCTTCGATCCGTTCATAATTCGCGAAAAACCGCACTTCCAAACTTTTGAGGTGCGCGTCGGTATTTCACATTGCCTTATAACCAAGTTTTTGGTAGGACTAAAGATTACCTATTTTATTGGATGGAACATCTAATTATTTTAGTTAGTACCATCATCGGCCGTTAGTCCCGTAACCGCTTGAGGAAAAACTTCGTACTGCGTGTTTTTGCATTATAAGCCACGTGCGTGCGTTTATTGGCTTTAGTTTGTTTAAACATTCTGTCAGTGAGATCGGATTCCCATGATTCACAGTATTTCACGGTGAAAAATATGTTATACCATAACCGACAGCGTGGGTGCGCGGTCGGTGTATGGCTTTGGCGATCACCCAAGTTAAGCAACTCGACTCGCGGTCAGTACTTGGATGGGTGACCGCTTAGCGATGCACTAATTTGCGCGCCATCCCGAGGAACTTTACGAGGACCAAGGGGGTGGGAGAATAAAAGCCTGACGGCATACGCTGGAAAAAAATATATTTTTGGCTACAATAAAAAAATTGATTGATTCAACCAAGAAAATTGGTTATTCTAGCCAAGTGCATTAGTTGCCCCAACCAAGTAAATTGGTTAAACCGGCCCGGTGAAATGGTTGCTCCAACCAAGTACATTGGTTATTCCAATTACTTAATCGTAGTTGGCTCGACCAATTACTTGGTTGCCGAAACTAATCTAATCTTACTAAGTTCCATTGGTTGATGCAACCAGAAAATCGTCTGGCGCATATATAACCAAGGCAATTCGTTGCAGATAACCAATTTCTTTGTTACACCAACCAAGTCGTTTTTTCCGTGTACGGCCGATTACCGACGGTGACCGATTTACCGACCGAACCGACCGATGACGACGAGACGCGACAAGACTCTTATACGCGAAACAACTCGTTTTCGGACACTCTCGAAAACTTTTTTTTTCTTTTTTTAATATTCAGTAAACGAATATGTTTTAGAGCACGTAAATTATGTTCTTTTTACGGTCTATCGATTGCAACCAAAATCGCATTTATAGAGAGGCGCACAAGATAGATATTCGAGCTTAATTTTCTCAGCCTCGCCAGAACTGATGTTCAGTGGTCGTCGTCATCGCACACAACATGGCGGCGTCCACAAGCGGACACCGCCATGTTGTGTGCGATTTTGTAAGCAGACGTCGCTATAACAGATGACGTGCATCTAACTTCACGTCAGTCACGCTCCATCTCTGTCTCTCTCTTTCTCTATGTATATCTCTCAAATCTCTTCTCACACATCAATTATCTTGTAATTGGTTCGAACGATTTTCGTGAAATTTTGTACTCGAGGGTTTTCGAGGTCAATGATTAATAATCTGACCTCAAAATTCAAAAACTAAGAATGTCAATCCAGTATAGCACACCAAAATACAATAATTAACTAATTGATGCTCATACAAACTGGTATATGGGGGTTTTCGAGGTCGCATTTAGAAATTCAAAGTCGCGGATCCAACATGGCGGATGGAAATTTAAAATTGATTTAACTGGAATGAAATTCGGCACTCGGGGGTTTATGAGATCGCTGATTACGAATCTGTCCTTAAAATTAAAAAAAAATCGAAAATGGTGAATCAAATATGGCAGTTAAAAATTCAGAATTGATTGCATCCGGATGACAATTGGCACTCGAGGATTTCAAAGTCAAATTTGAATTTGATCCGCAATTTTGAATTTCTAAATTTTGAGTACAGATTTGTAATGAGCGACCCCGAACTACTGAGTGTCGGTTTTGATTTGAAGTAAATCACTTTTGGATTTTCATCCGCCATATTGGAACCTCCATTTTTAATTTCTGTATTTTGACCACAAATTCACAATCAGCAACCAAAAAAATTCTTAGATGGCATTTTTCATTCAAATCGGAATATTTGTTTTCCCGTGTTTTTGGCACAGATAGTGAAATTTGTCTTGCCACTCAAGAGAATAATTCTAATCTTGCGGAAACCTATTAATATTAAGGGCTAGGTAATATTGTATTGATGATGTGAACTGGTATTAATTAACACTAAAAAATGTAAAGCCTCGAAAATGAATACTCGTACTTCGTGATTAACAATTTTGCGATAATATCGAAAAATATCTAGTATAAATCGCCAAGGAGAACTTTTGCAAAAAGTAGACAAATACCCCAAAAAAACACCTTGGGTGTAAAAATCTGAGACAAGTAAATTTACATCGGCAAATGTACCTATTCTTACAAAAAGTTGTGAAATAGTGAATTTATAAAAGTAAAACCCCATACTATGCAAAAAGTCGACAAATAATTACCCGCCTCACAACGTCAAGTAAACCCGAAAATTAATAATGATAGTTTAATTAACTCAAAGTTGCATGGGTCAATTTATAAAAATTACTTGTCCGGCCTAAAGTATCGACTGTTGGTGTTGGCGGTCGACGAAACAGTTAATTGTGCGTATTTAGCTAATATACCAGTTGTCATGTTAATTTGATAAGTACAATGGCCGGACAAGCAGTTTTTATAAATTGACCCATGCAACTTTGAGTTAATTAAACTATCATTATTAATTTTCGGGTTTACTTGACGTTGTGAGGCGGGTAATTATTTGTCGACTTTTTGCAAGTATGGGGTTTTACTTTTATAAATTCATTATTTCACAACTTTTTGTAAGAATAGGTACATTTGCCGATGTAAATTTACTTGTCTCAGATTTTTACACCCAAGGTGTTTTTTAGGGGTTTTTCTTATACCGTAAATAGGATAATCTAAGGAGTGGGATTTTACGATGTATTGCCCCCTCGGAGGAGCGCAGATTCATTTAAAATCGCCGTGCGTACTTTCTGAAGGCGCGCACGACCATTACCTTAAGGTTTTTGCGGACTTTCAACGCGCTGTTTCGGATTTACGGTGCTAATAGGGATGCTTTTTTCGCGTGAAAAAGACCCGATAATACCTCACTACTTCATAATGAAGATTTTTGGTCCAAACAAGCTTAAATATTTTATCACATTATTGTTCAAGAGAAAAAAACAAAGTTTAGACCTAAGACTTTAACCAATGATTTGTTCACTATTAAGAATAAATTACAAATGCACCAATGAACTAACATTCCGTACAAAAAGAAGACAGGATTCGTACGTGAAGCTTTATAATTATAATTTTTTTTGTACTCCCCACGTGTTGGAAAAGGACTTTCGCCGAGCACGACATTTACACACCACCGATGTCGGAAGCTGAATCAAGGAATACCAAGCACACCATTGAATTTGCTGTCCGCCCCAAAAAAAACAAAGTTGGTACCTAAGACTACTGTCACTATATTTTTTATTCCCTATGCCTTGCCAGGTGAATTCTGCCGTACTCGTGATTAATGCATCATCGGGGTGGTAATTCGTTGCGAAAATTAGTAACTGTACCATTAAATTTGCTTTTCGCATTGAAAAACCTTGAAAAAACAAAGTTGGTGACTCAAACTTGATAATTATCATTTTTTTTATTCCCGACTCGTTGCCAGGTGAATTAAGCCGCGCTCGTGATTAATACACCATCGGGGTCGTAACTCGTTACCAAAATTAGCAACTGCACCATTAAATTTTCGTTTCGCATTCAAAAAACAAAGTTGGTGCCTAAAACTTGACAATTATCTTTTTTTTTCATTCCTGACACGTTGCCAGGTGAATTTAGCCGCGCTCGCGATTAATACATCATCGGTGTCGTAACTCGTTGCCAAAATTAGCAACTGCACCATTAAATTTGCGTTTCGCGTTCAAAAAACAAAGTTGGCGCCTGAGACATGACAATTATCTTTTTTTTGTTCATTCCCGACACGTTGCCAGGTGAATTAAGCCGCGCTCGTGATTAATACACCATCGGGGTTGTAACTCGTTGCCAAAATTAGCAACTGCACCATTAAATTTGCGTTTCGCGTTCAAAAAACAAAGTTGGCACCTGAGACTTGACAATTATCATCTTTTTTTTCATTCCCGACACGTTGCCAGGTCAATTTAGCCGCGATCGTGATTAATACACCATCAGGGTTGTAACTCGTTGCCAAAATTAGCAACTGCACCATTAAATTTTCGTTTCGCATTGAAAAAACAAAGTTGGAGCCTAGAACTTGATAATTATCTTTTTTTTTCATTCCCTACACGTTGTCATGTGAATTTAGCCGCCCTCGTAATTAATACACCATCGGGGACGTAACTCGTTGCCAAAATTAGCAACTGCACCATTAAATTTTCGTTTCGCATTCAAAAAACAAAGTTGGCGCCTAAAACTTGATAATTATCTTTTATTTATTCCCTACACGTTGCCATGTGAATTTATCCGCGTTCGTGATTATCCTCCATCGCGTTAAAAAAACAAAGTTGGCGCCTGAGACTTGACAATTATCATTTTTTTTTTATTCCCGACACGTTGCCAGGTGAATTTAGCCGCGCTCGTGATTAATACACCATCGGGGTCGTAACTCGTTGCCAAAATTAGCAACTACACCGTTAAATTTATGTTTCGCATTCAAATAACAAAGTTGGAGAGTAAAATTTGATAATTACCTTTTTTTCATTCCCGACACGTTGAGAGGTGAATTTAGCCGCCCTCGTGATTCATGTACCATCGGGGCCGTAACTCGTTGCTAAAATTATCAACTGCACCATTAAATTTGCATTTCGTATTGAAAAAACAAAGTTGATGCCTAAAACTTGAAAATTGTTATTTTTTTTCATTCCCGACACGTTGCCAGGTGAATTTAGCCGCGCATGTGATTAATACAACATCGGAGCCGTAACTCGTTGCCAAAATTAGCAACTGCACCATTAAATTTTCGTTTCGCAATCAAAAAACAAAGTTGGTGACTAAATCTTGATAATTATCGATTTTTTATTCCTTACATATGGGCAGTTGAATTCTGCCGCGTTTGTGATTAATACACCATCGGGGTCATAACTCGTTGCCAAAATTGACAACAGCACCATTAAATTTGCATTTCGTATTCAAAAAACAAAGTTGGTGCCTAAAACTTGATAATTATCTTTTTTTTATTCCCTACACGTGGCCATGTGAATTTATCCGCGCTCGTGATTATCCTCCATCGGGGTCGTAACTCGTTGCCAAAATTAGCAACAGCACCATTAAATTTGCGTTTCGTGTTAAAAAAACAAAGTTGGCGCCTGAGACTTGACAGTTATCAATTTTTTTATTCCCGACACGTTGCCAGGTGAATTTAGCCACGCTCGTGATTAATACACCATCAGGGTCGTAACTCGTTGCCAAAATTAGCAACTACACCGTTAAATTTATATTTCGCATTCAAATAACAAAGTTGGAGAGTAAAATTTGATAATTATCTTTTTTTTCATTCCCGACACGTTGCCAGGTGAATTTAGCCGCGCTTGTGATTAATACAACATCGGAGCCGTAACTCGTTGCCAAAATTAGCAAATGCACCATTAAATTTTCGTTTCGCAATCAAAAAACAAAGTTGGTGACTAAATCTTGATAATTATCGATTTTTTATTCCTTACATATGGGCAGTTGAATTCTGCCGCGTTTGTGATTAATACACCATCGGGGTCATAACTCGTTGCCAAAATTGGCAACAGCACCATTAAATTTGCATTTCGCATTCAAAAAACAAAGTTGGTGCCGAAAACTTGATAATTGATATTTTTTTCATTCCCGACACGTTGCCAGGTGAATTTATCCGCCGTCGTAATTAATGCACCATCGGGGACGTAACTCGTTGCCAAAATTAGCAACTGCACCATTAAATTTGCGTTTCTTATTCAAAAAACAAAGTTGCAGCCTAAAACTTGATAATTATCATTTTTTCCATTCCCGACACATTGCCAGGTGAATTTAGACGTGCTCGTGATTAATAAAACATCGGAGTCGTAACTCATTGCAAAAATTAGGAACTGCACCATTATATTTTCGTTTCGCAATCATAAAACAAAGTTGGTGCCTAAATCTCGATAATTATCTTTTTTTTTATTCCCTACATATGGCCAGTTGAATTCTGCCGCGTTTGTGATTAATACACCATCGGGGTCGTAACTCGTTGCCAAAATTGGCAGAATGAAGGTTTTTGACACATTTACACCGTGTAAATGTGTCAAAGACCTTCATTCTACTCAAATGCACATTATCCATGCGGTTAAAGTCGTCTGGCACAGCTGCGACGAACGAAAAATCGTGATATCGCGAGTTTCAAGCGTTTCTGAGAGCACAAGGTGAATTTAGCCGTCCTCGTGATTCATGTACCATCGGGGCCGTAACTCGTTGCCAAAATTGGCAACAGCACCATTACATTTGCATTTCGCATTCAAAAAACAAAGTTGGTGCCTAAAACTTGATAATTGTTCATTTTTTTCATTCCCGACACGTTGCCAAGTGAATGTAGCCGCCCTCGTGATTCATGTACCATCGGGGCCGTAACTCGTTGCTAAAATTAGCAACTGCACCATTAAATTTGCATTTCGTTTTGAAAAAACAAAGTTGCTGCCTAAAACTTGATAATTGTTATTTTTTTTCATTCCCGACACGTTGCCAGGTGAATTTAGCCGCGCTTGTGATTAATACACCATCGGGGACGTAACTCGTTGCCAAAATTAGCAACTGCACCATTAAATTTTCGTCTCGCTTTCAAAAAACAAAGTTGGTGCCTAAAACTTGATAATTATTATTTTTTTTATTCCCGACACGTTGCCAGGTGAATTTATCCGCGATCGTGATTATCCTCCATCGGGGTCGTAACGCGTTGCCAAAATTAGCAACAGCACCATTAAATTTGCGTTTCGCGTTCAAAAAACAAAGTTGGAGCCTAAAACTTGATAATTATCTTTTTTTTATTCCCTTCATATGGCCAGTTGAATTCTGCCGCGCTTGTGATTAATACACCATCGGGGTCGTAACTCGTTGCCAAAATTGGAAACAGCACCATTAAATTTGTATTTCGCATTCAAAAAACAAAGTTGGTGCCTAAAACTTGATAATTGTTATTTTTTTTCATTCCCGACACGTTGCTAGGTGAATTTAGCCGCCCTCGTGATTAATGCACCATCGGGGACATAACTCGTTGGCAAAATTAGCAACTGCACCATTAAATTTGCGTTTCGAATTCAAAAACAAAGTTGCAGGATAATACTTGATAATTATCATTTTTTCCATTCCCGACACATTGCCAGGTGAATTTAGACGTGCTCGTGATTACTAAAACATCGGAGTCGTAACTTGTTGCAAAAATTAGCAACTGCACCATTATATTTTCGTTTCGCAATCAAAAAACAAAGTTGGTGCCTAAATCTCGATAATTATATTTTTTTTTATTCCCTACATATGGCCAGTTGAATTCTGGCGCGTTTGTGATTAATACACCATCGGGGTCGTAACTCGTTGCCAAAATTTTCAACAGCACCATTAAATTTGCATTTCGCATTCAAAAAACAAAGTTGGTGCCTAAAACTTGATAATTATCTTTTTTTTCATTCCCGACACGTTGTCAAGTGAATTTAGCTGCCCTCGTAATTAATGCACTATCGGGGACGTAACTCGTTGCCAAAGTTAGCAACTGCACAATTAAATTTTCGTTTCGCATTCAGAAAACAAAGTTGGTGCCTAAAACTTGATAATTATTATTTTTTTTTATTCCCGACACGTTGCCAGGTGAATTTAGCCGCCCTCGTGATTAATGCACCATCGGGGACGTAACTCGTTGCCAAAATTAGCAACTGCACCATTATATTTTCGTTTCGCAATCAAAAAACAAAGTTGGTGCCTAAATCTCGATAATTATATATTTTTTTATTCCCTACATGTGGCCAGGTGAATTCTGCCGCGTTTGTGATTAATACACCATCGGGGTCGTAACTCGTTGCCAAAATTGGCAACAGCACCATTACATTTGCATTTCGCATTCAAAAAACAAAGTTGGTGCCTAAAACTTGATAATTGTTCATTTTTTTCATTCCCGACACGTTGCCAGGTGAATGTAGCCGCCCTCGTGATTCATGTACCATCGGGGCCGTAACTCGTTGCTAAAATTAGCAACTGCACCATTAAATTTGCATTTCGTATTGAAAAAACAAAGTTGCTGCCTAAAACTTGATAATTGTTATTTTTTTCATTCCCGACACGTTGCCAGGTGAATTTAGCCGCGCTTGTGATTAATACACCATCGGGGACGTAACTCGTTGCCAAAATTAGCAACTGCACCATTAAATTTTCGTCTCGCTTTCAAAAAACAAAGTTGGTGCCTAAAACTTGATAATTATTATTTTTTTTATTCCCGACACGTTGCCAGGTGAATTTATCCGCGCTCGTGATTATCCTCCATCGGGGTCGTAACGCGTTGCCAAAATTAGCAACAGCACCATTAAATTTGCGTTTCGCGTTCAAAAAACAAAGTTGGAGCCTAAAACTTGATAATTAACTTTTTTTTCATTCCCTACACGTTGTCAGGTGAATTTAGCTGCCCTCGTAATTAAGGCACCATCGGGGACGTAACTCGTTGCCAAACTTAGCAACTGCACAATTAAATTTTCGTTTCGCATTCAAAAAACAAAGTTGGTGCCTAAAACTTGATAATTATTATTTTTTTTATTCCCTACATATGGCCAGTTGAATTCTGCCGCGTTTGTGGTTAATACACCATCGGGGTCGTAACTCGTTGCCAAAATTGGCAGAATGAAGGTTTTTGACACATTTACACCATGTAAATGTTTCAAAGACCTTCATTCTACTCAAATGCACATTATCCATGCGGTTAAAGTCGTCTGGCACAGCTGCGGCAAACGAAAAATCGTGATATCGCGTGTTTCGAGCGTTTCTGAGAGCACAAGGTGAATTTAGCCGCCCTCGTGATTCATGTACCATCGGGGCCGTAACTCGTTGCTAAAATTAGCAACTGCACCATTAAATTTGCATTTCGTATTGAAAAAACAAAGTTGCTGCCTAAAACTTGATAATTGTTATTTTTTTTCATTCCCGACACGTTGTCAGGTGAATTTAGCCGCTCTTGTGATTAATACACCATCGATGTCATAACGCGTTGCCAAAATCAGCAACTGCGCTATTAAATTTGCATTTCGCATTGAAAAAACAAAGTTCTAGCCTAAAACTTGATAATTATCTTTTTTTTCATTCCCTACAAGTTGTCATGTGAATTTAGCCGCCCTCGTAATTAATACACCATCGGGGACGTAACTCGTTGCCAAAATTAGGAACTGCACCATTAAAATTTCGTTTCGCTTTCAAAAAACAAAGTTGGCGCCTAAAACTTGATAATTATCTTTTTTTTATTCCCTACACGTGGCCATGTGAATTTATTCGCGCTCGTGATTATCCTCCATCGGGGTCGTAACTCGTTGCCAAAATTAGCAACAGCACCATTAAATTTGCGTTTCGCGTTAAAAAAACAAAGTTGGCGCCTGAGACTTCACAGTTATCATTTTTTTTTATTCCCGACATGTTGCCAGGTGAATTTAGCCACGCTCGTGATTAATACACCATCAGGGTCGTAACTCGTTGCCAAAATTAGCAACTACACCGTTAAATTTATATTTCGCATTCAAATAACAAAGTTGGAGAGTAAAATTTGATAATTATCTTTTTTTTTATTCCCAACACGTTGCCAGGTGAATTTAGCCGCGCTTATGATTAATACACCATCGTGGTCGTAACTCGTTACCAAAATTAGCAACTGCACCATTAAATTTTCGTTTCGCATTGAAAAAACAAAGTTGGAGAATAAAACTTGATAATTATATTTTTTTTCATTCCCTACACGTTGTCAGGTGAATTTAGCTGCCTTCGTAATTAATGCACCATCGGGGACGTAATTCGTTGCCACAATTAGCAACAGCACCATTAAATTTGCGTTTCGCGTTCAAATAACAAAGTTGGCGCCTGAGACTTTACAATTAGCATTTCTTTTAATTCCCGACACATTGCCAGGTGAATTTAGCCGCGCTCGTGATTAATACACCATCGTGGTTGTAACTCGTTGCCAAAATTAGCAACTGCACCATTAAATTTGAGTTTCGCATTCAAAAAACAAAGTTGGAGCCTAAAACTTGATAATTATCTTTTTTTTCATTCCCTACACGTTGTCAGGTGAATTTAGCTGCCCTCGTAATTAATGCACCATCGGGGACGTAACTCGTTGCCAAAATTAGCAACTGCACCATTAAATTTTCATTTCGCATTCAAAAAACAAAGTTGGCGCCTAAAACTTGATAATTATCTTTTTTGTCCCTACACGTTTCTATGTGAATTTATGCGCTCTCGTGATTATCCTCCATCGGGGTCGTAACTCGTTGCCACAATTAACAACAGCACCACTAAATTTGCGTTTCGCGTTCAAAAAACAAAGTTGGAGCCTAAAACTTGATAATTATCTTTTTTTTCATTCCCTACACGTTGTCAGGTGAATTTAGCTGTCCACGTAATTAATGCACCATCGGGGACGTAACTCGTTGCCAAAATTAGCAACTGCACAATTAAATTTTCGTTTCGCATTCAAAAAACAAAGTTGGTGCCTAAAACTTGATAATTATTATTATTTTTTATTCCCGACACGTTGCCAGGTGAATTTATCCGCGCTCGTGATTATCCTCCATCGGGGTCGTAACTCGTTGCCAAAATTAGCAACGTCACCATTAAATTTGCGTTTCGCGTTCAAAAAACAAAGTTGGAGCCTAAAACTTGATAATTATATTTTTTTCATTCCCGACACGTTGCCAGGTGAATTTAGCCGCCCTCGTAATTAATGCACCATCGGGGACGTAACTCGTTGCCAAAATTAGCAACTGCACCATTAAATTTGCGTTTCTTATTCAAAAAACAAAGTTGGCGCCTAAAACTTGATAATTATCTTTTTTTATTCCCTACACGTGGCCATGTGAATTTATCCGCGCTCGTGATTATCCTCCATCGGGGTCGTAACTCGTTGCCAAAATTAGCAACAGCACCATTAAATTTGCGTTTCGCGTTAAAAAAACAAAGTTGGCGCCTGAGACTTGACAGTTATCATTTTTTTTATTCCCGACACGTTGCCAGGTGAATTTAGCCACGCTCGTGATTAATACACCATCAGGGTCGTAACTCGTTGCCAAAATTAGCAACTACACCGTTAAATTTATATTTCGCATTCAAATAACAAAGTTGGAGAGTAAAATTTGATAATTATCTTTTTTTTCATTCCCGACACGTTGCCAGGTGAATTCTGAAAAACTGGTGATTAATGCACCATCGGGGTCATAACTCGTTGCCAAAATCAGCAACTGCACTATTAAATTTGCATTGCGCATTGAAAAAACAAAGTTGGAGCCTAAAACTTGATAATTATCTTTTTTTTTCATTCCCTACACGTTGTCAGGTGAATTTAGCTGCCCTCCTAATTAATGCACCATCGGGGACGTAACTCGTTGCCAAAATTAGCAACTGCACCATTAAATTCGAATTTCGCATTCAAAAAACAAAGTTGGTGACTAAAACTTGATAATTATTTTTTTTTTTTATTCCCGACACGTTGCCAGGTGAATTTAGCCGCCCTCGTGATTAATGCACCATCGGGGACGTAACTCGTTGCCAAAATTAGCAACTGCACAATTAAATTTTCGTTTCGCATTCAAAAAACAAAGTTGGTGCCTAAAACTTGATAATTATTATTTTTTTTATTCCCGACACGTTGCCAGGTGAATTTATCCGCGCTCGTGATTATCCTGCATCGGGGTCGTAACTCGTTGCCAAAATTAGCAACAGCACCATTAAATTTGCGTTTCGCGTTCAAAAAACAAAGTTGGAGCCTAAAAGTTGATAATTAACTTTTTTTTCATTCCCTACACGTTGTCAGGTGAATTTAGCTGCCCTCGTAATTAAGGCACCATCGGGGACGTAACTCGTTGCCAAACTTAGCAACTGCACAATTAAATTTTCGTTTCGCATTCAAAAAACAAAGTTGGTGCCTAAAACTTGATAATTATTATTTTTTTATTCCCTACATATGGCCAGTTGATTTCTGCCGCGTTTGTGATTAATACACCATCGGGGTCGTAACTCGTTGAAAAAATTGACAAAATGAAGTTTTTTGACACATTTACACCGTGTAAATGTGTCAAAGACCTTCATTCTACTCAAATGCACATTATCCATGCGGTTAAAGTCGTCTGGCCCAGCTGCGGCGAACGAAAAATCGTGATATCGCGTGTTTCGAGCGTTTCTGAGAGCACAACGTGAATTTAGCCATCTCGTGATTCATGTACCATCGGGGCCGTAACTCGTTGCTAAAATTAGCAACTGCACCATTAAATTTGCATTTCGTATTGAAAAAACAAAGTTGCTGATTAAAACTTGATAATTGTTATTTTTTTTCATTCCCGACACGTTGCCAGGTGAATTTAGCCGCGCTTGTGATTAATACACCATCGGTGTCATAACGCGTTGCCAAAATCAGCAACTGCGCTGTTAAATTTGCATTTCGCATTGAAAAAACAAAGTTGGAGCCTAAAACTTGATAATTATCTCTTTTTTTCATTCCTTACACGTTGTCAGGTGAATTTAGCTGCCCTCGTAATTAATGCACCATCGGGGACGTAACTCGTTGCCAAAGTTAGCAACTGCACAATTAAATTTGCATTGCGCATTGAAAAAACAAAGTTGGAGCCTAAAACTTGATAATTATCTTTTTTTTTCATTCCCTACACGTTGTCAGGTGAATTTAGCTGCCCTCGTAATTAATGCACCATCGGGGACGTAACTCGTTGCCAAAATTAGCAACAGCACAATTAAATTTTCGCTTCGCATTCAAAAAACAAATTTGGTGCCTAAAACTTCATAATTATTATTTTTTTTATTCCCGACACGTTGCCAGGTGAATTTAGACGTGCTCGTGATTAATACAACATCGGAGTCGTAACTCGTTGCCAAAATTAGCAACTGCACCATTATATTTTCGTTTCGCAATCAAAAAACAAAGTTTGTGCCTAAATCTCGATAATTATATATTTTTTTATTCCCTACATGTGGCCAGGTGAATTCTGCCGCGTTTGTGATTAATACACCATCGGGGTCGTAACTCGTTGCCAAAATTGGCAACAGCACCATTACATTTGCATTTCGCATTCAAAAAACAAAGTTGGTGCCTAAAACTTGATAATTGTTCATTTTTTTCATTCCCGACACGTTGCCAGGTGAATGTAGCCGCCCTCGTGATTCATGCACCATCGGGGCCGTAACTCGTTGCTAAAATTAGCAACTGCACCATTAAATTTGCATTTCGTATTGAAAAAACAAAGTTGCTGCCTAAAACTTGATAATTGTTATTTTTTTTCATTCCCGACACGTTGCCAGGTGAATTTAGCCGCGCTTGTGATTAATACACCATCGGGGACGTAACTCGTTTCCAAAATTAGCAACTGCACCATTAAATTTTCGTCTCGCTTTCAAAAAACAAAGTTGGTGCCTAAAACTTGATAATTATTATTTTTTTTATTCCCGACACGTTGCCAGGTGAATTTATCCGCGCTCGTGATTATCCTCCATCGGGGTCGTAACGCGTTGCCAAAATTAGCAACAGCACCATTAAATTTGCGTTTCGCGTTCAAAAAACAAAGTTGGAGCCTAAAACTTGATAATTAACTTTTTTTTCATTCCCTACACGTTGTCAGGTGAATTTAGCTGCCCTCGTAATTAAGGCACCATCGGGGACGTAACTCGTTGCCAAACTTAGCAACTGCACAATTAAATTTTCGTTTCGCATTCAAAAAACAAAGTTGGTGCCTAAAACTTGATAATTATTATTTTTTTTATTCCCTACATATGGCCAGTTGAATTCTGCCGCGTTTGTGGTTAATACACCATCGGGGTCGTAACTCGTTGCCAAAATTGGCAGAATGAAGGTTTTTGACACATTTACACCGTGTAAATGTGTCAAAGACCTTCATTCTACTCAAATGCACATTATCCATGCGGTTAAAGTCGTCTGGCACAGCTGCGGCGAACGAAAAATCGTGATATCGCGTGTTTCGAGCGTTTCTGAGCGCACAAGGTGAATTTAGCCGCCCTCGTGATTCATGTACCATCGGGGCCGTAACTCGTTGCTAAAATTAGCAACTGCACCATTAAATTTGCATTTCGTATTGAAAAAACAAAGTTGCTGATTAAAACTTGATAATTGTTATTTTTTTTCATTCCCGACACGTTGCCAGGTGAATTTAGCCGCGCTTGTGATTAATACACCATCGGTGTCATAACGCGTTGCCAAAATCAGCAACTGCGCTGTTAAATTTGCATTTCGCATTGAAAAAACAAAGTTGGAGCCTAAAACTTGATAATTATCTCTTTTTTTCATTCCTTACACGTTGTCAGGTGAATTTAGCTGCCCTCGTAATTAATGCACCATCGGGGACGTAACTCGTTGCCAAAGTTAGCAACTGCACAATTAAATTTGCATTGCGCATTGAAAAAACAAAGTTGGAGCCTAAAACTTGATAATTATCTTTTTTTTTCATTCCCTACACGTTGTCAGGTGAATTTAGCTGCCCTCGTAATTAATGCACCATCGGGGACGTAACTCGTTGCCAAAATTAGCAACAGCACAATTAAATTTTCGCTTCGCATTCAAAAAACAAATTTGGTGCCTAAAACTTCATAATTATTATTTTTTTTATTCCCGACACGTTGCCAGGTGAATTTAGACGTGCTCGTGATTAATACAACATCGGAGTCGTAACTCGTTGCCAAAATTAGCAACTGCACCATTATATTTTCGTTTCGCAATCAAAAAACAAAGTTTGTGCCTAAATCTCGATAATTATATATTTTTTTATTCCCTACATGTGGCCAGGTGAATTCTGCCGCGTTTGTGATTAATACACCATCGGGGTCGTAACTCGTTGCCAAAATTGGCAACAGCACCATTACATTTGCATTTCGCATTCAAAAAACAAAGTTGGTGCCTAAAACTTGATAATTGTTCATTTTTTTCATTCCCGACACGTTGCCAGGTGAATGTAGCCGCCCTCGTGATTCATGCACCATCGGGGCCGTAACTCGTTGCTAAAATTAGCAACTGCACCATTAAATTTGCATTTCGTATTGAAAAAACAAAGTTGCTGCCTAAAACTTGATAATTGTTATTTTTTTTCATTCCCGACACGTTGCCAGGTGAATTTAGCCGCGCTTGTGATTAATACACCATCGGGGACGTAACTCGTTTCCAAAATTAGCAACTGCACCATTAAATTTTCGTCTCGCTTTCAAAAAACAAAGTTGGTGCCTAAAACTTGATAATTATTATTTTTTTTATTCCCGACACGTTGCCAGGTGAATTTATCCGCGCTCGTGATTATCCTCCATCGGGGTCGTAACGCGTTGCCAAAATTAGCAACAGCACCATTAAATTTGCGTTTCGCGTTCAAAAAACAAAGTTGGAGCCTAAAACTTGATAATTAACTTTTTTTTCATTCCCTACACGTTGTCAGGTGAATTTAGCTGCCCTCGTAATTAAGGCACCATCGGGGACGTAACTCGTTGCCAAACTTAGCAACTGCACAATTAAATTTTCGTTTCGCATTCAAAAAACAAAGTTGGTGCCTAAAACTTGATAATTATTATTTTTTTTATTCCCTACATATGGCCAGTTGAATTCTGCCGCGTTTGTGGTTAATACACCATCGGGGTCGTAACTCGTTGCCAAAATTGGCAGAATGAAGGTTTTTGACACATTTACACCGTGTAAATGTGTCAAAGACCTTCATTCTACTCAAATGCACATTATCCATGCGGTTAAAGTCGTCTGGCACAGCTGCGGCGAACGAAAAATCGTGATATCGCGTGTTTCGAGCGTTTCTGAGCGCACAAGGTGAATTTAGCCGCCCTCGTGATTCATGTACCATCGGGGCCGTAACTCGTTGCTAAAATTAGCAACTGCACCATTAAATTTGCATTTCGTATTGAAAAAACAAAGTTGCTGCCTAAAACTTGATAATTGTTATTTTTTTTCATTCCCGACACGTTGCCAGGTGAATTTAGCCACGCTTGTGATTAATACACCATCGGTGTCATAACGCGTTGCCAAAATCAGCAACTGCGCTATTAAATTTGCATTTCGCATTGAAAAAACAAAGTTCTAGCTTGAAACTTGATAATTATCTTTTTTTTCATTCCCTACAAGTTGTCATGTGAATTTAGCCGCCCTCGTAATTAATACACCATCGGGGACGTAACTCGTTGCCAAAATTAGCATCTGCACCATTAAAATTTCGTTTCGCTTTCAAAAAACAAAGTTGGCGCCTAAAACTTGATAATTATCTTTTTTTTATTCCCTACACGTGGCCATGTGAATTTATCCGCGCTCGTGATTATCCTCCATCGGGGTCGTAACTCGTTGCCAAAATTAGCAACAGCACCATTAAATTTGCGTTTCGCGTTAAAAAAAACAAAGTTGGCGCCTGAGACTTGACAGTTATCATTTTTTTTTATTCCCGACATGTTGCCAGGTGAATTTAGCCACGCTCGTGATTAATACACCATCAGGGTCGTAACTCGTTGCCAAAATTAGCAACTACACCGTTAAATTTATATTTCGCATTCAAATAACAAAGTTGGAGAGTAAAATTTGATAATTATCTTTTTTTTTATTCCCGACACGTTGCCAGGTGAATTTAGCCGCGCTTATGATTAATACACCATCGTGGTCGTAACTCGTTACCAAAATTAGCAACTGCACCATTAAATTTTCGTTTCGCATTGAAAAAACAAAGTTGGAGAATAAAACTTGATAATTATATTTTTTTTCATTCCCTACACGTTGTCAGGTGAATTTAGCTGCCTTCGTAATTAATGCACCATCGGGGACGTAATTCGTTGCCACAATTAGCAACAGCACCATTAAATTTGCGTTTCGCGTTCAAAAAACAAAGTTGGCGCCTGAGACTTTACAATTAGCATTTCTTTTAATTCCCGACACATTGCCAGGTGAATTTAGCCGCGCTCGTGATTAATACACCATCGTGGTTGTAACTCGTTGCCAAAATTAGCAACTGCACCATTAAATTTGAGTTTCGCATTCAAAAAACAAAGTTGGAGCCTAAAACTTGATAATTATCTTTTTTTTCATTCCCTACACGTTGTGAGGTGAATTTAGCTGTCCACGTAATTAATGCACCATCGGGGACGTAACTCGTTGCCAAAATTAGCAACTGCACAATTAAATTTTCGTTTCGCATTCAAAAAACAAAGTTGGTGCCTAAAACTTGATAATTATCTTTTTTTTCATTCCCGACACGTTGTCAGGTGAATTTAGCTGCCCTCGTAATTAATGCACTATCGGGGACGTAACTCGTTGCCAAAGTTAGCAACTGCACAATTAAATTTTCGTTTCGCATTCAAAAAACAAAGTTGGTGCCTAAAACTTGATAATTATTATTATTTTTTATTCCCGACACGTTGCCAGGTGAATTTATCCGCGCTCGTGATTATCCTCCATCGGGGTCGTAACTCGTTGCCAAAATTAGCAACGTCACCATTAAATTTGCGTTTCACGTTCAAAAAACAAAGTTGGAGCCTAAAACTTGATAATTATATTTTTTTCATTCCCGACACGTTGCCAGGTGAATTTAGCCGCCCTCGTAATTAATGCACCATCGGGGACGTAACTCGTTACCAAAATTAGCAACTGCACCATTAAATTTGCGTTTCTTATTCAAAAAACAAAGTTGGCGCCTAAAACTTGATAATTATCTTTTTTTTATTCCCTACACGTGGCCATGTGAATTTATCCGCGCTCGTGATTATCCTCCATCGGGGTCGTAACTCGTTGCCAAAATTAGCAACGTCACCATTAAATTTGCGTTTCACGTTCAAAAAACAAAGTTGGAGCCTAAAACTTGATAATTATATTTTTTTCATTCCCGACACGTTGCCAGGTGAATTTAGCCGCCCTCGTAATTAATGCACCATCGGGGTCTTAACTCGTTGCCAAAATCAGCAACTGCACAATTAAATTTGCATTGCGCATTGAAAAAACAAAGTTGGAGCCTAAAACTTGATAATTATCTTTTTTTTCATTCCCTACACGTTGTCAGGTGAATTTAGCTGCCCTCGTAATTAATGCACCATCGGGGACGTAACTCGTTGCCAAAATTAGCAACAGCACAATTAAATTTTCGCTTCGCATTCAAAAAACAAATTTGGTGCCTAAAACTTCATAATTATTATTTTTTTTATTCCCGACACGTTGCCAGGTGAATTTAGACGTGCTCGTGATTAATACAACATCGGAGTCGTAACTCGTTGCCAAAATTAGCAACTGCACCATTATATTTTCGTTTCGCAATCAAAAAACAAAGTTGGTGCCTAAATCTCGATAATTATATATTTTTTTATTCCCTACATGTGGCCAGGTGAATTCTGCCGCGTTTGTGATTAATACACCATCGGGGTCGTAACTCGTTGCCAAAATTGGCAACAGCACCATTATATTTTCGTTTCGCAATCAAAAAACAACGTTGGTGCCTAAATCTCGATAATTAACTTTTTTTTTTATTCCCTACATATGGCCAGTTGAATTCTGCCGCGTTTGTGATTAATACACCATCGGGGTCGTAACTCGTTGCCAAAATTGGCAACAGCACCATTATATTTTCGTTTCGCAATCAAAAAACAACGTTGGTGCCTAAATCTCGATAATTAACTTTTTTTTTTATTCCCTACATATGGCCTGTTGAATTCTGCCGCGTTTGTGATTAATACACCATCGGGGTCGTAACTCGTTGCCAAAATTGGCAACAGCACCATTAAATTTGCATTTCGCATTCAAAAAACAAAGTTGGTGCCTAAAACTTGATAATTATCTTTTTTTTCATTCCCTACACGTTGTCAGGAGAATTTAGCTGCCCTCGTAATTAATGCACCATCGGGGACGTAACTCGTTGCCAAAATTGGCAACTGTGTTACGTCAGGCCGTAACTTCGCGCTATTCGCACAAACGAACTCTTAGTTCAGTCATGGGTTTCGAGACTTCTGGCGAAAGGGGGCATTCGGTAAACAATTATACGAGCAACGGTCCCTGCAGGCCCCGGAAACTACAATATCTGTTAACAGATACCGCTGGGTCAGTCGATTTAAAAGAGTGCGGATGATGGTACAACAGGGCCCGATTTTTCAAAACACTAAGCTCTCTAGAAAAAGTCACCTACGCCACTCGAGCGAGCGGCGATAGACGAAACTAGAGGCAACTGGGCGGGTCGGTTATCGACCGTCAGCCGCTGGCCTTGCGTTACCACTCCTCTTAACGATCCTCGATCACTCGTTGCAGCCGAACCCGCCTGTGGTTACAAAAAAGGGAAATAAAAGAAATCTACTTAGCCCTGAGAGCTAGAAGATTATGAGAACACCGGGTGAATGCCCTACGTTCCACCAAAATCGTTGTTTCATTTTTCGTCTCGGAAATCATGATTTGTGCGTAATGGAGTTCTAGTCTGGCCAGATAACTAAACCTATTCTTCCGCTTTTCTTGAAGACCCCTGTAAATGCACAGATTAAAGAATAGGAGAATGCAACAAGACGAAATAATCAATTTCTCAAGGAACCTTTGGAACTCAAAAGACGGAGCCCCGTAAGATAAGGAGGCAAAAACGACTAAATTGTAAATGAACAACTGTTAAGAATTATATAACTCACCATGATAGTTTGTTAACATAAGAAAATGGTAAAAGGATTAATAGTTTATAAAATCGGGATTCATACATTTAAATACGGATTACTTTTAAAAGTTATAACATTCGGTAGGATAATTTGTTAACATAAGAAAATGGTAAAAGGATTAATAGTTTATAAAATCGGGATCCGTACACCTAGATATGAATAACTTTTGAAAATTATAACATTCGGTAGGATACTTGTTAATATAAACAAAATGGTGGAAGGTTTAACAGTTTATAAAATTGGGATTCACACAGTTAGATACAGATGACGTCGCATAATCTTGAATAATTAAGAAAGTTAAGACACGGCCCCGCGAGAATATGGAGCTGCAATTTTATACAAAATTTATAACAACGCGTATTAGCAACGACAAGCGAAGATGAACTTTCAACAACAAATTCGTGAATTACAGTCTGTAAATTCAAATCCGGGTCAACGCGATCTTGTTAAGAATTCATTCTTGTCGCCCGCGAAACCACTTAAAAAACACGGCAAGGACTCAGATAATGTATTCTATAGCAAACTTATAAAACTTATAAGCGAAGAGGTCCAAATAAGGCAGCAACTAATTCGTTCCAACGAAAAGCGTGAACACCTGGTCGAAACATCGAGAAGACATTGACGAAAGAGGAAGTCGTAAATGTGGAGCCAGGGCAAGGGACAGGCGCGGGGGCCGGGAGCCACGCGCGAGCCACGCGCGACCTACAAAGTGAGGTGTCCTCCTCTAGCATGAGATAGGGAGTCGAAGATCACGTGGGCACTACCCCTACCATCGCTCAATCAAAAGACAAAGGACCCAATCATATAAAAAGACAATAAGGTATCGACAAGAGGCAGTGCACCCCGAAAATTAGATCTGCCCACACCGAATCTCTGCCCGAGCATAGACTGAAACTTTAAAATCGAATTAACGACGAATTTCTGTCCGACCGCGGACTTAGAAAAAAATCATTTAAATCGACCGCGGACTTAGGAAAAAATCATTTAAATCGACCGCGGACTTAGAAAAAATCATTTAAATCGACCGCGGACTTAGAATAAATCACCTCCGAATTTAAATCGTATCGCGGACTTAGAAGAAAATCAGCTCCGAATTTAAATCATATCGCGGACTTAGGAAAAATCTCCTCCGAATTTAAAATCGTATCACGGACTTAGAAAATGTCGAGTTCCAATCATCATCGACTTTTAATCCGTCTGCGGACTTAGATCCATTCCGTTCTTCGCTAAGATTTTCATTTTTCGTAATTCGAACCTTTGTCCTAAACGGGGACTTAGGAGTTCATAGACTTAAATAAGTCTCTTCAGTTTTTGTATTCTCGGGTTTCGACTAATTTTGTATTTTATTTTATAATTTCGCACGCTTCGTATTTTGAGAAACTTGTACATCCGAACTCTGAATTTTGTTACAACACGAGGTGCCGATATTTGTGAACATCATCACGATTAATTACATGTTACCATCCTTTGTTGAGAAAAATCGGTTTATTTAATTTCCTCGTTTTACGAATAAAATCCGACGGTCGCATTCTTAAATTCAGTGTCACAGTTTCTTTACGATCGTGTCCTTCCCACCTGCAGCAGCAGCATCCAGTTCAACACAAAAAGGGTAAGTGACATTTTTAATTATATCGGTGAAATTTAGTACGCGCATTGTCTCGAGCCATCATCACATCATCATCATCTCAGACCTCAGTCAAATTCCCTTTAGAGAAGCATTCGCAGCTCGTCCCCGAGCAATTTTCCGAAAGGTTAGACTCGAAACAGAGCTTGCGCGTTTAGTGTACTTCGTCAGATGTGGTATAGGGAGGAGCCTTCCTTCTTGACCAGAGCACGGGTAAATCACGCTGAACCGCACTAATACGTGTAAAATTGTCGCTCGAGTAAAATCCACGACACTTTTGACGTAACAACTGCACAATTAAATTTTCGTTTCGCATTCAAAAAACAAAGTTGGTGCCTAAAACTTGATAATTATTATTTTTTTTATTCCCGACACGTTGCCAGGTGAATTTAGACGTGCTCGTGATTAATACAACATCGGAGTCGTAACTCGTTGCCAAAATTAGCAACTGCACCATTAAATTTTCGTTTCGCAATTAAAAACGAAGTTGGTGACTAAATCTTGATAATTATCTTTTTTTTTATTCCCTACATATGGCCAGTTGAATTTGGCCGCTTTTGTGATTAATACACCATCGGGGTCGTAACTCGTTGCCAAAATTAGCAACAGCACCATTAATTTTGCGTTTCGCGTTCAAAAAACAAAGTTGGCGCCTGAGACTTGACAATTATCTTTTTTTTGTTCATTCCCGACACGTTGCCAGGTGAATTTAGCCGCCCTCGTAATTAATGCACCGTCGAGGATGTAACTCGTTGCCAAAATTATTAACTGCACCATTAAATTTGCGTTCCTTATTCAAAAAACTAAGTTGCAGCCTAAAACTTGATAATTATCATTTTTTCCATTTCCGACACATTGCCAGGTGAATTTAGACGTGCTCGTGATTAATAAAACATCGGAGTCGTAACTCGTTGCAAAAATTAGGAACTGCACCATTATACACTCAGCAAAAAAATTAAGGGAGCAGTTAAATTTTACCGTTTTTTCACCGATTTTTGAAGCGCTGTAAGTTTGTGAAAAATGGTCGAATCGTAATAAAACAAAATGCGTTTTAAAGCTTCATATCTCTAGTTTGAAAATCAATGCAGTCTTTTTTTTTTTAAGCAACACGCTCGGCATGAACCTTAGGAATAGCGGGAAGGAAATTTTCTCAAATTTTTTGTCGTTTTCAAAGTCGTCCACGGGCACAAAAATTTTTTTTCTGGCTTTGTCAATGCTGGCGTCCTTTAGCCTGGTTCTTCAGCTTCAAAATGGTGTTTTGTTCATCTCTGTACGACCATTTGTCGCTGAGATATGGGCATTTAAAGGAAAAAGGAGCTTTTTTCGTAGATCATCAATATCTCATGAACTAATGATCGCACAGCGAGCTAAAGGTAGGTTTTGTAAACTGGAAGAAATGCTCTAAAAGTACTTTCTGGTACTTTAGAGATTTAATTTTTTTATGTAACCTTAATATTGAGTTGAAAAAGACCAAAAAAATGGACTTTTTCCCCGTTTTGGAAAATCCACGTCAACTTGGCAGATATTGCGATAATGACTCATGTTTTTAGGATTTTTTTTAGTTCAATACATGCCCAACGACCCCCCAAGATTAAAAAATGTATGTGCTGAACCGTTGTTTTTTCCCGAAGCGTCAAAGTTTTATCAAAAATTAAAGGAACACTTATTGTTCCTTAAATGGCATTTAATGATGACTAAATTTTAAAAAAAACTTTTAGATAGATAGATAGATAGATATGTTTTATTTGTTGTAGACAATAGTCTGTACAAATGGAGTTTCGCTCGTCGGCTTCTTAAAATATACTTATGCTTATGGTTCGGTGTTACACATGTTTTCGCCTTATTACCAATATAGTTATAACTATTTACTATGCGCCTTAGGTCCTAGTTTACACAGTATATATATTTTTTTTTCTTTTTTTTTTTTTTTTTTTTTTTCCTTCCGCTTATTCGTTCATTACAAACGCTCTGAGCATGAGTGATTTTGTTACAAAGGCATAGATATCATTTACAAGTTTTATCTGGGTGGCCTTGAGTAGCACTTTTAATTTATCGTCGTTGTCGAGAGTCTCGCTGCTCCAGTGTTTGCTTAAGTAGTGCTCTCTGTAGGGTTCGAACATAGGACATTGCAGCATAAAATGAGTTAGATCGTCTTGTTGATTAAAATTACATAGTGAGCAGAGGTCGCTGGCATCTAAAATATAGGTGGACCCTTTATGGGTGAATTTACAGCGGTTCTTATTGCTTAGTCGTAATTGCGCTATTATTCTCGCTTTGGCTATAGGCATTCTCCACTTTAGGTATTCTTCGCGCTCTCCTAGTATACTAATATCTCGGTAGAGTGGATTGTACGTCGAATTTAACACCCTTTCGATATTTGTGCTGAGACAGTCGTTGCTGTACTTGACTATTAGGCTGTTTCTAACTGCTCTTGATCGACTTGGGTTAGCAAATAGTTCGTCCCAAAGTGGGGCTTCGCCTATTTTAATTAGTAGCCTGCGCATCTGCGTTGCCCAGTTTCGGGCCTCATCAGCAGGATTAGCTCGGTCGAGTTCATAGAGTTTTCTGAAGCACTGTTTGGGAAGCCTGTCATCTTTCATCTCAAGTAGTTTCAACCACCAGTTCAGTGCTCTAACGAAGATATCTTTGCTAAGCTGCAGTAGTCCAAACTCTTGCCATATATAGTGATTTGGTGTGTTTTTTGCCAAAAGATACAGGCATTTTATGAATGACGTTTGTACCCTTTCAATTTTATCAAGATAACGCAGGGCCCATACTTCCGAGCAGTAGAGTGTGGTAGATTTGACGGCGCTGTTCAGTAGTGCCAGTCTAGCGTCTAGCGAGTCAGTTTTGCTTCTGATTAAGATTTCTCTTGTTTTTGCTGTTGCCATGAGGCCTCTTTCGATGAAAAAATCTGTCGTTTGTTTGAATTTCCCAGACGATGAAAAAAGGACTCCCAGATAGGTGTAAGAGTGAACTATCTCGAGAGCTTCCTCCCCCCAGGTTAACGGGGGAAATTCTTTTACTCGGCCTGCCTTCTGGAACGGGAGAATTTTGGTTTTTGAGGGGTTCAGCTCGAGACCATTAATGTCGCAGAATTCCTTGAGTGTGTTCAGTTTTTTGCGCGCATCGTGCCAAGATTGACATAATAGGACTATATCGTCTGCGAACATTAGCATTATTATGTCTCTTCTCGACGATATTGGTATACCGCTGTTGCCTTTTGCTTTGAAAAATTTGACTATATCTGATAGAAAGAGAGTAAACAGCAACGGGCTAAGACTGTCTCCCTGCATGACCCCCTGTGTGATGTCTATTGGCTCGGTTTGGTCTTTGCCGATCTTAATAATAAGTTGCGCGTTCTCGTAGAAATTTTTTAAGATTCTTAGGATTTTACCACTGACTCCTAACTTTTGCATTTTCATCCACAGTTTCGTGTGGTCAATAGTGTCAAACGCTCTCTTAAAATCGACGAAAATGGCCAGCACATTTTTATTTTTTGCCTGGAGGTTAATGTTTATAACAGACGAAAGTGTGAAAATATGATCTTGTCAGCTTCGCTCGGCTCTAAACCCCGCTTGTTCCTCCGGAATGATTTCGTTCTCATCCGCCCACGCTGCCAATCTGTCGGCTATAAGTGCCGTGAAAAGCTTTCCTACCGAACTAAATAGCGCAATGCCTCTATAGTTGAAAGGGTCGGATTTGTCCCCTTTTTTATGGAGCAACCGGAGCTCGGCGGTTGTCCAATCTTTCGGTACTTTTTCAGCAACGAGTACAGAATTCAGTAGATTCAGGAGATAGTGCATCCATTCCGGCGGAAGATTCTTCAAAATTTCGTTTGTTATTCCGTCGAGCCCCGGAGCTTTACTGCATTTACATTTTCTAACGCGCTTTTCGGTTTCTTCGAGCGTAAATGGGCTATCCATGGGCGGACTGCACTCGAGAGAGAATATTTGGTTACATAATTTGCGGGGAGGAAATACATCACTGTAGAATTTGGTCCATTTTTCGAGACTGACTGAGTTTGTGGTAGATTTTCTGTTGGAGAAAGACTTAATCGCATTCCAGAAATCCTTGCTACACCGAGGTTGTGCGAGACGGTCTAAATATTCTCGATAATGTGCTCTTTTGGTTTGCTTAATCTTAATTCTGTACTCGTTTCGCAATTTTATAAATGTGTCGAAGACCTGTTTGTTTACCCTATCTGACAAATAATGTCTATATGCTTTTTTCATTGCTGCCCTAGCTTTTCTACAGCCCGAGTTGAACCAAGAATTTTCTTCTTTTGGGAGGTTTGTGCCAGTATTAATTTTTTTGGTTTGAAGCATGTTCGCTGCTCTTGCGGCTTCGTGACAGGCTTTATTAAAGTTTTTGTAATGCGCGTCTATGTCTGACGGGCAGTGGTAGAGCAGTCTTGAAGATGCAAGGTTCGTTCTAAATAACATAGCTTCGTCTTCTTTCCACTGAATACGCGTGATTTCCAAGGAGCTTTCGTTTTTATTTCCGTTTACGAGGGGCGTTGTCGCGTCGTACCACAACATTTCTAGAGTACATAACAGATGCTCTGAGCATTCAGATATGTTACTAGTGTAGAAGTCTGCCACGCTCTCCACCATTGTATCGCTAATCCACACAAGGTCTATCGTGCTGCTGCCTAGACTAGATATATTAGTAAACTTTGCGGGGGAGTCGGAGACCGAGCGGCCATTACAAAGCACTAGTCCATGCGTTTCCATTACTTCGACTAACATCTTCCCTCTCCTATTTTCTGTGGAGTCGTATGAACGTCGTTGGCTGTGCAGCATCGAGCCTGAGAATATATCGCTATCGAGATTGTTGAGCTCCCCCACTCTAGCGTTAAAGTCACCAAGTAGAATGCCATTGTTGATTTCACGGTCATCTTCGGTTATTTGTATTAGGAGATCTGACAAACCCTCTGTACAAAATTCGATGTCTGCTTTCGGCGGCCAGTACAGCGCGCCGACGATTGCAGGTTCCTTGTTTATTTTTACTTTTAAGCAGAGCCATAAATTCGTTGCGTCAAGTAATATCGCTTCCGGTATAGTGTTATGGTTTACAAACATCACAATTCCTCCACTAGCGCGGCCTCTACTTTTTTCCCGATTGGCGAGACTGGTGAAATATTTAAAATTTTCGAGATAGGGGGGACAGGTTAATTCGCTCGTCATGTTCCACGTTTCTACTAAGCATATAATATCGTGTCCGGCTAAACACTTCGCTTCTTTTCGATTAAATTGAAAGAGATTTTTGTAGCCGTTTATATTCCAAATACAAATCTTTAGTGTGCGTTTCACTGTGGTCGAGATGTTTTCGACGCTGGCTTCATCGTTGGTGGTGAGTGGAGTTACTGTAGTTGACTGGCTGTTTTCTAGTCATTCCACTGCGTTGGCAGAGTCCCTTGTGATTGGAAGCTGCGACCTTGAGCCCGTGCCGTCGTTGCTCAGATGTAGCTGCTTGGTGGTTCTCAGGATGTATTGGTCCATTTCCCCGGCTTCCCCAGAGTGCGCTTTTCTTTTTGCTCCAGGAGTTGACGCGGCGATTCCTTGGCGTCCAGTTGACGTTGTAGGTGTGTCGAGCCGAGTTTTTCGTAGCGGGATTGGGTCAGCTGCTCCTCTCTGCGCGTTCGCGTATACCGACGAGGCGTCTCCGAAGTCCCTGTGGTGTTGGTCAGCTGAAGTATGTTGTGTAGAGCTTTGCGTGTGCTGCTTCGTCTCTCGTAGGTGTGTAAGTAGTTCTCTCGCCTGTTCCGGAGTGTATACCTTGCCGTTCACCTTGATCCCCCTCCCTTGTATAAACGTTCTGTATTCGAACACTCTCAGCTGTTTCACTAGTGGCCGCAGCTCTTTGTTTACCTTCTGGGTGTCACTGTCCTCGTCTTCGTTTATATATATTCGCGTTCCCTTCAGCAGTATGCGTTTAGCGAGCACACTTGCTTTTAGCTGTCCCGAGTTCAATATGACCAGTAACGGTCTCGGTTTTTTCGATGCCTGCGGGCCGAGACGCCGGACGAACTGTATCATGTCGTTTGAATATTCGATTTGCAGGTTGTCTTCGAATAGAGATTTGATTGCTGCTTTTTGTGTCCTCACATTATCCACATCACGTTCGGCGATCCCTGAGATTACTATGTTGTTTTTCTTCCACATCTTTTCCACTCGGTGGTTTTGTTTCTTTATTTCGGCTTTCAAATCTTGATTTTCCTTTTCCAGTACTGCGATTCGATCCGAGTTTTGTTTCACTATCGGTAGCACCTTCGCCAATTCAGATTTGATGGTTGTTTGGATCATTGCTTGCACTTCCTGGGAGATCTCGCTTTTAAGTTGAGCTCTCAGATCTTCACTTTGCTCTGCCAAAAGCGCTTTCATCTCGCTTGGCGACACCATCTTAAAGTCACTTGCACGAGGTAAAATAGACCGAAGAGATCTAGTAGAATTAAGTTTTCACAGAACACAACGCGTCGATAGACGCTCACGGATCTCTTAGACTTTACGAGTTTAACTGTGCTACCCGCTTTTAAATTTGACCGGCGGAGCGAGACGTAAACACGTCCGTCTGCTGCCGCTGCCGACGGCGAACTCCTTAAAAAAAAAAAAAACTTTTCCATTGTTTTTCTCACGGTTTCGCAATAACTACTCTTTTAATCTTTGAAAAAGAGAAAAATTTTAAGTTTTGAATTTTTTTGCTTAAAAAACGGTATTTTTCTCACAATTTCTTATGAACAATCTTTGAAATGAAAAAAAAAAAAAAAAAAGTTCGTAGGCATTTTTTTGTCAGGCGTGCGTGACGCCTGACAAAAAAATGCCTACGAACTTTTTTTTTTTTCAGAAAAATTAAAAATTTTGAATTTTTTTGCTTAAAAAACGGTATTTTTCTCACAATTTCTTATGAACAATCTTTGAAATGAAAAAAAAAAAAAAAAAAAAAAAAAAAAAAAAAAAAGTTCGTAGGCATTTTTTTGTCAGGCGTCACGCACGCCAAAAAATGACAAAAAATGCCTACGAACTTTTTTTTTTTTTTTTTTTCATTTCAAAGATTGTTCATAAGAAATTGTGAGAAAAATACCGTTTTTTAAGCAAAAAAATTCAAAACTTAAAATTTTTCTCTTTTTCAAAGATTAAAAGAGTAGTTATTGCGAAACCGTGAGAAAAACAACGGAAAAGTTTTTTTTTAATTTTAGTCATCATTAAATGCCATTTAAGGAACAATAAGTGTTCCTTTAATTTTTGATAAAACTTTGACGCTTCGGGAAAAAACAACGGTTCAGCACATACATTTTTTAATCTTGGGGGGTCGTTGGGCATGTATTGAACTAAAAAAAATCCTAAAAACATGAGTCATTATCGCAATATCTGCCAAGTTGACGTGGATTTTCCAAAACGGGGAAAAAGTCCATTTTTTTGGTCTTTTTCAACTCAATATTAAGGTTACATAAAAAAATTAAATCTCTAAAGTACCAGAAGGTACTTTTAGAGCATTTCTTCCAGTTTACAAAACCTACCATTAGCTCGCTGTGCGATCATTAGTTCATGAGATATTGATGATCTACGAAAAAAGCTCCTTTTTCCTTTAAATGCCCATATCTCAGCGACAAATGGTCGTACAGAGATGAACAAAACACCATTTTGAAGCTGACGAACCAGGCTAAAGGACGCCAGCATTGACAAAGCCAGAAAAAAAATTTTTGTGCCCGTGGACGACTTTGAAAACGACAAAAAATTTGAGAAAATTTCCTTCCCGCTATTCCTTAGGTTCATGCCGAGCGTGTTGCTTAAAAAAAAAAAGACTGCATTGATTTTCAAACTAGAGATATGAAGCTTTAAAACGCATTTTGTTTTATTACGATTCGACCATTTTTCACAAACTTACAGCGCTTCAAAAATCGGTGAAAAAACGGTAAAATTTAACTGCTCCCTTAATTTTTTTGCTGAGTGTATTTTCGTTTCGCAATCAAAAAACAAAGTTGGTGCCTAAATCTCGATAATTATCTTTTTTTTTTATTCCCTACATATGGCCAGTTGAATTCTGCCACGTTTGTGATTAATACACCATCGGGGTCGTAACTCGTTGCCAAAATTGGCAACAGCACCATTAAATTTGCATTTCGCATTCAAAAAACAAAGTTGGTGCCTAAAACTTGATAATTGTTATTTTTTTTCATTCCCGACACGTTGCCAGGTGAATTTAGCCGCGCTCGTGATTAATACAACTTCGGAGTCGTAACTCGTTGCCAAAATTAGCAACTGCACCATTAAATTTTCGTTTCGCAATCAAAAAACAAAGTTGGCGCCTTAAACTTGATAATTATCTTTTTTTTCCAGTCCCGACACGTTGCCAGGTGAATTGAACCGCGCTCGTGATTAATACAGCGACGGGGTTGTAACTCGTTGCCAAAATTAGCACCTGCACCATTAAATTTAAGTTTCGCATTCAAAAAACAAAGTTGCAGCCTAAAACTTGATAATTATCTTTTTTTTTCATTCCCCACATATTGCCAGGTGAATTTAGCCGCCCTCGTGATTAATACATCATCGAGGTCGTAACTCGTTGCCAAAATTACCAATTGCACCATTAAATGTATGTTTCTGGTCTTTTTTTTCATTCCCTACACGTTGTCAGGTGAATTCTGCCGCACTCGTGATTAATGCACCATCGGGGACGTGACCCGTTGCCAAAATTAGCAACTGCACCATTAAATTTCCTTTTTGCATTGAAAAAACAAAGTTGGTGTACCTAAAACTTGATAATTATCTTTTTGCTTCTTTTTCGAGATTTTCATGGTAACATACTCAGAATCACCTAAAACGTCGAGAAAAGTGGTCTAGAAAATATGTCTGTATGTGTGTGTGTGTGTGTGTGTGTGTGTGTGTGTGAGTGCGTGCGTGTGTGCGTGTGTGCGTGCGTGCGTGCGTGCGTGCGTGCGTGCGTGCGTGCGTGCGTGCGTGCGTGCGTGCGTGCGTGCGTGCGTGCGTGCGTGCGTGCGTGCGTGCGTGCGTGCGTGCGTGCGTGCGTGCGTGCGTGCGTGCGTGCGTGCGTGCGTGCGTGCGTGCGTGCGTGCGTGCGTGCGTGCGTGCGTGCGTGCGTGCGTGCGTGCGTGCGTGCGTGCGTGCGTGTGTGTGTGTGTGTGATCCACGCACCGAACATTCAATTGTTCATAACTCAGGAATGGCATGATGGATCGAGCTAAAAATTGGCACGCAAGTAGAGTATTAAATCCTCTGTAATTCCCATATTTAAAAAATTAAATATATCCATGTATACAAATTTTATCGAATTTTAAATATTTCAAAACAATGGCGAGATCGCTCTAACTTTCGTAAAAGTTCGACGATTCAGCTATATACTTCATCATAAATAAAGACACGTTCAATGTTGTTTGGTCTTGAATTTCAGCGAAATCGGTAGAGCGGTTCCGGTTTTAAGAATTCTGCATTTTTCGAAAAAAATAAATTTTGCTGTAAATCACGTCGAATCTCATCAAATGAACCAAAATATTCAACAGTCAAAAAATAACATACAGCGCTGCCACGAATAAAATTTGGTGACGATCGGTAAAGTCGTTCGGATTTTCCGCTGTTATGAATTTTTGAAAAATTTAAGATTTTCGCTGTAACTTATGGAAAAGTTATTAAAGTACGTCAAAACTTTGTATCTAATCAAAATTAGATGTAACGGTGTTTGTAACGGAGTTTTCTTTTGTTCAAATTCAAAAAAAGTTGCAAAGTAGAACTTTGCACACTGCTTCCTCATTAATTCCCCTTGTTCGTGGCGTTTCGACCGTTACGCGAATTTACACCGCGCGCGCGCTGGGCCCCGTCTCGCGGCGACGCCACTGCCCGGTTGCGAACGACGAAGGCGTGCGGGAGGTTGGTGGCGTGTGGATCGTTGCGCGCATTTGAGTCGCACGCGCTGGACTCCGTCTCGCGGTGGCGCCACCGCGCGGTTGCGATCGTAAAAGCGGGCGGAAGTGCGTCATTCTCGGCACGAGCGCGGCGTTGCTCCCGGTGGCGGGAGACAAGGAGACAGTCAGTCCTCGACGAGCAGTTAGATCGAGCGGATCGAACTCGAGTCAGTGTCGCGTCTCTCCCGATAGTTCGCGATTGCAAGCCGCCCATTCTCTCGGCGAGACACCGATTAAATTCGCGATCCACGATTATCATCCGCGTCGAGCGTGATACCGTGGCGTAACGAGAAGAGCGAATCGTCGAGCTAGAGATCGAACGGGCCGAGTCCCGCGAGTTCGCGGCCGTACGGCGTCCATTGTCTCTGCGAGACACGGGTTCCATCGACGAGAATCGGGCGTCGGCGTTGCGAGTCCATCCGCGTCACGAGCCGCGCCCGCATCGCGGCGAGAACCGCGAGTCGTCGCGCGTTCAGATCGAGCGACATTTTTCATTGTTCCGAGGCACGCGTCCTCGGAACACGAGGCGGCCGCCATCTTGGGCGTGTTGGCGATCGTCGCTCTGGGCCCTTTGCGCGCGTACAAGAGATCGCAATCGGGCACGTCGGAACGTGCAATATTCGGGTGTGTGTGCTGGCCGCGGTGTGCATCGTCGGACCGCGGCCACATTGCGAGCATGTGACGCGGCGGTCGGACCCAGGGCTGGCCGCCCGTAGCCGTCGTCGTTGGATCCCCGAGACGTCGGGACCCGCCGCGGCAGTCGAGGGGGCAGGCGCCCCCCCACGTGTTCCTTATTATCCGACGTGTCTAGTCGTGTCCAGTCGTGTCCAGTCGTGCGCTGGCAAGGCGGGACACCGACTAATATTTGCGAGGTAAGAGAGTTCTCGGTTAGCGGTTAGGCGACCTGTGCACAGGTTTCGCGTTCGCGTGAATTACCATCGTTAGGTTAAGTTCGCGTAGGTAAATTACGATAGTTATTTTATCACCTTTCAATCTCCATTGCATTTTAAGTTTGATTTTAAGTTTGTTCAATAAAGCCACATACTTGCGAGGGCTTTTCCTTCAATCCGTGAAGGTTTTTACGCCCACGCAAGGTTTTTTGTTTACCGCGAAATACGTGTTTGTGTTAATTATTTCAATTCCTTCCCTCGCTCCTTCACTCTTTGCAGGAACTCACAGGAGGTATCTTCACCCCTTTTTCACAAAGCTTCCTCTATGAGGAAGCCAAAGTTAATAAATAAGCTTCTTCATAAACGTGGCTTTGTGAAAAAGGGGAATTAATGAGGAAGCAGTGTGCAAAGTTCTACTTTGCAACTTTTTTTTTTCATTCCCGACACGTTGCCAGCTGAATTTATCCGCGCTTGTGATGTATCTTGTAAATATCAACAAGCAAAACTGTAAATATCATGAAATCAAATAGATTTCATTGCATAAAAAATGGGAGTCCCGGGCACGCTGTGCCTGCCACATACATAATGCATGCGCGCGCACCTGGCCCACATCAGATTATACGGAGCGAACTACAACGCGCGAAATATTTGAATTTTCACTTTTCAGTAAGAACAAGAAAAGAAAGATTATCAACTGGTTTACTTGTTTACTTGAACACTCAAATAAGGCCCTTTTTAATTGCAAAATCGCATTGGAAAGGATAGGACAGGAGACGTGAAAAGACTTGTATTTTTATTTTCTGTAAAGTGATCGTGAAAATATGGTACATTTACCGTCTTTTACCGTCATTTTTTTCTGCAAACTTTGTGTTGTGAAAATTGCGTGTAAATTTTACCGATCACACATTTTTTTTGGTAAATTTACCGTATCTTGACGAGATTTTATATCTCCATCAGACGATCATATGATTTTAATACTAATGTAGTAATTTTAAAAGCGGTCACGTACTTTTTTCACGGTAAAAATACAGTAAAATTACCGGTCATATTTACAGCTCATATCTCTAGATATGACGTTTATTTGTCACTAATGTTTGCAACGTTCGGTCAATGAAACGATCTTAGAATTGTCCATTTCTCAGGATGGAACATTCTAAAAAAATGCATACGTATTCCGAAAAATTAATGACTAATGTTCTTCATGAACTATCCGTTTTGCATGTGTCAATACCGCTGTATCCATTCTCGGCCAATCTGAGCCTCCGCTGATGATGCGAAACGCGAGTTCGGTTCTCGGTGTCGTGTACGGTAATTAATTATCACCAAACGCTCCGATTAGACTATCAATCAATAGCAAACGTTTCTGCGTCGATTAGTTAATTAGTATCGAAATAAAAACAAAGTTTCCTTTTATATAAAATTCAAAAAATGATTATTTTCTATTTTCTATTCTGTTTTGCTTCCTTTATTCTTTAAATTTGGCATATGAGTGGGCTATCATGCAATACTGTTTGTGATTGCAGTTGACGCAAAACGGTTCATAAATTCAGATTTCTTAGCATTTTGGAAATTTGGCAAAAAATGTTCTCATTCTGTAACTTCTGTAAGTTGAGAGATATCGGGATGAAATTTTGTACGTCAATAGACCACCATCAAATCATGATTTGTACCAAATTTGGCGAAAATCTGTAAAGCCGTTCTCATGTTATTGCAATTTCAATTTTTTTTTTCGAATCTGGAAGTACGTCATCTCCTGTGTTACGTCAGGCCGTAACTTCGCGCTATTCGCACAAACGAACTCTTAGTTCAGTCATGGGTTTCGAGATTTCTAGCGAAAGGGGGCATTCGGTAAACAATTATACGAGCAACGGTCCCTGCAGGCCCCTGAAACTACAATATCTGTTAACAGATACCGATGGGTCAGTCGAGGTAAAAGGGTGCGGATGAAGGTACAACAGGGCCCGATTTTTCAAGACACTAAGCTCTCTAGAAAATGTCACCTATCCCACTCGAGCGAGCGGCGATAGACGAAACTAGAGGCAACCGGGCGGGTCGGTTATCGACCGTCAGCCGCGGGCCTTGCGTTACCACGCCTCTTAACGATCCTCGATCACTCGTTGCAGCCGAACCCGCCTGTGGTCACAAAAAAAGGAAATAAAAGAAATCTACTTAGCCCTGAGAGCTAGAAGATTACGAGAACACCGGGTGAATGCCCTACGTTCCACCAAAATCGTCGTTTCATTTTTCGTCTCGGAAATCATGATTTGTACGTGATGGAGTTATAGTCTGGCCAGATAACTAAACCTATTCTTCCGCTTTTCTTGAAGATCCCTGTAAATGCACAGATTAAAGAATAGGAGAATGCAACAAGACGAAATAATCAATGTCTCAAGGAACTTTTGGAATTCAAAAGACGGAGCCCCGTAAGATAAGGAGGCAAAAACGACTAAATTGTCCACGAACAACTGTTAAGAATTATATAACTTACCATGATAATTTGTTAACATAAGAAAATGGTAAGAGGATTAATAGTTTATAAAATCGGGATTCATCCTCTATTAAAAAGTGCGTAATTCGCGCCAACGTGAGTATTGTTGTCGATCCATTCGGGCTCTGATTGGTCGTGGACCGTGACGACCAGCAGTCGTTGTTTAATAGCGCGAAATTTGACAGTTTGTCGCAATTTGACATAAGCGCTGCAGCGCGGCTAACCTGTCCGCGCGCGTGAGCGCGCGTTATTGTTCCCCTAGTACATTTAAATATGGATAACTTTTAAAGGTTGTAACTTTCGGTAGGATAATTTGTCAACATAAGAAAATGGTAAAAGGATTAATAGCTTATAAAATCGGGATTCGTACACCTAGCCATGAATAACTTTTAAAAGTTATAACATTCGGTGGGATACTTGTTAATATAAACAAAATGGTGAAAGGTTTAACAGTTTATAAAATTGGGATTCACACAGTTAGATACAAATGACGTCGCATAATCTTGAATAATTAAGAATGCGTGAACACCTGGTCGAAATACCGAGACATTGACGAAAGAGGAAGTCGTAAATGTGGAGCCAGGGCAAGGGACAGGCTCGGGGGCCGCGAGCCACGCGCGGAGCCACGCGCGACCTGCAAGGCGCGGTGTCCTCCTCTAGCTCATGAGATAGGGAGTTGAAAATCACGTAGGCACTACCCCTACCATCGCTCAATCAAACGATAGACAAAGGACCCAATCATATAAAAAGACAAAAAGGTATCGACAAGAGACAGTGCGTCCCGAAAATTAGATCTGCCCACGTCGGATCTCTGCCCGAGGATAGACTGAAACTTTAAAATCGAACTAACGACGAATTTCTGCCCGACCGCGGACTTAGAAAAAATCAGCTCCGAATTTAAATCGTAGCGCGGACTTAGAAGAAAATCAGCTCCGAATTTAAATCGTATCGCGGACTTAGAAGAAAATCAGCTGCGAATTTAAATCGTATCGCGGACTTAGAAGAAAATCAGCTCCGAATTTAGAATCGTATCACGGACTTAGAAAATTTCGAGCTCCAATCATCATCGAATTTTAATCCGACCGCGGACTTAGAACCATTCTGTTCTTCGCTAAGATTTTCATTTTTCGTAATTCGAACCTTTGTCCTAAACGGGGACTTAAGAGTTTATAGAATTGAATAAGACTCTTCAGTTTTTGTATTTTCGGGCTTCGACTAATTTTGTATTTTATTTTATAATTTTGCACGCTTCGTATTTTGAGAAACTTGTACATCCGAACTCTGAATTTTGTTACACCACGAGGTGCAGATATTTGTGAACATCATCACGATTAATTACATGTTAACATCCTTTGTTGAGAAAAATCGGTTTATTTAATTTCCTCGTTTTGCGAATAAAATTCGACGATTGCATTCTTAAATTCAGTGTCACAGTTTCTTTACGATCGTGTCCTTCCTAGCTGCAGCATCAGCATCCAGTTCAACACAAAAAGGGTAAGTGGAATTTTTAATTATATCAGTGAAATTTAGTACGCGTATTGTCCCGAGCCATCATCACATCATCATCATCTCAGACCTCAGTCAAATGCAGTTTAGAGAAGCATTCGCAGCTCGTCCCCGAGTAATTTTCCGAAAGGTTAGACTCGAAACAGAGCTTGCGCGTTTAGTGTACTTCGTCAGATGTGGTATAGGGAGGAGCCTTCCTTCTTGACCAGAGCACGGGTAAATCACGCTGAACCGCACTAATACGTGTAAAATTGTCGCTCGAGTAAAATCCACGACACTTTTGACGTAACACCTTTAAAGTTTGAGCCATCCGACCGCAATTTTTAACGTGTCATTACATTTATTGATTATCTGTGATGAATTTCATCAACGAAACTGCCATTATGTTGTTACATTTCGATTATGCTGCATGAAAACATAAAAAAATAAATTAAAAAATTTTTTTGCAGAAATATCTCAAATTTTGTTCACGTATGGACAATCATGGATTAAGTTTTGAGTACAAATTTGACGCGGTTCTGACCAGCCGTTCAAATTTTATGGCATTTTGAATATTTTGAAAAATCTCGTTCTCGCGCTGGATCGTGCAAATTACAAGGTACCGGGTTCTAATTTGGTCCACACATTGCCTATAATGAACCAAGGGTTGAGTACAAATTTGAGAGAAATCGGTTCAGTAGTTAAAATCTTACATTTTTTTTTAACAACCGAAAAAAAACTGCAAAGTAGAACCTTGCAAATTGCTTCCTCAGTGTTTTACACTTTTGCTTCCTCTATAAGGAAGACAACATTGATCAATATACTTCCTCATAGAGGTAGCATCATCAAAAGTGTAAAATACTGAGGAAGCAATTTGCAAGGTTCGACTTTGTAGGTTTTTTCCTCTACTGGGTCAGGGCGCGGAACGTGAATAAAAAAGAAACGTAAACATTTATTTAGATTTATTTTGTTTACATTCCAGCGCAGCAGCTTCTCCATTTCTGTCATCCTCTTTCTCTTTTTTCCTCCTATTGCCTCGTCTTCCTTTGCTTTCTTCTCAATCGCTTCTTTCTTTTTTCTTTCTTTCGCCGCTTTTTCCTCCTCTTCTTTCTCCTTTCTTTTTTTCGCCGCTTTTTCCTCCGCTTCTTTCTCCTGTTTTTCTTTCGCCGCTTTTTCCTCCTCTTCTTTCTGCTTTCTTTCTTTCGTCGCTTTTTCCTCCGCTTCTTTCTCCTTTCTTTCTTTCGCCGCTTTTTCCTCCTCTTCTTTCGTCGCTTTTTCCTTCTCTTCTTTCTTCTTTCTTTCTTTCGCCGCTTTTTCCTCCTCTTCTTTCTCCTTTCTTTCTTTCGCCGCTTTTTCCTCCTCTTCTTTCTGCTTTCTTTCTTTCGCCGCTTTTTCCTCCTCTTTTTTCTCCTTTCTTTCTTTCGCCGCGTTTTCCTCCTCACTCGCCTCCTCGTCGCTGCTCGCCTCCTCGTCCCTGTTTGCCTCGAAACCTTCGTAGGTGAGTCGCCGGGCCTCCTCAACCGGCACAAGTGCGCAGCGCGCGGTTGCCTGCGCGTCTTCGGGAAGTACTCTATTTAGCAAAAAACATGTTTTAGTTTTTTATCATTTTCTTTTCTTGTTCTCGACTCGTGTGATTGCAACGCTCGCCTTTGGCACGTGCTGCAAACTCACACTCGCGAGAAAAACTTTTTTTCCATTGAATAATAATATGCAAAATAAATCTCTTACCCCTGGCATTGCAGCTGCTTTTCTAGTACCGCCCTATTGCCGATGGACAAGTAGCATTGGCTGCAACAAAAAACAAAACTAATTTATAAATAAATAAGTACAGAGTGGCATTTTAATGAGCACAGGGCAGAACCAATTAAGCACACACAGATAAGTACGAGTACAACTCTGCAGTGTGTCGACTAAACACCAGAACAACAGATTTGTACTAGCGCTTACTTGACAAGATACATAGATTGTACTCTTACACATCTGTGTCGAATACAATTGGTCATACCTATTCAACGCACTGTCCAGTTCAGTAATACCTGTGTCGTAAGATACTCCTCGACGGATGACAGAAAGTAGTAAAATGTTTTCTAATTTCAGTCATCCGTTGGGCAATAACTTCCTACGCAGTCACTACAGAAGTGGACACTGCGTTGAATAGGTATGACCAATTGTATTCGACACAGATGTGTAAGAGTACAATCTATGTATCTTGTCAAATCTGTTGTTCTGGTGTTTAGTCGATCCGCTGCAGATTTGTACTCATAGTCATCTGAGTCGAACACGATTGGTCATGCCCATTCAACGCAGTGTCCAGTTCAGTATTGCCTCTGTCGTAAGAAAGTCTTCGACGGATGACAGAAAGTAGAACATTTTTTTCTAATTTCAGTCATCCGTTGGACAGTTACTTTCTACGCAAGCACTACAGAATTGAACACTGCGTGGAATGGGCATGACAAATACTGTTTTTTCTTAATTATAAAAACCTGCAAAGTTGAACCTTGCAAATTGCTTCCTCAGTATTTTACACTTTTAATGAAGCTACCTCTGGGAGGAAGTATGTTGATCAATTTTGGCTTCCTCATAGAGGAAGCATCGTCAAAAGTGTAAAATACTGAGGAAGCAATTTGCAAGGTTCAACTTTGCAGGTTTTTTCGGCTGTTTTTTTTTAAATAAATAAAAATGTAAGATTGTAACCACCGAACCGATTTCCCTCAAATTTGTACCCAACCCTTGGTTCATTATAGTTAATGTGTGGACCAAATTAGAACCCGGTACCTTGCAATTTGCATGATCCAGCGTGAAAACGAGATTTTTCAAAATGTTCTAAATGCCATAAAATTTGAACGGCTTTTCAGATCCGCGTCAAATTTGTACTCGAAACGTGGTCCATGGTTGTCCATACGTGAACCAAATTTGAGCAAATTCTGCAAAAAAAAATTTCCCATTTTTTTCGCCGTGTCGACTTTTTTTTGTATTTCATGCAGCAAAATCCAAATTTACCGACACAATGGCAGTTTCCTCGACGAAACTCATCGTTAATAATCAATGAACGTAATGGCATGTTCGAAATTGCAATCAGATGTCTCATAATTTACAGGAGCTAAAGTAATTACAGACATTTGAAAAAATAATTAAATTGCAATGACATGAGAACTGCTTTGCCGATTTTCGCCAAATTTGGTACAGATTATGGTTTGATGGTGATCTATTGACGTACAAAATTTCATCCCGATATCTCTCAATTTGCGGAAGTTATTGCGCGCAAACGATTTTTGCCAAATTTTCAAAATGCCGTAAAATCTGAATTTCCTAACTGATTCGTGCCAACTACAATCCCATACAGTATTTTATGATAGCGTACGTGCGTGCCAAATTTGAAGAATATTCTTAAAAAATTACGGCAGTTATCGTGTAAACAAAAAAACGTGCACATACACACACACACACACATACACACACACACACACACACACACATACAGACATTTCGCACAAACCACTTTTCTCGACGTTTTGGACCATGCTGAGTGTACTGACATGAAAATCTCGAAAAAAAAAAATTTCACGAAAACAAGGCTTCCTCTATGAGGAAGCAAAAAACTGAAAAATCTGAAGCTTTGTACTCACAACTCGTCGCTATCCGTGGTCCTGTACGGCAGCTGGTGTCCTTTAATAAAACCCCGCAGGAACACCGCATGCCGCATAATGAAACCGCGGATCGAGTTCCAGCGCATCGATGGCAGCGGCTTGCGGTGCATCTCGGATGTTATTTTCCGCAGTTTCTCGGAGGCCAGATATTTTTTTTTTTTTCTAAATCGGCGACGACCGGCACCAATCCGACGATAAGCCGGCCGAGAACTTCGGGAGTCGCAAATAAATCGGTATTCCAATGGAGAATCTCCGTTTTGCGGTAACGATGCAGCCTCATTTTGTAAATAGTTTTTCGTCTTTGACCTCTGTGGACTGACTTAGTTATTCGTTTGCGCTTACATTCAAACACGCCAACAGCATCGCTCGCAGGAGGCGCTGCCAACCTTCTAACGCGATGGCAGCGGTGCTGGCGGCAAATTTGAATGAAGGCGCAAACGAATAAAAAATACAGTCCACATAGGTCAAAAGCGGAAAAAAATTGCGCAATGAAGCTGTATCGTTATCGAACCGCAAAACAGAAATTGATCGTTGGTATTCCGACTTATTTGGAAGTCCCGAAATTCTTGGCCGACTCATAGTAGGATTAGTGCCGTTCATTGATGATTTCGCGTCAAATAAATATTTCGCCGCCGAGAAGCTGCGGGAATTTTTTTTCTGATGAATATTATTAATTAATTTTTCTGAATACGTATGAATTTTTTCAGAATGTTGCACCTGAAAAATGAAACATTCTGAGATTGTTTCAATGGCCGAACGTTGCAAACATTAGTGACAAATAAATATCATATCTAGAGATACGAGCGGTAAATATGACCGGTCATTTTACCGTAATTTCACCGTGAAAAAGTACATAACCGCTTTTAAAATTACTACATTGGTTATAAAATCGTATGATCGTCTGACGGTGATATAAAATCTCGTCAAGATACTGTGAATTTACGAAAAAGTGTTACGGTAATTATACCAAAAAGTTGGTTTCTGGTAATTTATCAAGTACGTCAACGAACTTTACCATTTTTTACGGTAAATTTACCAAGAAAAAAATGTGTGACCAGTAAAATTTACAAGCAATTTTCACAACACAAAGTTTGCAGAAAAAAATGACGGTAAAAGACGGTAAATATACCGTATTTTCACGATCATTTTACCGAAAATAAAACTACAGGTATTTTTACATCTCTAGTCATATCCTCACCAGTGTGATTTTCCATTTAAAAAGGGCTTTATTTCAGTATTCAAGTAAACCAGTTAATCTTTCGTTTCTTGTTCTTACTCATAAGTGAAAATTCAAATATTTCGCGCGTTGTAGTTCGCTCCGCATAATCTGATGGGTGCCAGGTGCGTGCGCATGCCTTGTGCATGTGGCAAGCACAGCGTGCCAGAGACTCCCATTTATTTATGCAATGAAATCTAATTGATTTAATGATATTTACACTTTTGATTTTTTATATTTACAGGATACATCACGAGCACGGCAGAATTCACCTGGCCACATGTAGGGAATGAAAAAAATGATATTTGTCAAGTTTTAGGCATCAACTTTGTTTTTTGAATGCGAAACTTAAATTTAATGGTGCACTTGCTCATTTTGGCAACGAGTTACGACCCCGATGGTGTATTAATCACAAGCGCGGCAGAATTCAACTGGCCATATGTAGGGAATAAAAAAAAAGATAATTATCAAGTTTTACGCTCCAACTTTGTTTTTTGAATGCGAAACGCAAATTTAATGGTGCAGTTGCTAATTTTGGCAACGAGTTACGACTCCGAAGTTGTATTAATCACGAGCGCGGCTAAATTCACCTGGCAACGTGTCGGGAATGAAAAAAAATAACAATTATCAAGTTTTAGGCACTAACTTTGTTTTTTGAATGCGAAACGCAAATTTAATGGTGCTGTTGCCAATTTTGGCAACGAGTTACGACCCCGATGTTGTATTAATCACGAGCGCGGCTAAATTCACCTGGCAACGTATCGGGAATGAAAAAAGATAACAATTATCAAGTTTTAGGCAGCAACTTTGTTTTTTCAATGCGAAATGCAAATTTAATGGTGCAGTTGCTAATTTCAGCAACGAGTTACGGCCCCGATGGTGCATGAATCACGAGGGTGGCTGAATTCACCTGGCAACGTGTCGGGAATGAAAAAAAAAGATAATTATCAAGTTTTACGCTCCAACTTTGTTTTTTGAATGCGAAACGTAAATTTAATGGTGCAGTTGCTAATTTTGGCAACGATTTACGGCCCCGATGCGGTATTAATCACGAGCGCCGCTAAATTCACCTGGCAACGTGTCGGGAATAAAAAAAATAATATCCGTGTCACAACATTGGCTAATGCAATGTTGTGACACGCTTGGTACTCGACTGTGGCAGGAAACACTCGCTGCTCTCGCTGCGCTTCTGATCGGTGCTCGCGATTTTTAACGGCTGTTATAACAAATGTTGAAAATGACCCCTATTGTTTGCCAGACAACACTCGAGACGGCGAATAAAGTTCGGAGCGACATTGTTGAGCATATCCGGCGTTACTTCACGGATAGCCGTGTCCATTCTTGCCTCCAGATCGTGGTAGTCATTGATTTCACACTTGTAGACAGATTCTTTTACGCATCCCCACAAAAAAAAACCAAAGGATTGATGTCGCGTCTCGTTTTGCAGTTTCCGTGAACTGGCCAAGGTTGTAAATCTTGGCCTCAACAATCTGTTGTTGACAAAACGTTGGCGACTACCAAGCTACCGTATTTTCACTTGGTGTAATTTTTTAATTAATGAAATTGTGTATCCGGATTGAGATCGTTTAAATTGTTTATTTACAAGTTATTAATTTGTACACGATAATATTTAGTTTTAGATAATATTTAGTTCACAATAATATTTGATTTTTAGTGAATACTTCAACAGCGGCTGATGCTCTGACTGTTGAGAAATATTGCTAAGTCCGAACAGCAGTTGACTGTGACTGACTGATCGACACTTAGATGTTGTGTCTTTGAGTAATTTCGAGGAACTGAACTGCGAGGAATTTTGCGGAGCCTCGCAGATTGGAAAAAAGGTGGGGATGGAAAATCTCAAGGATTTTGATTGGACAAAAAATGAGTACGTGAGGAAAGGGTAGATGGGCTACAGGACCGACATTTCCCAAATTAATCAGCTGGCCGCCTGGCCCGCAGATGTGGCGACTGTTTTATTGGGCGCCTTACCTTCCGCGACTGACCCATGGGCCGGATTAGCGTGGCCGGTCGTGTTCGACCGCTGATTGTAGGGATTGGGGAATTTTTTATTATTTAAGTGTTATATGAGCAATAGATGGGGAATAGCTGGTCGCGGAGTGTTTTATTGGGTTTTTCCGCTTCCAACTATTCCTGACGACGGTCACGTACGCACAAATGATAAAGAAATGGAAAAATGTTTTATGCTACAGTCACGAGTTACAGTTAACTAAATATTTTGATATTGGAGCTTGATTAAAATTACGAATTATTGTGTACGTTGCGTGCGACGCAACAATTGAGATCCGTGGATCGGGGCGGCCAGGGCACCGCTAAGCCACGACCTATACAGCGGCCCTCGAAACGGTCATTCAAAAGATCCCGCACCTCTAACAAGTTGTGAGCGGGAGCGCCGTCATGTTGGAACCAGATTTGCTCCATTTCTTCGTTTCCGACACCGGCAACACGGAGAAACTCATTGAGCTCTCGCCGCAAAAATCTCAAGTAGCGACGTCCGTTAAGGCGAGGGGGTAGCTCGAAGGGACCGATCTGGGAATAGCAACAAAATTCCAGATCGAATTATAGAAGTTATTTATTTATATATTGACTCCATTTTTTTACATTTTTTTATTTATTGATTTAATTTTTTTAGATTTATTTATTACATAATAATTTATTTATTTGTTTAACAATTATTTATTGATTCTTGTACAGAGATTACTTACGATACGGTTTCCCAAAATGCCAGCCCACCAATTAATCGCAAATCGATCTTGCACCGATCGGACTTGTGCCGTTATGTGCGGGTTTTCCACGGCCCAGTGGTGATAATTCCGGCTATTCCACGTACCGGTACGCCCGAGCGACGACTCGTCGGTGAACAAAATGCGGCGTGGAAAATTGGGATCGTCCGCTATTCGGTTCATCATTTCCAAGCAAAAATCCGCACGTCGGGCGTGGTCCTCCGGCCGCAGTTTTTGCACCCGCAGTATATGGAAACGATGTTTCCCAGCATCTTTTAAAACGCGATGCACCGTCATCCGAGAAATGCCCGTTTGTCTCGAGACGCGGCGAGTACTCGTCGTAGGATCCTCCTAAAAAATTTCCAATATTTCTTCCACGGCGTCCTCGTTTCTAGCCGCACGAGGCCGGCCACCGTCCAACCTACCACCGCGTTGGGGCATGATCGGATTGTTGTCGACTAGTGTTCGTTGCACGAGATTTCGAATGACGTTTGTCCGCGTCGGCCGATTATGACGCGCAGCAAATGCAGCAGCCGCGGCATTTGCATTTCGCCCGTACTCGCCGTATAAAATGAGCATTTCACCGTATTCGGCGTTCGTGTAATTTCCTGCCATGATAGCTTCAGCACAACCTTTTTGCAACTGACGAGTCGCAGGCGAAAAAACAAAAGCAGCCGAAAAAACAAAAGCAGGCTTATCGAATTCAAAGCACGATGATCGCGTAAGTACGGTAAATAATGTATCGGAAAAATCTTCGTCATCTTTCGGACCGAGGCGATGAATAAACACATGCACGGCGACACAAGTATGGCAACATTCATTGTCAGCTTCGGCACCGAATCGTTGAATCGGCAATTATCGCACACCGTCTGAGTAGAAGCGCAATAGTATCATTACAGAACACGTTAGAAATCCGTTTCAGAAGATTATGAATCCATCAATCTAGACTATCACATTCCTATCACTTGCTCTCACCCTATTCTCCCCGTACTCTCCCCTTACTCACGAGCGCGACTTCGCCTGGCAACGTGTAGGGAATTAAAAAAAAGATAATTATCAAGTTTTAGGCACCAACTTTATTTTGCTTCCTCATAGAGGAAGCTTTGTTTTCATGAAAAATTTTTTTTTCGAGATTTTCATGTCAGTATGCTTAGAATCACCTAAAACATCGAAAAAAGTGGTAAAACAAAGAAAAAATGTCCGTATGTATGTATGTGTGTGTGTGTGTGTGTGTGTGTGTGTGTGTGTGTGTGCTGGGCCTCGAAAATTCAATCGCCTCTCACTCAGTAACCGTTCGAGCGATCGGGCTCAAATTTGGCACACATGTAGAGTGGCTGCCCCCCTTTGAATACTGCAATTTTTGAAAAAATATATATAGTAATTAAGTTTTTATGCAATTTTTAATTTGTTGAAAAAAGGACGTGAATGCTCTAACTTTCGTAAAAGTTCGCCGATTTAGCTAAATAGTTCTTCATATCTAGATATAAGTTCAATGTTGTATGGTATTGCATTTCGGCGAAATCGGTAAAGCGGTTCGGATTTTATAGAATTTTGAATTTTTCGAAAAAAATACATTTTGCTCTAAATCACGTCGTATCTTAATAAATGAACCGAAAGTGGGTACAGTCGAAAGGTAACATACAGCCCTGATACGTACAAAATTTGGTGATGATCGGTAAAGTCGTTCGGATTTTACAACATTTTGAATTTTTCAAAAAATTTAGATTTTCGCTACAACTTCCGCAAAAGTTAACAAAAGAAAAAGTTAAAGTAAGACAAAATGTTGTATCTAATCAAAATTACATATAACTGTCTGTGACGGAGTATTATTTTGTTTTTTTATTATTTCTAATACTGACGGTAAGTACGAATATTAAATTGCCAATAATTCTAGAACGGCACAATAAAATGGTATAGATCTGAAATTTTGAACACGTAGTGATTCAAGTAGATATTTTCGTCGTCGTTGTCCGGGTCGTCGTCGTCTGCGTCATCCGCGTCATCGCCGTCGTACGCATCGTCCGCGTCGTACGCGTCGTCGTCGTCGTTGTCGTCCGCGTCGTCCGGGTCGTCGTCGTCGTCGTCGTCGTCCGCGTCGTCCGGGTCGTCGTCGTCGTCCGCGTTGTCCGGTTCGTCGTCGTCCGCGTCGTCCGGGTCGTCGTCGTCGTCGTCGTCGTCCGGGTCGTCGTCGTCGTCGTCGTCTGCGTCGTCGTTGTCCGCGTCGTCCGCGTCGTCGTCCGAGTCGTCGTCGTCGTCGTCGTCCGCGTCGTCTGCGTCGTCGTCCGAGTAGTCGTCGTCGTCGTAGTCGTAGTCGTCGTCGTCGTCTGGGTCGTCGTCGTAAAATATGATTTTATATTAAAAAATATTATTTTATTAAAAAATATTATTTTATATGAGAATGAAGAGACACCAGGTATAAAAAAAAAGCGTAGCGAAAAATTTTGTTTGGCAATACGTCAAAAGACGACAAGAGCTCGACGAAGAAAGATGGAAAATAAATTTGAGATCGGTAAAAAAAAGTGTAACGAGAGATTAAATTAATAAATAATAAATATTTTTAATAAGATAATTTATTAACAGAGTGCGATGGTTGGGACGAGATTCTCGTAGAAGAATTAGAGAGAGTGGAGAGATGCCTCAGAGACGGAAACATTCCAGACGATATTCAGTAAGTAATAAAATGTAAAAAAAAGGGAAATGGGGAAAAAATAGTAAAATATAATTAAATGGAAATTAATTTAGGATTTTTGGATCTGAAAAAACTGAGGGAGATGGGGAGGCATCGACTTCAAGTGGAAATGCGGGAGAAAAAAAATCGTCCTCGCCATCGTCGTCGACGAAATTGAAAAAAAAACGAAAGCAGTGACGAGAAATCTTCAAGCAGTGGAAGAGATGTTGGATCGGAGGGGAAAAAACGAAAAATGATGAAGAAAAGCAATAACTAAAAAAAAGTAATTTTTCAAGGAATTCGGAAAGTGAAAAATAATAAATACAGATAAAAAAATAATATAGAAATGAAGAAAAATAATGATAAATGGATTTGTGAAAAATAAATTATAAATTATGCGTATCGTCAAAAAGAAATTATAAATAATAATTATCGACGTTTCATCGTGATCCACGTCGTCGTCATCATCCACGTTGTCGTTGTCGTCGTCCGGGTCGTCTTCGTTGTCGTCGTCTGCGTCGTGAATAATCATGCTCGTTATCATCGTGGTCCGAGTCGTCTTTGTCGTCGTCGTCGTTCGCGTCGTTGTCGTCGTCCGCGTCGTTGTCGTCGTCCGCGTCGTATGCGTCTTCGTTCGCGTCGTCGTTCGCGTCGTCGTTCGCGTCGTCGTTCGCGTCGTCGTCTGCGTCGTCGTCGTCGTCCGCGTCGTCGTCGTTGTCCGAGTCGTCTGCGTCGTCGACCGCGTCGTCGTCGTTGTCCGAGTCGTCTGCGTCGTCGACCGCGTCGTCGTCGTCGTCTGCGTCGTCGTCGGCCGCGTCGTCTGCGTCGTCGTCTGCGCCGTCGTCTGCGTCGTCGTCTGCGTCGTCGTTCGCGTCGTCGTCGTTGTCCGGGTCGTCGTCTGCGTCGTCGTCCGCGTCGTCGTCGTAGTCAGGGTCCGGGTCGTCGTCGTCGTCGTCGTCGTATGGGTCGTCGTCTACGTCGTCGTTCGCGTCGTCGTCGTTGTCCGGGTCGTCGTCTGCGTCGTCGTCTGCGTCGTCGTCCGCGTCGTCGTCGTTGTCCGGGTCGTCTGCGTCATCGTCCGAGTCGTCGTCGTCGTTCGCGTCGTCGTCGTCGTCGTCTGCGTCGTCGTCGTTGTCCGGGTCGTCTGCGTCATCGTCCGAGTTGTCGTCGTCGTTCGCGTCGTCGTCGTCATCCGCGTCGTCGTCGTAGTCCGGGTCGTCGTCGTGGTCCGGATCGTCGTCGTCGTCGTCGTGGTGCGGGTCGTCGTCGTCGTCGTCGTCGTATGGGTCGTCTACGTCGTCGTTCGCATCGTCGTTGTCCAAGTCGTCGTCGTCGTGAAAATTAGAAAGGAAAAAAAAAAAGGTGTTCGATCGTCCGTTATTTCACGATGACGGCGTCGTCGTCTGCGTCGTCGTCGTTGTCCGGGTCGTCTGCGTCGTTTGCGTCGTCGTCGTCGTTCGCGTCGTCGTCGTCGTCTGCGTCGTCGTCGTCGTCGTCTGCGTCGTCGTCGTCGTCGTCTGCGTCGTCGTCGTCGTCGTGGTCCGGGTCGTCGTCGTCGTCGTCGTCGTGGTCCGGGTCGTCGTCTACGTCGACTTTGTCGTCGTCCGGGTCGTCGTCGTCGTGCAAATTCGAAAGAAAAAAAAAAAAAAAAAAAAAAAAAAAAGGTTCGATCGTCCGTTATTTCACATGAATGTAGCTATGATATTGAAGTTAAATGTCAGAAATATTTTGACGGCTAGATCGAAAACATGGGTGGTTGGCTAGGAAAAGAACAAGACGAGAAAAGAGAACGCAGTGCAGGGAAAGTTGAATCGGAATCTGGAAAAAGTAACGAGAACATTTTGAAAGAGAAACAAGAAGAACCGAAGGCGATGGAAAGCGAGACGATAAAAGAACAAGAGGAAAAGCAGAGGGAGAGAGATTTAAAAACGAGAGGAGATCGAAATTTGGAAGACAGAAATGAAATGTGAGTAAATGAATTAGAATTTAAAAAAAATGAGAAATAAAGGAAAAATATCTATACGTTAATTAGTCGTCGCAGGAAGAATTTAAAAAAAAAGTAATAATAATAAACGATAATAATTAATTACAGATACGTAAAGAAATATTTGATGGAAAAGGAGCAAGAAAGAGAACGAGAGAGAGAAAGAGAGAAACGCGATAGGGAAAAGAGAGAAGAAGAAATACACGGAATTGTGGAGAAAATATTGATGGAAAAAAAGGATCTATTGGAGAAAAAAGAAATATTGGAGAAAAAGGATGTGTTGGAGAAAAAGGACATACAAATTTATGAGAGAGGGTATCGCGGAAGAGGATTTGGTCGTGGATACCGTGGAAGAGGTTATCTACGAGCTTATCGTGGACGAGGAGGATATCAGGATAACAGAAACTATGGAAGAGGGGGCTATTATTATTATTATTAATATTATTTAAAAAAAATACAATAATACATGCAAACGAAAAAAAAGTATAAATGGAAAAGTAAGAAATTATAAATGAACAAAAAAATTATAAATACAAAAATAAATATAAATGGAAATGAACCATCGTCGTGATTGTTCATTTTAATTATCGTCGTCATCATCCATGTTGTCGTTGTCGTCGTCCGAGTCGTCCGCGTCGTCCGCGTCGTCTGCGTCGTCGTCCGCGTCGTCTGCGTGGTCGTCCGGGCCGTCGTTGTCCGCGTCGTCGTCGTCGTCCGGGTCGACAAAAAAAAAAAAAAAAAAAGACGAATATATGTGATGTACGTCAAACGAGTCAAACGTCAAATGGTTATTCAGTAACGACTATTAAGTAAAAAGCCGTTTTATAATAAATAAGTGGAAAATAATATTCACTGGCATACAAAACAGTGGAGATATTAATAAAGAAAGGATGAGTTAAAAGGAAGGCTAAAAAAGAATAAGTAGATGCTCGGATTACGTCGGACAAGAGGGAGGAAGATTATAAGTCACGACAAAAAGGACGAAATCACGCGATAAAGAAGAATAAATCAAAAATAGTAAAAAATTATAGTCGAGCAATTGAGAAAAATTTGAAAAAAATTAAATAACAAAATGTTTGTTCGTAAAAAATTCTCATAGAAAATAAACGTAATAATTATGGTAATCGGAGTCGTTATAGAAATCGTGCTTTCCGTCTTCAACGTCGTCATAGTCGTCGTGGAAATTTAAGAAAATTTGACAAGAATAATTGTAGTGATTATCGTTACTGCCGTCGTCTCTCTCGTCGTTCTCGGCTATCGTCATCGTTGTCATCATCGTGGTTTTGGTAAATTAATTTTCGAATCATTGTCGTCATACTCGCCGTGCTCGTCGTCGTAATTGTCGTGGTCGTTCTCGTCGGTGATCGAGCAGTCGCCGTCATCGTCATCGTCACCGTCAAAGTTATCTTCATCGGTGTCATAGTCATCCCCTAGCTGGCTCGCGCACCGAAAGAAACACCGAAAGAACAAAAGCCAGCCACTGAAAACGCACCGGTGAGTACTGAGTGCTTTTCGAATATTAAAAGCACAGAAATTTCGGTCGAAAGCACTGAAAAAGGACCGAAAGATTGAGTGTTGAGTGCTTTTCGTCTGCGTCGTCGTCCGCGTCGTCGTTGTTGTTCGCGTCATCATCGTCCGCGTCGTCGTAGTCGTCCGCGTCGTCTGCGTCGTCATCCGGGCCGTCGTTGTCCGCGTCGTCGTCGTCCGAGTCGTCAGCGTCGTCGTCCGGGTCGTCGTCGTAGTCCGAGTCGTCCGCGTCGTCGTCGTCGTTCGCGTCGTCATCGTCCGCGTCGTTGTCATCATTCGCATTGTCAACGTCGTCCGCTTCGTCGTAGTCGTCCGTGCCGTATTGGTGAATGTTCTGCTCGTCGTTCTTATCCTCGTACGCGTAATAGTAATCGTCTTCGTATCGCCATCGTCGTGATTGTCGTCGTCATCGCACTCAACATCGTCGTCCACGTTCTCGTAATAGTCGCAGTGAGCGCAGTTGTAATCATCATCGCTGTCGTCGTCATCGTCGTGTTATCATTCTCATTCTAAAGCAGGTCGTAGTCATTATTTAATTCAAATACATTTTATTTGTTAAGAGTAGATCCGATAAGAACGATTTCTCAAAGTTATCTTCGACGATTTGTCAAAGTTATCTTCATCGGTGTCATAGTCATCCCCTAGCTGGCTCGCGCACCGAAAGAAAAACCAAAAGAACAAAAGCCAGCCACTGAAAACGCACCGGTGAGCACTGAGTGCTTTTCGAATATTAAAAGCACAGAAATTTCGGTCGAAAGCACTGAAAAAGGACCGAAAGATTGAGTGTTGAGTGCTTTTTCGGTGCTTTCGACGGAAATTCTGTTGCTTTTACGGTTTCAACACACGAATTTTCGGTGTTTTTTTCGGTGCTTCGACAGAAATTCCGGTGCTTTTAATATTCGAAAAGCACTCAGAGCTTTTTCAGTGATTTCTCGGTGTTCGGACTTGCTAGGGTGGTCATCGTCGTTATATACGTGGTTCTCGTAGGTGTTCTTGTAGTCGTTCTCGTGCTCGTCATTGTCGTCGTCGTCGTCGTCGTCGTCGTCGTCCGGGTCGACTTTGTCGTCGTCCGGGTCGTCGGCGTAGTCCGAGTCGTCAGCGTCGTCGTCCGCTTCGTCGTACGCTTCGTCGTAGTCGTCCGTGCCGTATTGGTGGTTGTTTTGGTGGTTGTTCTGCTCGTCGTTCTTATCCTCGTACGCGAAATAGTAATCGTCTTCGTATCGTCATCGTCGTGATTGCCGTCGTCGTTATAGTCTTTGTTCTAATAATTGTGCTCGTCATAGCCCCGGTCGTAGTCGTCGTCTTTAATGTACGAAAAATTAGGGGTATTTTTTTCGATTTTTCTTCGTGATCTGGAGCGAAAGGATTCGAGAAAAATTCGTGTAACGCAAAAGGCTGCACGAGTAAATGTGTCAAGATAGCAAAATAGACTGTATTAAATATTTAAAAAGTTATTTTAAGAGAGATCATCTTTTACAAATATGGATCAGAGAGATAATAAAGTAAATTAAGAAGTAATGAAAAGTATAAAAAAGAAAAAAGGAGAAAATTAATTAATATTTGAATTTTTATTTTATTCAAGATAATTACATCACGGAATGTAAAAATCTGGAAGGAAGGAAGTATTGCGCTTAAAATCAGCCTAGTGAAAGAAAAATAAAAAAAAGGAAATTCAAATTATTAGACTAGAAACATAAATCGACTGTAAAGGTATGAACATTTAATTATATTATTAAGAACATAATATCTCTGCTGCTGTCGTCGTGAGATTGCGTATAAAAAAAAGGTAAAATATACTTATTATTACAGCGACGCATAAGGTTTACAGAAAAAAGAAGACTTTTATTTTTAAAATGATTCGCAATTACACTCGGAATCATGGACATTTCACAAAGCTTAAATATACTCAATAAAAAACGCATATGACGTTTAACAACGTAATTTGTCATAAAAACGGCCAATCGTTGTGAAGTGAACATGAAAATAACAAAGATAACAGATTATTAACAAAATGCTAAAATTAAAACGTAAAAGTACGTTGTGTAAAATAGCAGAGCAAAAACGCTGCATGCGCGAATTACGGTCTGATGAAAAATGCGGTGAAGAAAAAATAGATAACGAAAAAAATACGTCAAGAAAACGTAAAAATAGTTTAATGTCTAATGAGGAAAATGGAGAAAATGTCACGAAAAAAAGAAAAATAGAAATATCAAATATTAATGAAGATAAAAAGAAAGAACGCAGAAGAAAAATGGCGAAACGAAGACTAAACAAGATATATCGTGAAGAAGAAAAACAAAAAAATGAACAGGGAATGAAAAAGAGACGACAAGAACCTTCTTATAGCGAACAGGAGAAGGAAAAGAACATGTTGCGGATGAAAGACACTCGGCAAGAACCTTCGTATCGAGAACCGGAGAAGGAAAAGAACACGTTGCGGATGAAAGACACTCGGCAAGAACCTTCGTATCGAGAACCGGAGAAGGAAAAGAACATGTTGCGGATGAAAGACACTCGGCAAGAACCTTCGTATCGAGAACCGGAGAAGGAAAAGAACATGTTGCGGATGAAAGACACTCGGCAAGAACCTTCGTATCGAGAACCGGAGAAGGAAAAGAACACGTTGCGGATGAAAGACACTCGGCAAGAACCTTCGTATCGAGAACCGGAGAAGGAAAAGAATATGTTGCGGATGAAAGACACTCGGCAAGAACCTTCGTATCAAGAACCAGAGAAGCAAAAGAATGTAGAAGGAATTCAAAAATTAAGAAACGAAACAGATTACAAGATAAGTGAGAACAACAAAAACAGAGATAAATGCAGAATAATACGAAGAAATCATGATTACAGAGCAATGGAAAATGAAAAAAATAATAACAGAATAAAAACATTACGGCAACATGATAGCTTCATTAATGTTGAAAGAGATCGTGATATACAGAGAAAAAAATCATTCAGACTGGATGTTTTTTTAAGACACCGTGAAAGTTATATGAAACATATTCGTGATAACATTAATCGCGGGATTGAAGATGACGAATATTATAAAAATGTATTAATTATGAACTATTTGAAAAACAGGAAAATGGGACCAGATATAGTGTGTTTATGTTGTGAGAATTTGTTTTTTAAAAAGTCAGTACAGTGTTTTAGTAAATCTAAAGTCGAAAACATTTTGATGGAAAAACAGTTGGACAAGGATAAATTTATGAACAAAATAATAAATAATTCATCACCATATATCTGCAAAACGTGTCTCAAATATATAAAATCAGCAGAAATTCCAAAAATGGCCGCAAATAATACTTTGCAATTGGGAGAGCAGTGGCCGAGTGGTTTCGGGCGCGGGCTCACACGCAGTGGGTCCGGGTTCGATTCCCGGGTCGGGCACCAATGGATTTTTCTATGTGCTTTTGCTGTAATCCCGGTGGTTCGGAATCCACCTTAAATAGTAGGTCCACACCACCTTACTTTGATCGATGTTCGGTCATTGTGCGGCTCTGGTAGATCCCAAGCGGTTCTCATCGCTTGGTTGAGTACTACTTAGCCGTGCATTGGTTGGGGCATCTGATCACTGGCAAGGAGGTGTCTTCGTAACGGCCCTTGGTGTTCGTGCTCGAGTTTACTCGCATTAACACCGAGGACATTACGAGGACACCGGCTGCATTGGCACAGGTTTTCCGCAGTTTCCCTGGGCCCACGGCAAATGCAATGCAGTGGGGGTAAGTCGGCTGCGGACGCATGGGGGGGGGGGGGAGGATAGGAGAGTGGAATTTGAGGATAGGAGAGTGTGGAATTGGAGAGATGTGAAGAAGCCGTAAAAGCCGAGGAGGCATACGGGAGGAAGACATATATAATACTTTGCAATTTCCAAATGTACCAGAAGTAGTAACGAGTTTAAGTGCTATTGAAGAACGTATGGTCTCGCCATACATTCCATTTATGCAAATAAAAGCATTACAACCATACGCCATTAATCCACAACTGTCGTTAAAAGGAAGTATAGTAAACGTACCAGTAGAAATAAATGACATGGTAAATATTTTACCACGAACTTTCAACGAAATGTCAACGATACAAATTAAATTAAAGAGGCATATGGATCATCAGTCTGACTATATGCACGAAACAATAAAACCAGCCAAAGTTTGTAAATCATTGGAATACTTGCAAAAAACGACATTATATACAAAAAAACAAAGTGAAGATAGATTCAAATTTAAAAAAAAAATACGAAACGAATACTGGTGTTGAGATACCGTTTATAGTAGATAAACAAGATGAACTTGAAAATTGCATTAATGGACAAAATAAAACAAATATAGAAATTAGCATAAACAAGTCAGATTCAGAAGAATCAGACTCATTCGAACCTATTGATGAAGTTCTGATCCTCGACAGAAACCAAGAAGTATCCAAAAATATTCATATTATAGCACCAGGACAGGATAAATTTCCAATACCGTGGCATTTAACAGAAAATATAGATGAATTATGCTTCCCAAAAATTTTTGGTGGTGAAATTCTCGATAAAGAAAGAAAGTTAACATACTCACAAAGAGTTAAATTCGAAGCAAGAAATAAAGATAGACTGTCGTGTAATCCGACAAGAATATTATTCATGGCAAAACAAAAATTAGAAAAGGCTGTAATGTCTAATATAAATATTTGCCTTCGACGAGTAAAGAATCATGACAATCTAACGGTAGAGAATGTAAATAATTCTCAATTTATAAACGATTCAATTCGCCATGACGATGGCTATAAATTTTTAAAACAAATACGATCATCACCATCATACTGGGAGACTCGCAAAAAGCATTTATTAGGCATGATAAGACAATGTGGTATTCCCACATTCTTTATTACATTTTCAGCATGTGAGACAAAAAATGTAGACCTACTGAAAATGCTATATAAAATACTACACGATAAAACTATAAGTGATGCAGAAGCAGTATGGTTGGATACAGCAGAGAAAACAAGGCTTATACGAGAAGATCCTGTAACGTGCGTCAGATACATAGAAGATCGGTTCAATCAAATTATGGGTATACTAGAAAATAAGCATGGTCCATTCGGTGAAAATAATGTTATTGATTCCTTTCAACGACGAGAATTTCAAGCAAGAGGATCGGTTCATACCCACAATCTTGTATATTGTAAAAATGCCCCTATTTATGATGAAGAAATTCCACAATCAAATGAGATATTGACAAAATGGATAGATAATATAATTTCATGCGCATATGAGCCTAAAAATCCACTTATACAATTACAAGTACATCGACATACACATACGTGTTACAAAGGAAGGAAAAATAAGTCAACATGCAGATTTAATATGCCTCAATATGTGATGAAGAAAACAATGATTCTAAAACCATTAGAAGAAAGCGAAGCAACAAAATATGATAAAACAAATCTGAAAAAAATGAAAGAACTTATGCAAGAATTTTTTGAATGTAATGCGATAGTTAGTTTCGAAGATATGTTAAGACGTTTGGATATTACGGAAAAAGATTACATCAACGCAATAAGAAGCAACTTATCAAGGACAAAAATATTCTTAAAGAGACGCAGCACTGACGTCGCAATTAATCCGTATAATATAACAATACTAACTCTTCTCGAGTCAAATATGGACATACAATTTGTCTTGGATCCATATAGTTGTGCTTCTTACATGATCAATTATGTAACAAAAATTGATGCAGGATTATCACGATTGTTAAGAGAAGCAGCAAAAGATATACAAAATGGCAATTTAACTATTAGACAAAAATTCAGAAAAGTCGCCAACGTGTTTATAAATGGCAATACACTGTCTGCCCAAGAAGCTGTATACCACGTTTTAGGACTACCACTATCATTATGTAGCAGAGCCGTGATTTACATAAACACAGCACCAAGAAACGAACGAGTTCGCATGTTGAAATCTTGTGTAGAGTTAAAGAAAATGAACAGCGATTCCACTGATATATATTACAAAAACATAATTGAAAAATATTCAATTAGAAATGAAAATTTAGATCACGTTTGTCTTGCCGATTTCGCAGCAAATTACGAGCAAAGGAAGTTTACAAATGAAGATATTAGTGATGGAGACTCTGATAATGAAAATGAAACGCAAAAAAGACAAAAAATTAAAATAATCAGATTCCGTCGATACAAATTGCAAGAAGATGCATATAACTATTTTAGAGAACAAGTGTTGCTCTTTTTTCCTTGGAGAAACGAATTAGATGATATTGAAAATCAACTTTGCGAAAAGATTTATGAAGAAAATATCGAAGTAATTGAAAAAAATCGTAAAATTGTTTCCATCATCGGAGATGCAGTGATAGACGAAGCATTGAATAAAGCTCAAAATGATTATGAAGACATAGAAAATGAAGAAGTAGAATCATTTATGAAGACCAGAATAGAAAAAAATGATGAAATTGATATTTTTGGACAAGCAGGTATAGAAGACTACTCGAAAATAAAAAAAAGACGAATAACAAGTCCTCCAAAAGAAACAACAGAAACATTGATGAATTCACTTAATAAATTGAACGATCGACAAAGACAAATAACTATGCATGTTTTAAATTGTTTTAAAACTAATCATTTGCCAATTCGAGTGTATATGAGTGGATCGGCTGGAGTTGGAAAAAGTTTAGTAATTAATACAATTTACCAGCTATTACTACATCACTTTGATGAATTACCTGGTGAAAAAAATAATTCATTAAAAATATTGTTTTGCGCACCCTCTGGAAAAGCAGCATTTTTAATAGGCGGTGTAACGCTACATACCGCCTTTGCTTTACCAGTAACACAGTTTGGAGGGCAAATGCCAGAGTTGTCAGCTGATATAGCAAATAATATACGAGAGAATTTATTCGAACTAAAGTTATTAATTATTGACGAAATATCAATGGTGGGTAGCACAATGCTAAGTAGAGTGGATACTAGGTTGAGACAAATAATGGGTCGTGATAAAAGTTTTGGTGGTATCTCCGTTATACTTGTTGGCGACCTTTACCAATTGCCACCTGTTATGGACAGTTCAATATACCTCGCACCAAAATCGTCAATGCTTAGTGTTTTTTCTGAAAATATTTTATGGGATGAGTTCAAGTTTTTCGAATTAACTGAAATAATGCGGCAAAAAGAAGACACATCATTCATTAAAGCTCTGAACAATCTAGCCAGAGGAGAAATGGTTGAAGATGGTATTTCTTTAATTCGATCCAGGGAAACAAACGAAAAAAACTTGCCAGTAAATACAATTAGATTGTATACTGAAAATCGTCTCGTAGAAGCTTACAATAAATTAAAAATTGATATGAAAGATGGCACAGCATACGAATCCAAGGCAAAAGACACGATTTTAGGAAAGATTAGTAGCAAAATGAGAAATAAATTATTAACATTATTAAAAACTAAAAAAAGAACAGAATGTGGTGGTTTACCGTTTAAAATTACTTTGAAGGTTGGAATTAACTACATGGTAACGACAAATATTGATGTCGAAGATGGCTTAGTTAATGGGGCATGTGGCAAATTAAAGCATTTAACCTTTATACCGGAAACAACCGTACCGATAAAAATTTGGTTGGACTTTAATGATGAAAATATCGGATCTAAACAACGAAGAGGTTTTTTGAAGTATATAGATGAAAACAATATTGATAAATGTTTAGTGCCTCTTTCATTACATTCTGTTGTTATAAATGTTAATGAGAGGTTTGGATATCAAACTGTGAGAAAACAGTTTCCTGTAACTCCTGCTGAAGCTTTAACGATCCACAAAAGCCAAGGGCAAACATATATGATAAAATATGTATTGATTTAAGAAACAATTCACGTATGACGAGGTCCATGCTTTACGTGGCACTGAGTAGAGTAAGGAAATTGTCTGATTTATATATTCTCGGTAATTTTACGCCAACAAATAAAACACCTATAAACAATCCGTTGGAATGCGAAATGAAAAGATTAAAAGAAGAGAAAGATTTGAAATTATCATATACACAAAAAATAAGTGGATAAGGGTTAAAAATTATATACCAAAATGTACGATCGTTGAGAAAAAATGTTAACCATATAATTTCTGATAAATGGTACAATCAAGCAGATATTTTGATTTTCGCAGAAACTCAAACAATCTCATCAGATAATTTTGTTATTGAAGGATTCACTATTACCTTTCGATCAGATCCACACAATAAGCGTTTACCAAAAGGGATTATATGTTTCACAAAGAAACAATTAAACGTTTCAATTCAATAACATATACAAAAAGATGAGAGCGCAACAAATGGGCAACGTTATCATATTGATTTAATACATATTCATGTAAATGAAGTTGAAATAATTACCGGATATAAATCGCCATCGGTCAGTAAAAAAATGTTTACGTTTGAGCTAAATAAAATTCTGGAAGGCACATCGAAAAATGAAAAAATTATTATTGGAGATTTTAATTACGATGCGTACAAAAAAGAATGCTTTTTTGAAAATTATCTGAATAAGATTGGTTTTAAACGCGCAATTGCTGCTGAAACTTCCACTACAAATTTCAATACACAGATAGATGTGATATTTGTATCTAAAAGTATGTCTGACTACACTGCTGATGTTTATGAAACATATTTCTCTGATCATAAACCTATATTTATCGGTTTAAAAGTACAAAACACGAAATCACCATCAATAATTAAAGCAAGAATGACAATTGGAGATGAAACTATTAATCTGCACCATAACGATTGTGTTATAAATTTAGAAAAAGAAATCAAATATAATGCTGTTGAATTGTCTTCATCTAATGAATCTGACAGTCTTTTTCAGATTACTGAAACAAATCAGAGTATATCTTGTTTCAATCAGTATAAAGTTCGTATTGATGAGAACGCGACGCAAACATTAGAAGAAAATGTTTTACAAACAAATTCAAAGTTAGACGACAGACCTTTAAATGCATTTTTGGAAGTAGTAAAAAATAATACACAATTCAATCCGTTGGATGTGCTTTTTATTCAACCTGTATTAGGCCTAAGATGGGTTGATCCCATTTTCACAGAAGATATCCAGATATTAGGGGCTCGTGATCACTGGCACTGTATTTATTACGACAAGACCACACTTCACATATATGACAGTATGTATTACGACATGCATAGTTACAAAGATTTGGTGTTAGATGAACGAAATTACATTCAGAAAAGATATCCCAATCTGACGCAAGATAATATTATATTTGAAAAAGTTACCAGACAGCCAGATGTATTTTCATGTGGTTTGTATGCAGCAGCATTTGCAACATCTTTAGCTATTGGACAAAATCCATCTAATATAGGATATTCGAGAGATGTAAATCAACTTCGTAGACATTTAATGATAATCATTAACGGAAACATTTTATTACCATTTCCAGAAGAGTAAAATTATGAAAAACGATATTCATGAGCCATGATATTCGTGAGAGACGAAGGGACTCACGTTAAACAAGCATCCTGTTTTGAAAGAATTAAATATAACCGAATAGTATGATAATTCGGTATATATCGTATTGAGACATGATATTCGTGAGAGGCTAAGGGACTCACGTTAAACAAGCACCCTGTTTTGAAAGAATTAAATATAACCGAATAGTATGATAATTCGGTATATATCGTATTGAGACATGATATTCGTGAGTGGCTAACTGACTCACGTTAAACAAGCACCCTGTTTTGAAAGAATTAAATATAACCGAATAATATGATAATTCGGTATATATCGTATTGAGGCATGATATTCGTGAGTGGCTGAGGGACTCACGTTAAACAAGCACCCTGTTGAAAGAATTAAATATAACCGAATAATATGATAATTCTGTATGTATCGTATTGAGACATGATATTCGTGAGAGGCTAAGGGACTCACGTTAATACAGCACGTTATTTCATCAGACCGTAATAAAGCTAACTTATACGACAGCGATATATAAATATATGGTAATCCATTGTGACTGAAAAAAATGTTCAATTAACAGTCTCATTTTCTAGTCCTACAATTAATTGGGTACTTTTCATTGAAAGGATTTTATTAAAGTTCACTTCACACGTTGAAACTAATCATTATTGTTGCCTTTGTTCTTGGTCTCACTCTTTTATCCTCTTTCACCGACGGATCTTTACCCATCTCCATCCAACTTCCACCGAGACATCCGTCTCAAGAGGCATGTCGCGCATACGTTTGTCCCAGCATTGACAAAATGAAACACGGATCATCTTTGCCTGCGACCTACGGCCGACACGAAACTATCCCTCATACTCAAGAATTTAATAACAATTCAGTCATTGTACAAAACATAATAATTAAAAATAATATCGTTTTTTAATGTTAAAAGTAAATACTGCAAAATATAACATTAGTTCAATCAATAGCAGTTGTAGCTTTTTTAATGAAAGTTATTATTTTGATATAGGCGCAGGAGAGTATAATAATAATAATAATAATAATAACTAGGGGGCTTCGCCCCCTGCGCATTTCGCGCGTTTTCCCGGAAAACTATAATAAAAAAAAAATTACTATAGTTTTCATTCGATTGCCGATTGATATTTCCGATTGCTGAACAAATCAACAGCAGTCAATAAGTGACAATCGCTGTGAAGATAACTGTCAAACGTTACCACAATAGCAACGACGAAATATTTTCGCGGTCCGTCAATCTTATCAATTTCGACGAATTATGGCGACGAGCAGCGACGAATTTAAACATCGTAGGTAACATCATTTGTCAATGCGAGAGCGTGAACCGTGCGAACCATATAACGCTCTGTTTTCGTAATGCGAGTAAGCAAAGCGTGTGTTATAACCCTCTAACTTCAATGTGAATACGCGAACCATTTACAGTTCGAGTAAAATATTTGTGTATTTACGTTTTTCAAATCAGTCCTGAACGATGGATGGGACGAAGCTTTAGTTGAAGCGCTCGAAAAATTCGAAGCAGAATTAAAAGAAAAAGAGTCACGCCAGCGGTTAGTTTATTGGTCGGTAGTTTTAATAAAATTATTATTTTCCCTCACGAAATATTTCATTCCAGAGCCGTCCGTGAAACTTTAGAAGATGTCCTGACGACGGTGTGTCGTCGTGACATGAAACGAAAATTAGAGACTATCCAAGCCGGTCCGTCGAAAATTCCAAGAAAGGAATGAAAAAAATTTAAATTCTCAGTATAATTTTTCTAAATTGAATGTTTTTAATTGACCTCACTTGTGTAAAATTTCATATAATATTTTCAAATTTCAAATTCAAATTTTCGTACAAAATCCAGAAATGTAATAATAATAAACTTATATAAATTCACATGGAGAGACAACAATTTTTTACTCAGAGATAGAGAGAGAGAGAAAG